>OX336361.1:2352659-2877659 GCA_946902875.1 Nematopogon swammerdamellus
GTTATCTGGTCCATATATACATTGCTAAACGCCGCAATGTATTAGGACATTGTACATTACATCCTTACCTATAATAAAATCCAACGTCTGCTTTCTGTCTGAGTGTCTGTCTGTCCGCTTATAACTCGAGAACCACTGAACCGATTTTAATAAAACAAAATTCTACGGATAGCTTGATTCTTCCCACCAACTATAGGCTACTTACTATCACTCTAAATGACTTATGAGGTTAGCAGTGAAGTGAAATATGAGAGCGGGCGGAGCCGCGGGCACAGCTTGTAATAATATATGTATGTAATTATTATGCAATTTTAACAACCAGTGCTAAATTACATTCTAGCTAGTGGTATCGTCGGTTTATTTATTTATTGCTTTTATTTTACATACCACCTCGCATACCGATCCCACATGCTGCGTCCCGCCAATCGGTGTAAGCAGAGTAGTCGGTGTTGTGCTTGTAAATTACAGCACAACACCGACCACCACATTAAGCATTAGGACAAGTTAACTATCAAGCAGCATGTAAGGCACGAAAACCCACGTGCTTCATGAATCGGTGGAAGGACCGTGCCATGGTGAGAGGTGCCCAACCTGTCGCCCTTATGCACGGCATATTGTCCTTATCCCTTAGTCGCCTTTTACGTCATACACGGGTAGAGATGCAGTGGGGCTATTCTTTTTAAGTACCCGGTTCCACACGGAACATTTTTATTTTACATTTCACTAATTACAATTCCATTAGACCATGCTAATTTCTATGTAATAAATAATGTGTAAAAATTATTCAATTACTAATTTGTTTTGCGGCTAACAAAAAACGCGATTCAAATAATAGCACAGTACAAAACTGTCAACGTAACTTCAAACTAACTTCACTTCAGTAAGACTTCATGCAATCTTACCGAAGTGAAGTTAGTTTGACGTTAGTTTGACAGTTTGTCCCGTTCTATTGTTATTTGAATCTGCGTAGTATTTTAATTATGACCTAATTATTCGTACATTTGCATAATTTTCTCGCAATTCTTTCGTTAATTATTATATTATTTTTATATGGTTTATATATTATGAGTTTATATAGATATATTTACACCGTCATCGGACGCACTAAGGCCTTTAGCCACAATTTTTCTATTGTGCCTTTCCTTTCTGTATTTTATTATTTTTTATTTCTTTCTGTAATATTGCTGCTTTCGCGGAAGTTTACATTAATTGGCTTGAAACCGCTATTCAAATCCAGTGGTTGTATTTTTTTTATTCTTTATTCTTTATTCATCATCCATAGATATGCACTCTAAGATAGACTGCACTCGGATTCGTCATATTTTAACATTTCACATTCAGCATTTTGACAGTTCGATTATCACAGCGAAGAACTGGCAAGAAACTTTGCTGGATACTTTTTTGACGTGATGACGTCACGTCTTATAAATTGATGAACACCAGCTGCACACACGAAAAAGTGTCACGTTCCATCTGAGCCTGTGTGTGCAAGCGAGAGCGCGTAACAAGCGATAGAGAGGCACAATCGGTATAGTCAAAGCTACCATGGAAACGTCTTAAGAAGTAAAACTGTCAAGATCAGACAACAGAAGTTTATTGATGGTCAGTCACAAGATGATTAATCTTTCTACTGGAAATAAAATTACTGATCTTTGCTCTATGTACTACGATTATTCCACGCCATCACGTAAAACTATCGTCCGTAAACCGACTTTACAGACAACCAATTTTTTTTCATCGACCATGTGAGTCTGAAAATTTCGATCCGCTACAAAAAAGGGCGCGTGAACTCCAAGCTCTATGGTTTATTGTCGTTCCTTTTTCAAATTTGACGTTTAGCTTCGGCGGCCACGGAACGAATCGCGCTCGGATTTCGACGATGACGGCTGTTATTACATTTTTACGTAAATTTCGCCTTTATTACTTTCTTTCGCTCGGATTATTGATGTTAAATGCACACACTTAGGGGCGATGTTGTGATGCGATAAAGGAGCAATTTGGCCCAATGTTAGTTTTATTCGCATAGTTTTTGGGTTACGCTATTTTTGTCAACTCGCTCTGATTGGTTCGTGAATCCTGGCCCTACTCAGACAGAATTTACTGAGCTTACTTGCCGCTGTATAATTATTTACTCGTTCCAATCAAATTAGTTATTTCTGGCGAAAATAGAAGACAGACCATTTATAAATCCAATGCTTCTCTATCGATCACTATCTACGATACTACGAGTATCTATCGTGTGGGGCCGCTACTCAAAACCTAAAAAACTAGCTCCACTGCATCTCTCCCCATGCATTTAGTAAAAGGCGACTGAAGGACAAGGAAGAGATGCCGTGCTAAATGGTGACGGGCTATCCACCTATCACCTTGGCACGGTCCTTCCACCGCGTCAGGCAGTAGGTGGGTCTTCGCGCCTTACTTGCTGCTTGATAATTATCTTGTCCTAATATTTTATAATTCACCAGAGTTCTTGCAGCATACCACCGATTACTCTGCTTGCCCCGAAGTTCTAGATACAGCGTGTGGTATGTATAATGTACGATGAACCCTAATGGGACATTCATGACAAAAAAAAATATGACGAACCATACTGAATATGCATATTGTGTGCGTTCTTTATGTGTGAGTTCTTTATGGCGAAATAAATATCGGAATCTGAATCTAATCAATCACCTACATTGACAGAATCGTCAAATTCATCAAATCATCTTGAATTCTGCTCAAATGTTTCATCTAACATCCGAGACAAAGGCGAGGGGAACGAACAAAGCGCCCTCTTTCATTAAGCAAATAAACATCTTACCTAGGCACTAAAACGGCACTCATTCCCTCTAATTACTCGCCAAAGCTTCAATAAACCTTCCATCACCACTCGATTCAGCAAACAAACGCGACACCGCCTCTTCCGTTCGCGCCAATAAAGTGACAGATCAATAACGCTTGTCTATGGTCGGCGCGGGGCGACGAGCGACGCGGTTAGAGAGCGTTTCAACTAAAAGTTCCCTTCGCCGTTATGTTGGCTCCACTGTCTATCTGTCAAAACAGCGTTGAGGGTTGCTATGTGTACAGATTTATCCGTAATTATCGGTATTTACCGTATTTATTATACGGTAAATACCGTTACATAATTAGGTAATATAATCTTCGCAATCTGGCAACACGAATTTAAGCACTGACAGTGGAGCCAACATAACGGCGAAGGGAACTTTTAGTTGAAACGCTCTTTAGTTGGATGCTAAGCCCCTAGATTCACAAGGTAGAACAAAAAAATGAAAGCAAAACAAATTTTGTAGTACCACTAGATGGCGTTAGATTTTTTTAAATTATATCAGTGCTACTGGATGGAGCCATTATTTTCAATGATTTTCAATGACAAAAATCTTGAAAAATTTTTATTTTCAAGTTAAAACATAAAATAAAATAATGTTTAAATGATTATTTTTAATGTTTAAAGAATTATTGTTTAATTAGCATAGAAAAGTTTTTAATAAATTTAAATTTCAAATAATTTATTCATTCAATACTGGTAACGCCATCTTTTGATTATATTGTAAACAATAATTTGTTGCTTCCATTTTTTAATTCTATGTTGTGAATCTGTACCTTCCAAAATCTATGGCCCAGGGCATGCCCAGGGCTATTATTATATTACTGTATTATTATGAAATTCATTTTGTTCCTCGTTTTCTACCTTTGATTGATGCAGCTAGCATCTTTACGTAGTTAATTGTTTATTGTTAATTATCTTTACGTAATTTAATTGTTAATTATCTTTACGTAATTAATTGTTTATTTACAATTAACGTAGTTAATTGTACTTAATTGTTTGAAGGCGCGCGCGCACTATATGTAATTTAAGCGGATTGTGCATGTTCGTTGACTAATTTAGTTCCTGATGACTGATGACTAGCCAACAGAACAGTCGTGTAAATATCATTGTGTTAAAAATTGTGTAATAGTTTAACAATAGTTTAACAATGGTACCGTGTGCGACCGTTACTTTAAAAGAATAGCCCCACTGCATCTCTCCCCGTGTATGTCGTAAAAGGCGACTTAAGGATATGACTCCCTTCTTATATTACTAGGTGGTAGGGTTTAACCCGCCCAGGTTGATACCACCGCACTGAATGAGTGTGTAGTGTTTGTTTTCCGTCCAGTTCACTGTAGCCGGCACGACCGAAGGGAAGCACTGACGTGGCACTAAGTTCACCCGGTGTTATGGGCTGACATCACGGATGTTGTAGGTGATGTAGCCAACCGTGTCAGTTTCCATAAAAAAAAAATGCCGACGAGACGAAGAACGAGTCCTACGCGGAATTATTTTCTCCAAATGCGCGCGGTTTGAATTTGACAATACATGCATTTACGAGTATCTACAAAACATAGATGCACCTCCCTGAAATAAATCCTGGCGGTGCCCATGTAAGCCCTCGGACAGGCCTCACGCACTCTATGTACTTGCGCGCGCTAACTACCTACCGCCCGGTGGACCGCCGGCGATGTAATTCAGTGGATATTCGTCAGCCGCGCGAAGCATACCTACACGCTCGACCACGCAACTGCGCAGCTGCAAAGCAATAACCACTTTACATTCGATCGTTTAGTTAGGTACATTTTCGCACGCAGCGATTGGCGACGTAAAACAGTAGGCTATTAAAGCCGAAGGTATGGATTTTTCCACGGAGTGATTTATCTGTTACGAAGTAACTATTAAATAATCTGTGCCTCCGATCCGACCGTTCTCGAACCATGCGCTGAATCGGGTCGCGCGCTAAATAGAATGTTTTTGACAGGTAACATTTAAGAGCGGTTATTTCATTATTGCGCGCCCTTGATTCTTAATTAAGTTTATGGGTTGTGTCAATATAGGTTTTTGTCGGAGCGTTCCCGGGAACGATATTTCGCTTTAATTAACCTTTCGGATCGTATAAATTAGCCAGAAACGAACGTTTAATCTATTTTACGCTCAACCAGGTTGACAACACGTGGAGCACGATGGATGAATGCGTGATACATAAAATGTGTCGTCGGGCTTCACCGGTTCGCGACCTTGCGGGGAAAGCTAGATTCGAGCTGAGTCTGAGGGCTCTGAGTATATTCCAAATTTTTCCGTTCCGTTATTGATGTCAAGAAATTAGGGTAACGGGCCACGGCGATAAATCTTTTCCCTGTGCCCTTGAGTCGTCTAGGCTGAGGTATATCTCGGTGTCTGCGGTGCCGGCGCGAAGCAAGCATCCGCCCTCTTATGTCGGCCACACACGCCACGGTCGGTGTTAGTGTTGGGTAGTGAGCGAACGACCCAACTGAACTGAGATGCTTCTTAACGACCGAACTGAGCGGCTCGATCCCGCTCCCTAAACAGCTCTTCTACTCTTCTACTCCTTCGCTCAGTATTGCACTCACGAAACGATATAAAACGAGCAGGGACTACCGAGCGAGAGCGGACGAGGCGCGTGCTAGACAGAGCGCACAAATCACGGGGAGAATGGGAGCGAGAGCGACAAATTGATCGTTCGACCACGAGGAGACGCCAACATTCCAATATTGAAAAATCAAAACTCATGAGGCAATTTATTCGAATGACTGTCCTAAGCCTGGGAAAATTATGAAGGAAAATCGAATTATAAATATATACATTATCAAATAAAAATTTGTATCTGGTTTTTTAAAGAGTTGGTAATCGTCCTGTCCTCACCGCGCACAAATAACTCTAGCAGAATCGACGACGACTGAACGACGACGACGACGGGTCAATCGAGCTTGTGAGCGAAGTGAGCAAGTGAACGAGCGGAATGAGCCGCTCCTCAGTGAGCGGGAACGAGCGATTCAGCTCACCGAACAAGCAAGAAGCAGCCTACGACACGTGGCGGCGGCGGTGGTCGCGGTGTGAAAATGGGAAATAATTTTGGGGAAATAATCAAAACTGCAGGGTGGCGGTCGCGTGCCCGGCGGATATTAGGCGCGCGGGGCGAAGGGGGCATGTTAATGTTGCCAGCGTACGGAATAATGCGGGGTATGCATGTAATGAGCCGCGGCAAATTGTGTTGCCATAAAAATAATTGTATTCCCCTACCCCCCTCCCCTCGCTGCGCCTCGGTTGGACACGATTAGGAGAGGTCGGCCCGCAGCGCGGTTTTATGTCTTTCATTTCCGTGTTCTTGTTTTCTACGAGTATCTTTGGGGTTCTGTTCTTTTTCATTTATTTATTTTTATTTAATTAGTTTATAATGTTCTTCTTAAGATGCATCTGATCTTCCACAAAATTGAAAAACCCGTATATATAACCAGAGTGTCCTCCCGGTTATGACTTTATGACCTACGGGTGTCAAACGTGAACGCTGACGGTCGGTGTTCTCCAAAGGTTGAAAGTTGCCCAGCGAGCAATGGAGCGAGCCATGCTGGGAATATCGCTACGTGATATGGTGCGTAACGAGGCAATCCGCCGACGCAAAGTAGTCGATATTGGATACCGGGTGGCTAAGCTCAAGTGGCAATGGACTGGGCACGTCAGCCGAAGAGACGACGACCGTTGGAGTAACCGTGTCCTGGCGTGTACACTGGCGGCCGTGGACAGGAAAACGGAGTGTGGGAAGACCACCCGCCAGGTGGGACGACGACATCAGTACGTCGGCGGAAAGCAGTGGTTCCGTACCGCTGAAGGCCGGGAAGGACTGGAGGAAAATTGGAGAGGCGTATGTCCAGCAGTGGACGCTTACACGCTGACTGACTGGCTGTTCTTCTGAAACATACGTTCCACGAGCGAATTCCACGTTAAACTGTAGCTTCCTTCTCTTCATACCTTACTAGGTGGTAGGGTTTATCCCGGCCGGGTTGGTACCACCGCACTGAACGAAACGTCGGTCAAAACGGCTATGTAAATAGTTCGTGTTTTCAGACCAGTTCAGTGTAGCCGACATGAAATGAAGGGACGCACTGACGTGGCACCAAGCTCACTCGACCTTATGGGCTGACACTGATGTTGTAGGTGATGTAGCCAACCGTGTCAGATACCATAAAAAAAACCTAAGCAGAGTATTCGGTGTGTTGTGCTGCAAGAGCTCTGGTAAAATTGCAGCACAACATCGACCACCACGTTTAGCAAAGTATTCGGACAAGATGACTATCAAGCAGCAAATAAGGTACGAAGACCCACCTGCTGCAGGACTCGGTGGAAGCGCCATACAATACAATGAAAATCGCACTTGGGGGCTTAGGGGTTTTTTTTTGAGGATACTTGGCTACATGACACCCGTGATGTTAGCCCATTGCACTTTGGTGAACTAGATGCCATGTCTGCGCTTCCCTTTGGTTGCGCGGCTACACTGAATTGAACAAAATACACAGCCGGTTCGACGGACCTTTCAAAAATCTACATACATACATACATAACTCACGCTTTTGTATCCCGACAATCAGGGTAAGCAGAGTAATCGGTGTTGTGCTATAAGTTCATACATACATACACATACATAACGTCACGCCTGCCTGCCTCACAGTGGGGCAGGCAAAGACAACGGACCCAACCCACGCAAACAAACCAACCCCCACGCGCCACGATCCTGACACACTTTTGCCGCCTCTTCCACTCTCATAATGTTCTTCATACATGCTCACCGGTTACGGGTACTACGCACCTGACCCTTTTCGAGCACATGCCCGATCTGGTCCAGGTACGTGCGTCTTCCCGACTCTTCCACTAACATTCGCTCCATAGATTTCTTTCATTAGTCTCCTATCATCCATTCTACAGACACACATGCTCCTCCTATTCCACACATACTCCTCTCAACGCGCGCATTTCGACATCATTTATCCTGCTCTCATGCTTCGCCTGCCATATCCAACTTTCACTCCCATAAGTACTCTGGTAAATTAAAGCACAACACCGACCACCACGTTTAGCACAGTATACGAACAAGATAACTATCAAGCAGCAAGTGAGGCACGAATACCCACCTGCTGCATGACAAGGTGGAAGGACAGCGCCAAGGTGAGAGGTAAAAAATCTACTACCTAGTAATATCGAGTAAGTTTATGCCTTATAGTTTATGTGGAATCCGAACGCATTCAAGTTTTGACCGCGGCCGAGTGTGCTTATCTTCACAGTCGAATGTCGATCCACAGCACCACCGAGCTACGGAGGCTGGCGAAGGTATCTTTATCAACGCGAGCTGTCTGATTCAAATTGTGTGCATTTGTGATCATGTTTGAGACTAAAGTAAATTGTATGCAAAGTACGACAAAAGCAGTCCTACGCTTTTGCATTCAATGCAGCACTCGAATTCATTCGACGTGTGTTTACTTACACTGAGGGTGAAATGCACGTTCAGTTTGAGTTGAACACACCCATTATTATTTTATTTGTAAAGGCTTGTGAAGTGCTAGTGCACTGTGTACGCGCATACAGGGTTCCGTCACGGATTTTTTTTTTATGTTTTAAATTGTTTAATGCGGGTGGGCCACCCGCCAGGTGGGACGACGACCGTCCTATCTCCGCATGAGTCGTCGCAGAGAGACTCAGAACCCTTTTGTTTTTGACATTAGGCTTTTGAGAACCCATCGGTTCTCTAAATCGTTTCTTTGTCGCACCGCTAGGGTGTGGAACTGTCTTTCGGCGAGTGTGTTTCCCGAATCTTTTAACCTGGGTTTAACCGGCTAGACAGCCTAGCAACAGTCCGCAAATCTGCTGGCATGGCGCCTAAAGCGTGTTTTCGTGAGGAGCGGTGATTTCGGCTCTGTCGACTGCACCATTGGTCTCTCGGCAAAGCCACCATTGTTGGTTTACAAAAAAAAAAATCTAATGAGTCGGTGGAAAGCTGTGTTTTCGTACCTCTGAAGGCCGGGAGGACTGGAGGAAAATTGGAGAGGCGTATGTCCAGCAGTGGACGCATACACGCTGACTTACTGATCTAAAATAAATGTATGGAGAGAGACAGAGAAAGAGAGAGAGAGAGAGAGAAAATAAAATAGGCGATCGTTTATTATGATTTTTTTCTTTTTTTTTTTTTTATGGGAAGCACGATATATGGTGCGCGCCAGACTAACGCCGAGGTGTAGTCCGACGGCGCCCACGGGCATATTTACGGGGGCTTCGAATACCATGTCGGCCGGCTAGATGCACCTTCACATTATGTTTGAAGGACTCCAGACTGTACAGTGTACATTGGAGGAAAGGATGCAGGTGGTAGTGCTTTCCGCATGTTGGCAACCCTGTAAATAAAGAATTTACACGATCGATTAGTGGGGGGATATCAATATCGATGATATTGATATCGATGATTTAATATTTGCTATTAAACCGAGTCTACCGCGAGCAAAGCCGCGGTCAAAAGCTAGTCTATAATAAATTCTATAACATGCATGGAACGAATGTTCTTCGTATAGCACATCATATGATTATGTACATCATGTTAATGCCCTAACGTTGTCATTTGATATTAAATTCGGGCAGTTAGCCCCTTTCTCATTAACAACGAGGATACAAGGGGACACAGCTGCAGGAAAATGAGGCTATTATTGGTTTTAATAAATGATTTATTACCACTAATGCGGTTTCATCCAAAGATGCAGCACTTATACTACTAACTAATGGATAGATTTTCATCTGCGTACGTATATCTTTGTATTGTTCTGGATATTGTTTATTTTTTTATGTAATCCGCTATGGGTGGCTGAGTCGGAGGGGCCAAAGCACATGATCCAACCAGCCAATATCACATTGCTGGCGGAACCTCGGACCTCTCGCATGAGAAGCCGATGCCCAAACCACTTGTCCACCAAGATTCTAATAACACATTTACATAAAACTAATTTTGTACATACAAAACATTTGTAACATTAAAAACATATACAAAATTAACTAAAAAAAATCTAAATATGCGGCGGGTGGCCGAGTGGTCTAAGCATAGCAGCCTCGGCTGTTTTCTCCTCTAGTCCAGTATATCCAGCAATCCAGGGAAGTCTCCGGTATGACACCTGCCTTATCGGAGGTGATATTGGCTGGTCGGAGCATGTGCTTTGGTCCCTCCGACTCAGCAACCCACAGCGGATTACATAAAAAAAGAGACCCCATACTTTGCTATAGACAATTTTATTGTTATCCTAAACTGAACCATACACTTTATCGCCAAAACGACCTCGTTTACATCTCCAAAGCGTCCTAGAGATAAAAATCTAAAGAAAAATGTTCCCTCTCATTTCTCGGGCGCTCAAACGCCATTTTCCTCCATAGCTGCCGTGTCAAAATACATCGAAGCAAAAACACAAAACTTAATTCGCAACATTACTCAGGGGCATTAGGCGAGGAAACGGCGACTACGGCGCAGCGGAGGAGTAGGTAGAGCGACAAATAAAAATAATAGCGTTTTTAACGAAACATTACTTCGGCGAGGAGGGAATGAAGTTAACGAAACGCTAATAACGAAAGAAAGAAGGAAGCGTTGTAAGTTGTGAAGTGTGATGGTTTTACGGAAACATGTATTTTAGTTTTTTTTATAAAATCCGATATGGGTGGCTGAGTCGGAGGGGCCAAAGCGCATGCTCTGACCAGCCAATATCACCTCCGAGAGGGTAGGTGCCATACCGGAGACTTCCCTGGATTGCTGGCATTAAGTTGTATATTCTTACACACATACATACATACATACCACACGCTGTATCCCGACAATCAGGGTAAGCAGAGTAATCGGAGTTGTACTGCAGGTAACCTTGTAAATAACAGCACAACACCGACCACCACGTTTAGCAAATTATTCGAACAAGATAAACTATCAAGCGGCAAGTAAAGCACGAAGACCACACCTGCTGCATGACTCGGTGGAAAGACCGTTCAAAGGAGAGGTGGCTACCCCGTCGCTGACCGCGCTCAGCGATGCTTAACAAGAGTCGACCGGCCGCACCACTGAGCTACCGAGGCTGACGTACCTGAAAAAATTGCAATCAAACCTCTTGTTGATGATCTAGGTATTTACTCGAATATCGACGCTGCGACATGTAACATAGGGTCTCGTCGGAAGCCGCATAATTGCGCCTACCGAAACCGCGGAACGCGCTATCCGTTCGCACGCCTACGGAAACCGAACACGCAGTGTTGTGTTACATGAGACCGTTGACCGCATAGCGTCGCTACACTATACTATAATACAACATGCACCAATGAAACTATATAGCAGGACGGGCCATCGGACTTGTCGAAGAGGCGAAATAAACGCAACACGGTCAGCCTCGATAGCTCAGTGGCGCAGACAGTCGACTGTTGCTATTGATTGTTAAGCAACGCTGGGCGTGGTCAGTACTTGGATGGGTGACCGCTCGACCGTTGGAGGCTGACCGTGGTTCGGATTCCACGTAAAACTGTAGGTCCCTTCCCTTCTTACCTTACTAGGTGGTAGGGTTTATCCCGCCCGGGTTGATACCACCGCACTGAATGAAACGTCGGTCGAAACGGTTATGTAAATAGTTCGTGTTCTCCGTCCAGTTCAGTGTAGCCGACATGAAATGAAAGGAAGCACTGACATGGCACCTAGTTCACCCGGTGTTATAGGCTGACATCGCGAATGTAGTAGGTGATGTAGCCAACAACCGTGTCAGTATAGTATGCATTAAAAAAAAAATGGTTGTCTGTAAAGTCGGTTTACGGACGATAGTTTTACGTGATAACGTCATACAATTTGTGCTGCCCTGGTACTTTAGAACGACAGAGATAATGTGTACAAGCCGACGCTTGGGCCAATTGTGCCTCTCTATCGCTAGTTACGCGCTCTCGCTTGCACACACAGGCTCAGATGGAACGTGACACTTTTTCGTGCGTGCAGCCGGTGTTCATCAATTTATAAGACGTGACGTTATCACGTCAAAAATTTATCTGTCACATGTATTTACACTCGCATCTTCTGGCTGTTGCAAATGATGTGTGCATGCAGACCGAATATTATAGTAACGTTGTAAAATGTTGCAATGTGTGACGATACAGTTCCTGATTATTTTTTTTTGCATCCGCACACCATTCACTCGACGGTGTTCGCTTACATCCAAACTGCTTACGATCTTGCGGCTTGAGATTTAAAAAAAAACTGCACGAATTTTACATGCGAATGTTAGGGCTGCCTACTGCCGGTCAGGATTGAAATGAAATGAAAAAAAAAACTACTGTAAACATATAAATAAAAACCGGCCAAGTGCGAGTCGAACTCGCGCACCGAGGGTTTCCTATCGCCATGTCTTGGTCAGCGCCACTCACGCCATCTATGGCGTGTTTCATGAAATACTTCATATTCAAATTCATGATTTGTTAAAATGTTTCATACTGTGTTCGGTAGATGGCGCGCATAAACTTTTTAGTTTCTTGTATGGGAACCCCCGTGAATTTTTTACTTTTCTTATTTGTCTTATTTGTTATTATATCGGCCATAATAA
Organism: Nematopogon swammerdamellus; assembly: GCA_946902875.1. Taxonomy (NCBI): domain Eukaryota; kingdom Metazoa; phylum Arthropoda; class Insecta; order Lepidoptera; family Adelidae; genus Nematopogon; species Nematopogon swammerdamellus. The sequence goes on from OX336361.1 coordinate 2,365,074, forward strand.
AACATACTCTGTGAAAATTTCAACGGGCTACGTATTACGGTTCAAGAGATACAGCCCTCGGACAGACAGACGACGTAGGCTTAGTAATAGGGTCCCGTACGACGGATACGGAACCCTAAAAATGCTCAAGTGTGAACATGTCACGTGCCGAGGGTCCCGCCGTCACCGCTGCTTTGCTCTCATATTATCTTTTCTAAGGAAGGATTTATCTTCAATTCTCACACTCAAGTCTTTTGCTACTACCTACTTACATTTCACTATTATTAGTGGGCTCTCAATCATACCAAGTTTGACTGGAAGAAATGTCTATAAGGGATAAGTCTGTCTTTGCACCTGATATAAATAAATATTCTGTTGTATTTATTTTCAATCTATTTCAGATTCCATAAAATAATACAAAAATTAATTATAATGAAATTGTAGATTTTGTCGTTTATCTCGTGCGTCGTCTGGACCTATTTGTTATGCAATGCGGTATGTGCGGCTGAGAGGGGCCAGAGCACATGCTCCGAACAGACAATATCACCACCAAGCAGGTAGGTGCCGTACCGAAGACTTCCATGGATTGCTGGCTACACTGGACTAGAGGAGAACACAACCGAGGCTGCTATGCGGCAATCATACACCCTGTACGGTGGTATCAACCCAGTCGGCTACAATTTGAACCTAACACCTAGTCAGGGGCAAGGGAAGGGGCCTAACAGTTTTACACCGGTTCCGAACGGTGAAGCAGCAGGTGTAGATATGCACGTAAATTTTTTCCAGATTCGAACCTCGAACCTCTCGCACGAGAAGCCGATTCCCAAACCACTCGGCCATCCGCCGAGGGAAGTCTCCGCTTTTTAGGTTTCCGTATCCCGTACGGAAGCCTATTCCTAAGCCTACGCGCCGTCTGTCTGTCTGTCTGTCCTACTGATGTATCTTTGGAACCGTAATTGGTAGCCGGTTGAAATTTTCACAGAATGTTACTGTGGTGGATATAACAACAAATAATAAAATATAGAATAGGTCAAGAATTAAGGGGGGAAACATGTTTTCTTTTTTGAAGTGGAAACCTAGGTGCGCGAGTCCGACTCGCACTTGGCCTTTTTTTTTTGTCGAAAGTACTCTCCGGTGTAGCGTAAATAGTAAGTTTTAAGAGTACCAGACTAACATGCTATCTGAATGTTGTATGAATATGTTTTCTGGTTATAAAACAAACAGGACCAGGGACAGCATTTTCATTTCCAACGGTGTTATTTATTATTTTTATAAGAAACTGTATAAATTTTACATCGCTTGAACCCTCGTAATTTTGCCCCGAAAATGAAAAATGACATCGTTCTCAGGTAAAACTGAAAAAAATTAAGGGGACGTCCCCCCCACCCGTATCACAAATTGCATAACCGGACGTAAAACCGGCTCCCCTTAAGGCGCCCCTACGATTGAGGAAAAAATCTTATTTTCTCGCCCCCCACACAATTTACACCTAGGCCAAGTGGCTACAGTTGAGTTTCTTCCCGCTCGGGGCGTTCGTTTGGGGAACCCTAATTTTTGTATCGACGGGCTAGGCAAGTATGGAGCGGCCTATCAGCGAGTGTGTTTCCTAAAAACTTTGAATTGATATTTTGAAAATTATTTCTTATTTCGCTCATTTTTACATACATACACACCACACGCCGTTCCCTACAATCGGGGTAAGCAGAGTAATCGGTTTTGTGCTACAAGTATTCTGGTAAATTACAGCACAGAACCAGGCCTCGTGCACTCTATGTACTTGCGCGCGCTAACTACCTACCGCCCGACGGGCCGCGCCGCCGGCGGTCTATTTCAGTGGAAATTCGTCAGCCGCGCGATGTATACATAGACGCTCGCCCACGCAACTGCGCGCAGCTGCAAAGCAATAACCACTTTACACTCGATCGTTAAGGTACATTTTCGCACACAGCGATTGGCGAGGTGAAGCAGTAGGCTATTAAAGCCCGAAGGTAGGAACATTTTCTATGGAGTGATTTATCTGTTACGAAGTAACTATTAAGTAATCTGTGACAAAACCGACCACCACGTTTAGCAAAGTATTCGGACAAGATAACTCAGATCAGGCAGCAAGTAAGGCATGAAGGCTCACCTGCTGCATGACTCGGTGAAAACACCGTGCCAAGGTGAGAGGTGGCTAACCCGTCGCCCTTATGCACGGCATCTTGCCCTTATCCCTTAGTCGCCTTTTACTACATGCACGGGGAGAGATGCAGTGCGGCTATTCTTATTAAGTACCGGCCCCACACAAAATATAAATAAAGTTGAAAGTCATCCTAAACGCCCTCTCCATAGTTAGCCAACTGCCTCTGAGTTGGTGGGGCGATTGTAACATGAGGGTAGTTTCGAGCGTGCGTGCATAGCCGGCTCGCAGGGTGAATATATTGTCGAAAATTGTTAAAGCATGCCCTCATAGACACTGACACAAACATTTAAAAAAGTTAGAAAGGTGTTCTTCGTCCAGTTCAGTGTAGTTAGCACGAACAAAGGGAAGCGCTAACATAAAATGAAATGAAAATATACTTTATTGCACAAAAATTGGCAAAAGGCGGACTTAAAGCCTACGGGCATTATCTGCCACTCATACCTGGGATTGTGAGTAGGGTAGATGGGTAGTGCGGAAAATTTAATGAGATATTTTTTTTTCAAGAGTATAAAAATAAACAATAAAACATAGATAATAGTAATGGCACACATGGTACCTAGCTTACCGAGGTGCTGAGTCCAAGGGGCCAAAGCACATGCTCCGACCAGCCAATATCACCTACGAGAAGATGCAATACCGGTGACTTCCCTCTGGATTTCTGGCTACACTGGACCAGAGGAGAACACGGCTGCTATGCGGCCATCTTACATCCAGTACAGTGGTACCAACACAGTCGGCTACAATTTTAGCCTGGGAAGGAAGCGGTAAAATTGTGTGGTCAGAGACGACATTACAAATATACGTCTCTCTCTTTCGCACTTATACACATATCTCTATCACACTCAACGAGTCATTGGGCTGCTTCTAAAAGGGGTGGTCCCATTACAAGAAACGTTCTAAGAATCAATTAGTACGTATTCACGCTACTAAATAATAGATGGCGCCACATGTACTTTGCACTGCAGGCGGACAAAAGACTGTCAGGCCGACATGGCATTCGTAACCCCCGCGTAACACCGAATGTCCATGGGCGTCGTTAGACACCTTATATGTAGCTCGGCGCCACATGTCGCGCTTTCTATAAAAAAATGGTATAGCGGATCTACGGAACCCTCCGTGCGTGAGTAAAACTCACACTTGACCGATTGTTTATGTTCTGTGGTGGCAATAGCACCATTGACTTATACATTACTAGACTTCACATCAAATACGTTAGATCGGTTCCTACTGACATAAGCCAAACGGTGGATCTCGAGTTGACGGTCTGTCAGTCGCACGCTCGCACGCTCGGCGAGCGCAGGCGCGTCGATCGTAGTTTTCTACAAATATAATGCCTACGTGTCCCTTGCGACACTGTAAAAATCGTACCGGGAAGAGAAACAAAGGATGTCGGCGTCACATATCACAAATAAGTGCACGCATATCACGTAATTTCCAAGATATTTACAAACGCGAGTCAGTAAGCTTACTGACTCGTGTTTACAAATCACCGAACGGGCCGACGAGCGTTCGCCGAACGTTCGCTGGTAATACTCCAGTTATCTCTCACTTCAACAGCGCGGTCCTTGCCCAGCATACTACTTCACAAAGCGTTGCATTAATTTACCGCTAGAAGGCAATGTTTTCTATTGAATACCAAATTCTCCTCCAACATTGTATAGAACGCTGAATGTACCTTTAAAACATCATTGAATACCATTTCTACCCATTGTAATTCTTCGCGTAGATACCTAATCTAAGGGGCCGTTCTTGGAAATTTTCACCACTCTATTATGGAGACATTTTCCTTTTTTGCGAATAAACGACGTGAGCTGTTTTGTAGATGAGCCCGCGTCCCGCGTGCAGTTTTATGTGCTTGGAATTGTATGATGGGATTTAACGATTTTGTTTTCAATATATTTTTTTTTTCCTTTTTTGAGATACTTACTGGATTTTCTGAGAATTTCTTATGTATGTATAGATTCTTTATTGAAACATCAATTCATTCAAATTAGGTTCAAAAGACGAGTTTAATGCCGTGAGGCTTTCTATTTTACCAAGCGGTTGGGATGTGGGAGAAGTATGTGCAGACGAACAAGAATATATTATGGGAATGTATTATACTGTGGGGCCGGTACTTAAAAAGAATAGCCCCACTGCATCTCTCCCCGTGCATGTCGTAAGAAGCGACAAGATACTGCGCTAAAGGGCGACAGGCCGACCACTTCTCACCTTGGCGCATTCGTTCCACCTAGTCATGCAGTAGGTGGGTTTTTCGTGCCTTACTTGCTGCTTGATAGTTGTTTTGTCCGTATACTGTGCTAAACGTGGTGGTCGGTGTTGTGCTGTACTTTGCCAGAGTCCTTATAGCACAACACCGATTACTCTGCTTACCCTGATTGTCGGGATACAGCGTGTGTTATGTATGTATGTATGAAAAACAATTTTATCATATAACGCTGTAATTCAGTTTGTATGACCACCTTCGGTCTTGATTCCTCCCCCTATCCTCTCACGGCCTTCTTCTCCGCTCTAGTGATGAAACATCCTAGGGATTCCACGTCACGTTTCTGGTTCTACACTGATTCATTTACTGTCCATTCTGCTCGTCTATGGAACTCACTGCCTCACTACGTCCGTCACTCCCAAACTTTAAATTGTATTAAAAAGTCATTGAAGAAATTCTACCTTCATTAATTTTGTCTATTTTGTATTCACTTGCGGATTAGTATAGTATAGTATGTATTATTTGTATTAGTATCTATGTTCTATACATGTGTATGCATGTATATACTGTTTGTATTTTATGTATTGTTAGGTATGTTTGTTACATGTTCCTCCCTTTCGCTTGCACTACCCATACTTCTTTCTCTGTATTTTATTCCTCAACTCCCAAAGGTTGACTGAAAGAAATCACTTCTAGCAGGCCTCACGCACTCTATGTACTTGCGCGCGCTAACTACCTACCGCCCGACGGGCCGCCGGCGGTCTATTTCAGTGAAAATTCGCGCGAAGTATACATAGACGCTCGCCCACGCAACTGCGCGCAGCTGCAAAGCAATAAGCACTTTACACTCGATCGTTAAGGTACATTTTCGCACGCAGCGATTGGCGACGTGAACCAGTAGGCTATTAAAGCCCGAAGGTAGGAACATTTTCTATGGAGTGATTTATCTGTTACGAAGTAACTATTAAGTAATCTGTGCTTCTAGTAACATGTCCGCCTTTGCGCACTCCTGTATTTCTTGTTTGTCGTTTGTCGTGTTTCTTCTTTCAATTTGTGTGGAATAAAGAGTTTCTATTCTATTCTATTCTATTCTATTGATTAGGGATACTTATTAAAATTGTAGTTTATTCGCAATTTTCCACCAAACTGTATTTGTAAGCGCCGTATTTTTACCCGCATTTTTCCACACATTAATATCTTTTCATCATATCATTTTTTCCACGAATCCACCCGCTCAAATAATATTGAAATACAAGCATAAACTGCTTTTTGGGGGCGAATTCGTTAAGAGAAACATCTAAATCGAGTAGGTCCTTACATCGAGTAATACTACTTTACCACTGCGCCATCTCTCGATTGGGCTCGGCAGCTAGCTGGTGCGATACATCGGCGTTTATCCGCGATGTTAATCACACGGGACGTGGTCTGACATTTTTGAATAGGTGACGACCGTCCGACCAATGAGGCTGGTCGTGGTTCGGATTCCACGTAAATCGTTCTTGTGTCGCACTGCAAAGGTGTGGAACGGCGGGCTTCCGGGGATTTCCCTATTCCTACAATCTACGGATCTTCAAATCGAGGGTTAATAGCCTTTCGTGCGACATTAATTCGCCTTCAAGCCATACTAACACCTCCTCAGAGGTGAAATGGCTGCACTGAGGCTTCGACCTCGGGCACAGCCGCCCAGTTCGGAAGCCAAAAAATAAAAGCTGCAGGTCCCATAACACCTTAGTGAACTAGGTGCAATGTCTGTGCTTCCTTATAGTTGTACCGCCTACAACTGAACTGGACGGAAAACACAAACCATTTACATACCCGTTTCGACCGGCCTATCATTTAGTGCGGTGATACCAGCCCGGGCGGGTTAAACCACCTAGTAATATAAGAAGGGAGTCATATCCCTTGGTTGCCTTTTACGACATACACGGGGAGAGATGCAGTGGAGCTATTCTTTTAAAGTACCGGCCCCGCACGGTACGGTAATATAGCTACGATATCGCAGTGCAATAAATTTAGGTAGGTACTCTAAATTATGTATGTATACGATGTAGGATTTGGCGGCAGTGAATTGGACCCCCCGTGTGTCACGCAAAACTGCACTTTGTTCGGCAAACAGTTTAGATTCGATCGATACGAGAGAACTATTCAAAGTTTCCACGAAAACAACCCGGCCATTCGCGACACACGGGTTCCATACTTTTGCCCGACGATACGAAGTCAGAACAAGAAAGAACCATAATAGTGATTTTTTTGTAGAAAGCGCGACATGTGGCGCCGAGCCACCCATAAGGTGTCTAACGACGCCCATGGATAATACACGGGGGTTGCGAATGCCATGCCGGCCTGACAGATGCATATTCATGCCTCTCTTGAAGGAACCGAGACTTGGGGGGTTAGGTTAGGTTAGGTTTTTTTTTTTAAATTAAATAATAAAAAAAAACCAACCCTTAAAAAGTCAAAATTAATTTCCGTTTACTTATAGGAGTCGGAGGACCGCTAAGAAAATACCCGCACAGCTCTGAGTTTTTATATTTTATTTACTTAGCGGTCCCCCGACTCCTTTATGTAAGTGAGCAGAAATTATTTTAGACTTTTAAGAGTCGTGGATTTTAAAATTTGAAATTGCACTTTTATTTCAAGCTTTTTTAAAAAAACCGCATGCAAATTGGTCCACTTTTAAAGATAATAAATTTTTTTATTACTTAATTACTTGATTATTTTCACATTCAACTCATTCATAATCGTTGTGATTCTTACGTAAATGTATTTGAAAAAACTGTAAATTTTTCAACCGACTACCAAAAAAGTGGAGGTTCTCAAATTATATATTATAAATTTGAATTAATACAGTCGCAATGCACTAAAGCCCCCCACTCCGATCGACCACAATCGTGCCGACTGGCAAGTCATCGAAACTATTAAGGGAGGGATAAAAATGATTTATCGAGACTTGTCCACAGTCAGATCATTAAAGGAGGGCAGAAAACAATTTGGGACATATGGGGGGCGATGTTGCGACTATGAAATGCGTGTACGGAGAAAGTTGGGGTGCTTAATTTGGTATTTAATATACATGTACTGTGCGGGGCCGGTACTTAAAAAGAATAGCCCCGCTGCATCTCTCCCCGTGCATGTCGTAAAACGCGACTGAGCGATAAGGACAAGATGCCGTGCTAAAGAGCGTCAAGCGAGCCCAGGCACCTCTCACCTTGGCTCAGTGCTTCCACCGAGTCATGCAGAAGGTGGGTCTTCACGCCTTACACGTACACGTAAGCATAGTAATCGGTGTTGTGCTTCAAGTATTCTAAGTTACAGCACAACACCGACCAGCACGTTTAGCAAAGTTTTAGGACAAGATAACTATTTTATTTATTTTATATTTGTTTTATTTTATCAAGCACAAAGTACCAATGAGTTTTTTCTGACGAAAAAATGTACGTGCATACCTACACCTGCTACTTCACCGTTCGTAAACGGTGTTAAACTGTAGGTCCCTTCCCTTGCCCCTTACTAGGTGGTAGGCTCAAATTGTAGCCGACTGGGTTGGTACCACCATACTGAATGTAAGATGACCGCATAGCAGCCTCGACTGTGTTCTCCTCTTGTCCAGTATAGCCAGCAATCCAGGAAAGTCTCCGGCATGGCACCTACCTTCTCGGAGATGATATTGGTGGCTCAAATTGTAGCCGACTGGGTTGGTACCACCATACTGAATGTAAGATGACCGCATAGCAGCCTTGACTGTGTTCTCCTGTAGTCCAGTATAGCCAGCAATCCAGGGAAGTCTCCCGTATAGCACCTACCTTCTCGGAGGTGATATTGGCTGGTCGGAGCATGCGCTTTTGTCTCCTCCGACTCAGCCACTCATACCGCATAAATAAAAAGCAGCAACTGAGGCACGAATAGTCCTCCCGGTTATGATATGACGTACGGGTGTGAAACGTGGACGCTGACGACGGTCGGTGTTGTCCAAAGGTTGAAAGTTGCCCAGCGAGCAATGGAGCGAGCCATGCTGGGAATAACGCTACGTGATATGGTGCGTAACGAGGCAATCCGCCGACGCACCAAAGTAGTCGATATTGGCTACCGGGTGGCTAAGCTCAAGTGGCAATGGGCTGGGCACGTCAGCCGAAGAGACGACGACCGTTGGAGTAACCGCGTCCTACACTGGCGGCCGTGGACAGGCAAACGGAGTGTGGGAAGACCACCCTCCAGGTGGGACGACGACATCAAGTACGTCGGCGGAAAGCAGTGGTTCCGTACCGCTGAAGGCCGGGAGGACTGGAGGAAAATTGGAGAGGCGTATGTCCAGCAGTGGACGCTTACACGCTGACTGACTGAGGCACGAAGACCCACCTGCGACATGACTCGGTGGAAGGACCGCTTAAAGATTTCTCACTAAACGGTTATTTCTAGAGATCTGAAGTACGTTTAAATTAATAGGTTGCAGGATAATAAATAGACTAGAAGACATATGACGGATGGATGGACAGGATAAAACTATAAATCTTCCGCCTCCAGCCGTCCCGCCATCGGCGTCCGTCCGTCTGTCTTGCACTGGAGAACATCCGCTGGAATATTAATTGGACGGCGTATATGCATTTTTTTTTAAGCAAAGTTCTGAAGACGGGATAACGTGACGTGACGCGATAACGTCACGTCTTATAAATTGATGAACACCGGCTGCACCCACGAAAAAGTGTCACATTCCATCTGAGCCTGTGTGTGCAAGCGAGAGCGCGTAACAAGCGATAGAGAGGCACAATCGGCCCAAGCGTCGGCTTGTACACATTTATCTCTCTGGTTCTAAAGTACCAGGGTAGCACAAATTGAAAGGAGGTTACTCTTACCATAATATATTAAGCGCATCTGGCCGGTCGGAAAAGATTTCAAATTTAGAATATTCATGAAACAAGGGTCCGAATATGTATCACAATATCGATTCATGACGTTATCTTCACGTAAACCTATCGTCCGTAAACCGACTTCACAGACAACCAACTTTTGGGAGATGAATTAAATTGTAAGCAATGTTGTACGTATGTAGTGTAGAGTATAAATACCTTTTCGGGAATTCTGAATAATTCTCGGGAATTTCGGCATTTGAAAAATATTTACTGGTAGTGATTGAGTTAGTAGGAGACTAACAAAAAACCGGCCAAGTGCGAGTCGGGCTGGCGCACCGAGGTTTCCGCACCACAAAAAAAAACATTGAATAAAAACACGTTTCTTGTATGGGGAGCCCCCTTAATTTTTTTGTTTTACTATTTTTTATTATTTGTTGTTATATCCGCCATAATAACACACATTCTGTGAAAATTTCAAATGACAGACATACAGAGAGCGTAGGCTTAGTAATGGGCTTCCGTACGGAATACGGAAACCTAATAAATTTATGGAGCGAATGTGAGTTGAAGAGTCGGGAAGGGTCGCCCTAGACGCACGTACCTGGACCAGATCGGGCATGTGCTCGACATGCATGTTCTTCATTATGAGAGGCGGCAGATGTGTCTCAGGATCGTGGCACGTGGAGATCTTTTGTCTCTGCCTACCCCACCGGGAAACAGGCGTGACGCTACGTATGTAATAAATAAGTTCTCACAAAAAAAATAGCAAGAGCATAGGCTACGATGTTCTGAGAACTGATGTATTAAAAGAAAATGTAAATATGTTATGCGAACCGTTAACAATATGAATAATATCTGCATCTGCAGCACGAGGTTACCAAAATGTGGCCCGTCGACTCGAAGATCGTTGTGCCCATAGTCGTATCGGCGCATGGGCTGATAGCGAAGAGCCTCGACGATCACCTTGAGAGGCTCTCGCTGAGTGGTTGGGTCAAGGGCCAGATCCAGAAGGCAGCCCTGCTCGACACTGCACGCATCGTCCGGAGGTTCCTCTCCCTGGGGCCCGACCATCGGTAGCTTGGGTTCGCCCCGCTGCCGGTGGTGGAAACTCCGTTTATTTTTATATTAATTTTATATTTTAATTGTTAAAAAGATGTAAAATTTATATAAAAAGGAACGTGTAAATAAATGGATGAATAATATTTGTATTAAAATAAATGAATAAATTCCAACGCAATCACTGAAAACTACCGCGTGGGGCCGGTACCTTAAAAAGAATAGCACCACCGCATCTCTCACCGTGGAAGTCATAAAAGGCAAATAAGGCATAAGGACGAGATGGCGTGCTAAAGGGCGACAGGTTAGCCACCTCTCACCTTGGCACGGTCCTTCAACTGAGTCATGCAGAAGGTGGGTTTTCGTGCCTTACTAGATAGTAACTAATTTCGGTGATAGTAGTTCGTGCTTACTAGATACTTAGATACTAGCTTGATAGATAAGTTATCATATCCGAATACTTTGCTAAACGTGGTGGTCGGTGTTGCGCTGAAATTTACAGGAGTTCTTGCAGCATAACACCGATTGCTCTGCTTACCCCGATTGTCGGGATACAGCGTGTGGTATGTATGTATAACAAAGGTTTTTGAAAAAATTATAGCTAAAAAAATTCTTCAATATTTTTTTTTTTTTTTATGTAATCCGGTATGATTGGCTGAGTCGGAGGGGCCAAAGCGCATGCTCCGACCAGCCAATGTCACCTGCGAGACATACCGGAGACTTGCCTGGATTGCTGGCTATACTGGACTAGAGGAGAGCACAACCGAGGCTGCTATGCGGCCATCTTACATCCAGTAGGTACGGTGGTCGTGACTTATTAGTTTCTATACACTAGATTAAACAATTAAAGATTTTAAATTAATGTAGTGCATGTCTTAGAGTTTTTGGAACGCAAACTCTTTAGATAGTACAATAAAAAGAGAATTAATGAAAAATTAAAAGTGATTTAATAAATTATTTATTAATACTCGAACAGTGTACACTCTCAGCGGCTTCTGAAAAGCAGAGTAGAGCATCCCTTATGAGATTTTTGCGGCGACTACCCTTTATTGCTGCCCTGAGTGGAGCCCCTTCCCTCTCGTTAGCGGCACTACAAGTAATTTGATAGTTTTCCTCCAAGAATAGGGTTGCCATTTATAATTTGGTTAAACCAGGACAACAACAAAAATTAGACTACACGACCTTTTTGTTCGCCTTATACCTGGTAAGCCCAATTTTCAATGGTTCAGGAGTTATAGCTAATTTTATATATATTTTTAAAATGTCTTTTAAAAAAAATTTAAAACGAAGCATAATTAGTAAGCACACAACATTGGAAATATTTTTTAGAAAAGACAACATTTAAATTGTATTAATTTTTGTTTTGTTTAAGCGAGAAATAAAAAAAAATTATAAAATTAGCTATAACTCCTGAACCATTGAAAATTGGGTAACTACATATGGGGTGATTTTGATTGCAAATAACCTCCTCTCCTCTATCACCACTTTTCGTTTGATCCATGACTTTTGGAAAACCCAATCGAACATGTACAGTCAGTCAGCCAGCGTGTAAGCGTCCACTGCTGGGCATACGCCTCTGCAATTTTCCTCCAGTCCTCCCGGCCTTCAGCGGTACGGAACCACTGCTTTCCGCCGACGTGCTTGATTAGCACATTACTCGGTAGTAAATAATGTACATCGAGCGTTAGAAAGAGATAATCCGCTTGTAGAGCTTCGTCCCTGTCGCACAGAGACGTGCGAGTTCGTGCGACAGGGACGACGCTCTATAAAAGATAAGCTCGACCGTTAGAGGCTGACCGTGGTTCGGATTCCACGTTCAACTGTAGGGCCCTTCCCTTTTTACCTTACTAGTTGGTTGGTACCACCGCACATAGCGAAACGTCGGTGGCTATGTAAATAGTTCGTGTTTTCCGTCCAGTTCAGTGTACCCGACATGAAATGAATGGAAGCACTGACATGACACCTAGTTCACCCGGTGTTACGGGCTGACATCACGGATGTTGTAGGTGATGTAGCCAATCGTGTCAGTTTCTATAAATAAAAAAAAAACATACTTTTTCAAAAATTCTCAAAACAGCTGTCTAGCCAGCCCTGTCCTAGAATATCCATACTAATGGCACCCCTATCAGAGATCATAGAGCAAGACAGGATTATGGGGAGCGGGGGACGAGATCCTTGCTAACTCGCCGCGAAGGGTAAAATCTACTCTGAGGGAAATTGTAATAAAAGTAGAAGTTATGCCTTGTTATATCGGCACACATTTTCGTATTATCATCTTTTTCTGGCATTTCGGTACCTAGTTTTCGTGACAGTAATTTCCGGCGACTTGTGACTTATTGTTGAGTTGATCTAATCTAAGTATGTGACTCAGACTTATCATTGACATAATCAAATGATTTTTTTATGGAACTTGACACCTTTGCCTGCATCACTTACTGCATCCGTGATGTCAGTCCATAACACCTTGGTGAACTAGATGCCGTGTCAGTGCTTCCCTTCGGTCGTGCCGGCGACACTGAACTGGACCGAAAACACGAATTATTTACATTTACGTTTCGACCGACGTTTCATTCAGCGTGGTAGTATCAACCCGGGCGGGATAAACCCTACCGCCTAGTAACGTAAGAAGGGAAGGAACCTACAGTTTTACGTGGAATCCGAATCACGGTCAGCCTCTAAAGGTCGAGCGGTCACCCTTCCATCCAAGTACTGACCGCGCCCAGGTGTCCTTAAAACAACAGTCGACAACGAATGTGTATTTTAATATTATTTCAATGGTTGTATGTTTGAATATGACCAGGCGAATACTTTTTCTTGTAATTGAACAGTGCCTGTCGAGTTCTTGAGAATATTGAAATGTTATTTTGTGAAGTGTTTATCTTTGTAATTAGTAATTTTGAAATACCACGTGACAGGATGAATACCCCGAATATCTACGGGGACGAGATCCTTGCTAACTCGCAGCGAAGGGTAAAATCTACTCTGAGGGAAATTGTAATAAAAGTAGAAGTTATGCCTTGTTATATCGGCACACATTTTCGTATTATTATCTTTTTCTGGCATTTCGGTACATAGTTTTCGTGACAGTAATTTTCGGCGACTTGTGACTTATTGTTGAGTTGATCTAATCTAAGTATGTGACTCAGACTTATCGTTGACATAATCGAATGATTTTTTTTATGGAAACTGACACGTTTGCCTGCATCACTTACTACATCCGTGATGTCAGCCCATAACACCTTGGTGAACTAGATGCCATGTTAGTGCTTACCTTCGGTCGTGCCGGCCACAAAGCAGTTTCGACCGACGTTTCATTCGGTGTGGTTGTATCAACCCGGGCGGGGTAAACCCTCACACACACCTAGTAATGTAAGAAGGGAAGCGACCTACGGTTTTACGTAGAATCCGAATCACGGTCAGCCTCTAAAGGTCGAGCGGTCACCCTTCCAAGTACTGACCGCGCCCAGGTGTGCTTAACAACAGTCGACAACGAATGTGTATTTTAATATTATTTCAATGGTTGTATGTTTTAATATGACCAGGAGAATACATTTTCTTGTAATTGAACAGTGCCTGTCGAGTTCTTGAAATATTGAAATGTTATTTTGAATGAAGTGTTTATCTTGGAGGATGAATACCCCGAATATCTAAATATAAAATTTCATCAAAATCGTTAGAGCCGTTTCCTAGAAACCAATTATAGTTATTTATGTAGGTAGTACTTAGTTTTCGCTACAGAATAACCCTCTGATATATCCGGGATGGCAACAAAACAATTGAGGAAAGTCTGTTCAAAAGGAACTATTTCCGTCGTAACAGAATTTTCAGTAGAGCCAAAAAACTGATATCTACTCGTAATTAAACTTAGGATATCTAGTAGATTTATTATACAGTTGTATTGATAAGGAAAATACCTACATTATAAACAGAATATTATGCATAATTTAATGATTTTATATACAGATGTTACAGACGTTCTAAATTTGGAAATAGGCCCTTTTGCCTAGAGAAAATAAATTTCTGAACTTTCTATGTAAAATTTTTCGTAATTTTCTATAGGAAATAGTTCGTTTTGACCATTCAAATTTTTTTAATACAAAGACTTTGAAATCCGTCAAAAAACGCGCAACTCGTCGAAACGGAAATAGTGACACGACACTAAACTACTAATATATATATAATTTATATCCTAAGGTAGTTTAATTGTACTCTGAGGTGATGAGATAATGGTTAACGCCAAATGCGTTTTATGTCAGCCTATGTACAAATACTTTTTACAAATAGTGCTCCAGCACTTAGGAATTATTTAACCAAATTAAAACATTTACGTTTAATTGAATTAGTTCAATAAGCCGGAATATCATCCATTTAAATTCAAATTTGTAATAGGTACTTTTTTTTCAAACATCAAAAATCAACAGTTTCTAAATAAACGTTGTAAGAAATCTCTGTAAGGGATAAGTCCGCCTTTGCACCTTATGTAAATGTTCTAATGTGCTTGTCACTGTTGAATGTTTCTTGGAGTAATAAAGTTTTTTTATTCTATTTTATATTCTAAAGGGTTGCACAAATCACACGCCGTATCCCGACAATCGGGGTAAGCAGAGTAATCGGTGGTGTGCTGCACGTGCAATATTATGATTTGAAAATGATAATAATATACTAGCAAATTTAACTCTACGCCTGTTTATTAAGTTATTTCGCAAATCCACAGGCGCTTGCAACAGTGACGTATCTCAAAACGGATCAGCACTTTACATCCATCAAATTGACAGGACGATCGTGAATTGCGCACCAGTTCGTCTGGGCCAAATCGGGGGGTCGATTCGATTCAGATAAATCGTACGTCGTCGTCTAAGTAATTTCAACTAAAATTAATTATTGAAAACATTAAAAACAAAATCACACAACAAATTAAAAACAACATTCTAAGCATAGTCTCAATCATAAAAAAATGTGTTGTCTGTAAAGTCGGTTTACGGACGATAGTTTTACGTGATGACGTGGAATAATCGTAGTACATAGAGCAAAGATCAGTAATTCTATTTCCGTAGAAAGATTAATCATCTTGTGACTGGCCATCAATAAACTTCTGTTGTCTGATCTTGACAGTTTTACTTCTTAAGACGTTTCCATGGTAACTTTGACTATACCGATTGTGCCTCTCTATCGCTTGTTACGCGCTCTCGCTTGCACACACAGGCTCAGATGGAATGTGACACTTTTTCGTGCGTGCAGCCGGTGTTCATCAATTTATAAGACGTGACGTCATCACGTCAAAAAATATATTCAAAATTAGTCATAAAATTACACAATACAAAAAAATTATAAAATAAAATAATAATTTATGCAATCTTATCACAAGTCAACATTATTATTACCTATTATAGTATTGTCAATAGTAAGAGAGATATTGAAATTATAAAAACACAATATCTATTTTCATATAGTAGGTTATTTATTAATCAACCAAAAAATTAAGATACAATAAAAATTAAACTAATTATCTAAGCTAAACTAATATAAAATATAACTAAGTTAAAAGCTAAAATTAACCTAAAATTAAAACTAACCTAAAAAATATAAAATATTATATAAAATATAAAATAAAAACACTGTCATTATACAATAACATTTAACATTTACAATAAAAAAAAAGTCTTATTAAAATATTCGTCGATGCTATAAAATAGCCTCGAAGCAAGGTAACCTCTTCATTAATTCGATCGAAACACTCCTTAGCTACCAACCTGTGTTGAATCCCTATTTTACTGATTGCTACATTATAGTATTATTTTATTACATTGCGACTTCGTAATTTACATCGAGAATAAAAAGCGTTACTCTTGAATTCTAATATGTTCGTATTTCGTTCGTTCGTAATATTTAGTTCGGTGGTTTTATGCTGAAGGTGGCGGTCGGTGATGTGCTGTAATTCAGCCGAGTCCTTGCAGCACAGCACCGATTAGACTGCTTACGAATACACAGCGTGGTGGTTGACAACAAATTATACAAAACCTCAAGAATCAAACAAACAATTGAATACAACGCACTAAGAAAACCATATAAAAACTAATGACGTGATTGTAACTCGAATAATATGGTGCTTATTACTTATTATTATTATTTGTGTGTATATTCATTTCTGTTTAAGACGAAGTTGGCCCCAAACCATTTCCACCTGTCAAATGAATTATCAAAATTAAATGTTGATTTGTTTACAACAAATCAGACGAATAAAATTCTCCATAGCTGGAGGTGCGTTTTACTTGAAAAAAAAAATCTCTTCTCAAGAGCCCTTGTCCGTAATATTTGGTCCTTCTAGCCGGACTGTTGATCCAGGGGTCGCTGGTTCAGATCCGGCTCGAAGGACCAAATATTACGTACAAGGGCTCTATTAGACGAATAAAATTCTCCTTAGATGAAGCTGCGTTTTACTTGGAAAAACTCTCTCATGAGCCTGTGTCCGTAATAATTTCACTCGATATACGCACTCGATGCTAACATTTTCGTGTTACTGGATTCGCCTCGCTCACTTCAAAGGGTTCAAAATGAAATGCAATTGGGAGGATTTGTGCTATTTTCGCCCCGTAACCGTGTTGATCGCCTCTCCGTGCCTAACGAATCATCCGAGCCCTATCGCCTCTAGAAATTACCCGAAATATAAAGCTCCACCCCACACCCCGAGCGCAGTCTCGCCTGTTATAAATCTCTGGAACGATTAATAAGCGGGATCTGACATATCGTTTACGTAATTTTCGCAAAATCATCGCAGACGTGGCGGCGGCGGCGGGCGGGCGCGCGAACGCTCTCTCTCTTGAATTTGAACTCCTATTAAAACTGGATTTTGGTGGAATTTTAAGCGCGAAGTTTTAATCGTGTGTGCTATCCTTTAAGCCGCCGGCTTCTATCCACGCTTGAAGCGCTAGAGCTTTACGTTTTACTTAATTTGAATGATATTGATTATCCGCACGAATAAAGCCATATTGTTTAGAGCAGCGGTGGGGGTACGCGGGCTCAAGAGAAGGGGTGCCCGTGGGCGCACTTATTGGCCACGTTTACATCTACAGAATAAAATAGAATAGAATAGAAATACTTTATTGCACACAAAAGGACTAACAAAGATGCAGAAGACAGTCTTAAGTAAAAAGAAAGGGGCCTTTTCTCATTAGTAAAAATTATCTCCACTAATGAATGGATGATTGGGACCAATTTCATTATCATTGTGATTAATAAGTAGATATTGCAACCTAATATATTATTGATAATATGGTAAAACAACATTATTACCTATGTACATACAACAGGTGTTATTTATTTAAACATGTTTTACTTAAGAATTTTACTCATATGTACTTAAATCTCAGAAAATCCGCTATAAGGGGTACCGATTAAAATATTATTTGGAACCGCAGGTTTAGAGCGATCAAGTCTCTTACTAACACACTACTATGTGTAATTACTTTTCAGCTTCGGCCCTAGCCGACAGCCGTTTGGACTAAAGACGTACTTAATTTTAAAATTTAAGACATGCCTCCATTGAACTAGCGTGTCTGACGTAATTGTTTTCGAAATACCGATACATACATTTTACGACAAATAAGCTGATCCTTTTGAATTTCTCAAACCTTCTAAAACTGTCTAATTATCTAATTACTAGCAGTTCCTTGTTGCTCGCGTTACAATTGGGCTAACAGTAAATTAGATTTTGTTTTCTCTCCTGGTTCGACCACTCCCAACCTTACTGCTCAGTCCCTATATAATATAGTGTGATAATGTGTAGCCTATAAGAATCTGGATATTCGTCAGTGTGTATTAGTGAAAACCACGTCTAAATAGGTTCAGCCGTTCTCGAGTTATTAGCGATCGTAAAAATAAAATTTTATGGTTATTCCACGTCCATTGTAACTATCAGGCTGATAAATAGCTGTCTCACCCTAAAAAGTCAATACTTGAAATTAAACGATGCTATCTCTTCTTTACAGAGCCGCGGTACGAAACAGCGTACGCGTGCGAAGGCAAAACTCTAAAGATCAGCTGCCCCGAAGGAACTGTCATCCACCTCATCCGGGCAAACTACGGCCGCTTCTCCATCACCATCTGCAACGACCATGGCAATACAGACTGGAGCGTTAACTGCATGTCCACGAGGTCTCTCAGAGTTCTTCATACTAGGTGAGTTGGGCTTATGTTCTGTTTTTTATCTTCGACGTTTTAGACTGTCTATATTACTATAATTTCTTCTCCATCACCATCTGCAACGACTAGGGCAACACAAATTGGAGCGTCAACTGCACGTCCACGAGGTCTCTCAGAGTTCTTCATACTAGGTGAGTTGGGCTTTTGTTCTGTTGTTTATCTTCAACGTTTTAGACTGTCTATATTACTATTATTTCTTCTCCATCACCATCTGCAACGACCATGGCAACACAGATTGGAGCGTCCTCAGAGTTCTTCATACTAGGTGAGTTGGGCTTTTGTTCTCTTGTTTATCTTCAACGTTTTAGACTGTCTACATTCATATAGTTTTTTCTTCATGATCATCTACAAGGACCATGACAACACAGATTAAAGCGTCAACTGCATTAAAATATATTATTGATTGACACTGAATTACTACAAAAGCTGAAATTTGTCAAGCGAGCAATGGAGCGAGCCATACTGGGAATACCGCTACCTACGCGATCTGATGGGTAACGAGGGAATCCGCCGACGCACCAAAGTAGTCGATATTGGACACTGGGTGGCTAATCTCGAACGATAGTGGGCTGGGCACGTCAGTCGACCACACGACGACCGTTGGAATAAACGGGTTCTACACTGGCCGCCGTGGACATGGAAACAGAGTGTGCAAAAATCATACGCCAAGTGGAACAGGACATATAGTGCGTCGGAAGCAGTCTATGGTTCCGTACAGCTGAAGGCCGGGTGGACTGGAAAAATTTTGGCGAATAAACTCTGACTGACTACAAATGTTGATAAACACATGAAAAAAAAGTAAAGCATACAATAAAAAAACTGTGGTATTAGTATATAGAGATGATTGTGAATAGAAGCTTTAATACTTGCCTAAAACCTAAAAAATGTTTTTAGAAAAGACGCTGACACTCGCACGCAAAACGGCTGACGGTACAACAAGAGTTGACGTCCCTAATAATGATTTATTTTCCAAAACGTGGATTATATTCGATTTAGCCCTGAACCCTTACGGGATCGATAGCTAATCCGGCTGTATCTATTTATATTCTGGTGGCATTTCTCGCAGTTTAAGAGGATAATGAGGCTTAGGCAGTCAGGCATATTTCAATATTGAGAATTTTGATTGCTGTCTCTCTTCACTTCACTATTTCTCTAAATCGTGCAATAGGGACAACTGCAGCTCAGAGGCCTACTATATTTAGCAATGAAGTCGTATCTAGGGGCATGCCTGATAGCATCTCCCAAAAATTTTGTTTTGAAAAAAAAAAATTGTGATTAAGAATCAGTATTCAAGATTGGCAAGTTTTAGTTTTTTCCCTAATTATGGAATTGTGCTATTTCTCAATGCTATTATTTAGTGAGAAATATATGTCTAACATTCCAAAATTTATAGGCTAGGCTAAGTTAAAAAAAAATTAAAACGTATGGACATAGATCTAAGCAGATTCATTTAATACGAAATATTTCAGAAGAATATTTCTTAATTTTACTGAGAAAACAAGAACGCACAACAGTATCGGAAATATCGGAATTGATCACTTCATATCCGAATCGCTAGATAAATATTAAAACGAAATTTACCTAACTTTCAACTTTCCAAACAAAGCAATTTCTATGAAATATTATTAGCTGTTATTATTAAATAGCTTACAGGTTTCGAACGTTCTATCTAAAGCAGGGTTTCTTTAGTACAGAGACCCTAGTGCGACGATATCACTATTTTCGACTCAGCCGCAACTTTCACTCACAGTTTTCCCTTTGTGAACGTTCGGACCTCTCTCTGTTATGATAACGGTCTCCGCGGTATGCCCGCGGTCTCTGTTCTACGCAATGTACCCGCCACGGCCATTGTTTTAAATCGGCGAGTATGGATTTGTGTGAATTAGCGTGAGAGTTGACGCCTCCGGTAGCCTCCCCCTGGTGTAGGTACGTGCGTCTAGCTAGCTAGGGCGACCCTTCTCGACTCTCCATAAATATCTCCTTATTCTCCTATCAATCATTCTTCTAACGCGACCGAACCACAGAAGCATTCCTTTCTAAATCCTTACCTTACTATATCTTCTTCAGTATTCTAATCTTTTTTATGGATACTGACACGGTTGGCTACATCACCTACAACATCCATTATGTCAGCCCATAACAGCGGGTGAACTAGATGCCACGTCAGTGCTTCCCTTCATTTCATGTCGGCTGCACTGAACTGGACGGAAAACACCAACTATTTACATAGCCGTTTCGACCGAGACGTATCATTCAGTGCGGTGGTAAAAACCCGGGCGGGATAAACCCTACCACCTACATAGTAAGGTAAGAAGGGAAAGGACCTACAGTTTTACGTGGAATCCGAACCACAGTCAGCCTCCAACGGTCGAGCGGTCACCCATCCAAGTACTGACCGCGCTCAGGCTTGCTTAACAACAGTCGATCGACCGCACCACTGAGCTACCGAGCTATCTTCACTTCTGGCTGCGTCAAATCCCTTGCCCCTTTCTAGGTGGTACGCTCAAATTGTAGCCGACTGGGTTGGTACCACCGTACTGGATGTAAGATGGCCGCATAGCAGCCTCGGTTGTGTTCTCCTCTAGTCCAGTATAGCCAGCAATCCAGGGAAGTCTCCGGTATGGCACCTACCTTCTCGGAGGTGATATTGGCTGGTCGGAGCGTGCGCTTTGGCCCCTCCGACTCAGCCACCAATACCGGATTACATAAAAAAAAAATCTGACCAACGTGCGAATCCCACCGCTCGCCGCGCGGCCTACAAATTGCGTTAACCGTACGAGATTGCCAATAACCTCCGAACCCTCCCCTCTCCACCCTATCCGCCGACCGCCCATCCTTCCCCATCGCACCCACCTTGTTACGAATAAGTGTGTACTAGACACGACGACGAATGTTCCGGTCGGAATTTCCACGTAGTAAAACCGTGTCCAGCGTTTTTTAGGGTTCCCCATCCGTCGTACAGGACCCTATTACTAAGCCTACGTCGTCTGTCTGTCTGTCAGTCCGAGGGCTGTATCTCTTGAACCGTATTGTTTATTGGACATGTCGAAAATTCCGCCAGTTCTAAATTCAATGCAAAGAAGAACTGACAAACAAACTTCGCAAGTCACAATGTTTTGTTAGTACCTTATAAGTATTTTATAGTAACTTACAAATAATTAACCCATACTACCGCTCACAAGAGCATTAATATTTACAGCATAAACATGAATCGAATCTGACCACACTGCCTATTTAAATTACCTATATCTGGTTTATAGTGCCATTCATGCGCGCCTGTGACGAAGGATCAGAGCAGAGGTGCAGTCGACATAACCAAATTCACATCTCCTCGCGAAACCACGCTCATTGAGATGGAATGCTAGCAGATTTGCTGTTGCTGCTGAGCTCTCTAGCCTTTTGACACGACGTTAAACCAGGTTAAAGGATTCAGGAGATACACGCGTCAGAAGACAGTTCCACACCTTAGCGGTGCGGGAAAGGAACGAATTTGAGAACCAACTGGTTCTCAGAAGTCCAATGTAAACAACAAAAGGGTGCTGAGTCTCTCTGCGACGAGTGCTGTGGAGATAGGACGGGTGGCAGTGAATAAGGGATGCTAGTTCCACAGAATATCGTCCGTGGTAGTATCTGTAAAACAGACTAAGCGAACCTACAAATCGTCTGTGACTCAGAGACTCCATACCGTGTGTAAGTTTCGGGTCACCAACAAGACGGATGGCTCGGCGCTGTGTTGAGTGCAAGGGCGCTAGTAGATATTGGGGACTACCTTCCCAGATGTGACTGCAGTAATCCATCGCCCGGTCGAATCAGTCCTGGATTTCCCATTAGGCCGTCATTTTAGGCCGCGGTCTAGGGGCGGCAAACTTCAGGGGGCGGCAGATTTCCGAAGGCGCTAAACAATATTACAAGTAACACTTACGCTTTGGTATAGTGTAAGCAGTCAAGTTCGTGCGCGATTACGGACGCAATACTCAAGCAAGTCACTTGTGGATAAAGTTTTCGATCTATTAAATGCTAAATATCATTTGGGTAAAGGTTTTTAGTCCCCATTGCGACTTAGTAATACTCCTATCCTATGTTATTTATGTTTTGCGCGGGCGGCGAAAGTCAAGTGACCTATACTTAAGAAAAGTACAAGTCCAGCACAGTCGAATCTGTGTTTTGTACAACAGGAATAATTCGCACAACTTTGTTTATAGTTTATTGTTTATTTAGCATCTATTGGCAGTACACTGCGCTCAGATTTGTCATATTTACATTGTAACATTCCGCCAGTTCGATTATCACAGCGAAGAAGAACTGACAAGAAACTTCACTGGAAATTTTTTCAATGTCCACTTAGTCTATACAAAAATGTTTGCCACTGCCTAGACACGCATGTGCTGATTTGTGACATGCAGCAATTCATGACAAAGTGAAAACATTTTTACTATGAAATTGTATGGACTACTGGTTTCTGTCACAAACCACCACATGTCGTTATCGCATAACTAATTAATTA
Source organism: Nematopogon swammerdamellus (assembly GCA_946902875.1). NCBI lineage: Eukaryota > Metazoa > Arthropoda > Insecta > Lepidoptera > Adelidae > Nematopogon > Nematopogon swammerdamellus. Next base: position 2,388,047 of record OX336361.1, read on the forward strand.
CATTCATATCGCATCATTAATTATATTTATTTATCATGTGATTCTGACAACTGCTGAAGTATATAGGTATTATGTAAAAAGTCCGGTGTATAGTGCCATCGTCAAATTTGATAAGAAATTTTATCAAGTCATTATTTGATTTTGTTAGTAAGCAAGTAACATACTACAATGTAGTATAAAATGTCGAGGGTAAAAAAAAGAAAAAAAAATAGATGCACAAGTACCCATTGTCTTAGAGTTAGTAGAGAACATTACGTTATGTCATACTTTTGTACTTAATTTATTATGTGTCAGAATCACAAAATTCGTCAGTACTATTCTAACTATTCCTGTTGTACAAAACGCAGACAGGTGACATGAAACGCCTGCTACGGAAAACCATTCTCTAGCTAGCTTGCTAGACCCTACCACTTAGTAACTAACGTAATGTTTAATAGAGATGCCTACAGTAACAGAAATCTTTCTCACACTAATATACAAGAAGACTAAAATCCTTCCGTTTTGTTTGTCCACAGATGCAGTAACAATCAGAACTGCTCCATCCTTGCCAGCACGAATCAGTTCGGAGACCCCTGTCCTAACACACTTAAATACTTGGAGGCTCACTACCAATGTGTCACTGGTGAGTTCATAGCACACTCGTTTGTCGTTGGCTTTATAAAGATCTCATCATTAGTCCGTATGTGTCCACTATTGGACATAGACCTCTTCAACTTTACTCCCATAATAGTCCACCCGGTTTTCAGTGGTGTGGAACCAATGCCGTATCGTGTGGGGCCGGTACTTAAAAAGAATAGCCCCACTGTATCTCTCCCCGTGCATGTCGTAAGAGGCGACTAAGGGATAAGGACAAGACACTTCGCTAAAGGGCGACAGGCTAGCCACTTCTCACCTTGGCGCAGTCCTTCCACCTAGTCATGCAGCAGGTAGGTTCTTCGTGCCTTACTTGCTGCTGTCTTGTCCTCATACTGTGCTAGGCGTGGTGGTCGGTGTTGTGCTGTAATTTACCACAGTCCTTATAGCACAACACCGATTACTCTGCTAACCCTGATTGTCGGGATACTGCGTGTGTTATGTATGTATGTATGGAACCACTGCTTTTCGCCGACGTACTTGATGTCGTCGTCCCATCTGGCGGGTGGTCTTCCCACACACCTATCCACGGCCCGCCACTCGGATCTTTTCGATATAATGTTTTTTTTTTTTTATGGAAACTGACACGGTTGGCTACATCACCTACAACATCCGTGATGCCAGCCAATAACACCGGGTGAACTTGGTGCCACGTCAGTGCTTCCCTTCGGTCGTGCCGGCTACACTGAACTGGACGGAAAACACAAACTATTTACATAGCCGTTTCGACCGACCTTTCATTCAGTGCGGTGGTAACAACCCGGGCGGGTTAAACCCTACCACCTAGTGATATAAGAAGGGAGTCATATCCCTTAGTCGCCTTGAATTGTATTCGTGATGTACATTACGGGAGGTTATCAATGGTGTCTAGATTTAGGGGGAAGGGGCAGTGATACATTGAGATCTATGGAGATGGTGAGTCTTTTTTTATGGGCACGGTTTACTGACACGGTTGGCTACATCAACTACATCCGTGATGTCAGCCCATAACATCTTGGTAAACTGGGCGGCATGTCCGCTACACTCCTTGGCTACACTGAACTGGACGGAAAACCCAAACTATTTGCATAGCCGTCATTCAAGTACGGTGGTATACCTACCATACCGGTTAAATCCTACCACCTAGTAAGGTAAGAAGCGAAGGGACCTGCAGTTTACAGATATACAGTCAGTCAGTCAGCGTGTAAGCGTCCACTGCTGGACATACGCCTCTCCAATTTTCCTCCATTCCTCCCGGCCTTTAGCGGTACGGAACCACTGCTTTCCGGCGACGTACTTGATGTCGTCGTCCCACCTGGCGGGTGGTCTTCCCACACTCCGTTTTCCTGTCCACGGCCGCCAGTGTAGGACACGGTTACTCCAACGGTCACTGTCACTTGAGCTTAGCCACCCGGTATCCAATATCGACTACTTGGGTGCGTCGGCGGATTTCCTCGTTACGTACCATATCACGTAGCGATATTCCCAGCATGGCTCGCCAGCTCCATTGCTCGCTGGGCAACTTTCAACCTTACAGATATACAGTCCAACTAATATACTCAACAATTTTTCATTGCAGCATCAACGACAAGCACGACGAACAGACCTTCGCCGCCGTGGCTGATCACGTCACAACCTACCGTGTGGCGCTCCACGCCGCCCGCGCCGAAGGGTGCGCCGGCGCAGGCGGGCGGCGCACCAGCAGGCGAGCGGCGCAAGCCCACAGTTATAACGCCGCCCACTTTCCGCCCTCACATCACCATGCCGCCGGAGCTCAAACCTGGAGATATTGGCACTAAGGTAACTTATCATCTGCAATATGTAGCTAGTATGTATGCTAGTAAAAATGTATTTACTTCAGTAAGAATAGGAAAAGATTTCTCAAATTTACCTTAAATACATTCATAGACGTAGTGGAGTGTAAATGCACGGGCAGATTATTCCAGAGGCGAGCTTTAATACGTGTGCCGAATACATGTTAGTATTTAGAGGAGTAGAAGTAATTATATAGTGAGCAGGTGCGCGCTGTTAGAATCTGGAGTGTGTTCGCTCTTTGAGTTCGTCGCTTCAGCCCTTCGAGCATCTTCAGCCACACCAGGATATTTTCACGGCCACAGTCGGCGACTCTCCTCGTCCACTCGTCCTAAAAGTTATTTTCAATGTACCCGAAGGTCATGTAATGCATGAGATCTGTGAATTTTTTTTATTGTAATAAGTACCTACAGTCAGATCTACGTTTATTTTTTTAATATCTAAAGTGAAGACTCAATGAATATTTATAATTGACGTGACTTGATACGATATGTATCAACAATTTCTTACAAAGGCTCTATACACCTGATTTTATTTATACTTTTACTTTTACTTTTGATTTTATGTGGCCAGAATTATCAAGCTTAAATTATAGTTATTTTAGCTCTCAAACTATATCTAACACTGTAAGCGGTGTCTATTGTGTAGCTAGTCACAATATATTGTAATTGAAGACGTTAAAAAAGAACCCTGCGAAGTTTCTTGCCGGCTCTTCTTTGTGGGTGTAATCGAACCGGATTGTAAAAACTAAACAGGACAAATTCAAGCGTAGTGTACTACCATACGAATGATGAATAAAGAATAAAGAATAAAAAAGAATAAATGAAGCTTAATGAACTGAAATTACATCAAAAAATTAAAAAAATAAATGTTTTCGGTCGAAATATTTTTTTTTAATCCGGTGTTGTATATTTCATCTAAACAAAAAACAGGACCATAGGTGATGTAGCCAACCGTGTCAGATTCCATAAAAAAAAAAAAAAATTAAAATTCTCAATTTTCAAGTGTATGCATACACGAAAACCATTTTAACTGCTCACACTGCAAGATAAAGACGACACGAAACTCGCGTAATAGAAAATTTAAAAAAATCATAACTCCCAAAATTTTCACTTTTTTCGAACAATTCATAAAACGTTCCCAGATATTTAGTCAATCTACAATATAAAAATATAAAAGTTTAAAATATATATTTAGAAATATGTTTAAAAGTGCCCTTTTGAAACCCCCTAAAAACGGCTATTTTAAGCGGTTTTTTGCGATTTTCTCAAAAACTCAAAGAAAAAATTAAATAATTTTTTTCGCAATCTTCTAGCTCTCGTCGATACGCGTCATTTGAGACCCTAAATATTCACGTAACCTTAAAACTCGCGACACCAGGGCCAATTCGCACTTTTTCTAGAAATAGGGGCTTATACTGAAGCGATCGAAAAGACATTTCCAATGTCGAAAAGTATTGTTAAAATCTGATAAGATAGGATCTCATAAAACAAAGTAACTTACTCCATGACCATCCCTTACAGATTTATTATTAGTATTGATACCAGATGTCTGCGAGCCTAATATTAAACTAATATAGGAAATTGACAAATTGCAGAAGACGACAACAAAATCACCCGAGCCTGCTACACCCGACAAGGAAGCGCCGAAGACATCGCAAGTGGACGCGACCGCGGACAGCGGCGGCGATCAGGAGGACGACGGCAAGGCTAAGGGATCAGATGGAGACAGATCGCGGCCGAGGAACGACAAGCCGAGCAGGGATCGGGAGGACGAAGGTAGTTTTTTTTTATTGAAACTGACACGGTTGGCTACATCATCTACAACATCCGTGATGTCAGCCCATAACACCGGGTGAACTAGGTGCCGTGTCAGTGCTTCCCTTCGGTCGTGCCGGCTACACTGAACTGGACGGAAAACACAAACTATTTATATAGCCGTTGCGACCGACGTTTCATTCACTGCGGTGGTACCAACCCGGGTGGGATAACCCCTGGCCCTACCTAAGGTGAAAAGGGAAGGTACCTACAGTTTTAAGTGGAATCTGAACCACGGTCAGCCTTCAACGGTCGAGCGGTCACCCATCCAAGTGCATACATGCGTACTGTACCCGGCGGTAAATAGTCGAATCAAAATTAAAATAGATTTATTGCACTTGAAAAAAAGAAATTACTGGCGAAAAAAAAAAAATTTTATGGGAATCACGACATAATATGACGCGCGCCAGACTAACGCAGAGGTAGAGTCCGACGGCGCCCACGGGCATTCGGATATTGACGGGGGCTGCGAATACCATGTCGGCCGGATAGGTGCACCTTCACATTATGTGCCAAGGTGAGAGGTGTCTATCCTGTCACCCCTTAGCACTGTTACATGCACGGGGAGAGATGCAATGAGGCTATTCTTTTAACTACCGGTCCCGCACTGTACCAACTATACTATACTTGCATTATCTATCGTTTTGCAGCGAACGCGACAGAGGAGAGTGCCCAGTGGCCCTCCGTGCGCGTGGAAGACAAGGATGCCACACCAGCCAACCCTGGAGCCAAGGACGGTGAGGACCAGCCCGGAGTCAGCCCTGATATAGAAATAGACGGCTTCGGGCGGAGATATGAGCACACGGCGGGTAATCTGCGTAAGTTTGCTTACTTTTTTTTATTCAGTTGAATTCATTCATTTTTTATTTATAATTTTTTTTATTTATTATTTATTTATATTATATATTGTGTCCCGTATAGTTAAATGTGTTTGTACTAAGTTTCATCGAATTAGGATGATAGGTTTAAGTGTTATGGAGGTACATACATACATGAGTAACTACATACAGAAAATATTTGTAAAACAATGTATGAAATAAAAAAAAAAATCTAACCCTTGAGTTGAAGGCGGTGCTAAAGAAGGCTACACGCAAATCACAAAGGATATCCATCCACTCATATTTTATGTCATGCATCATTTTTGCTTGCTTTAGCACCGCCTTCAACTCTAGGGTACGATTTTTTTTTATTTCATACATTTTTGAAGGCGGTTTTTATATTTTTTTAAATAGTTTTTTATTTCACACTTTTTTTTGTAATTTTTTGCTATTAGTGTACTCGCTTTCCAATCGGATCTTGACCAAATTGAAATGGGGCCAGCACCAGCTTTCAAATAAAAAAAGAATCATCAAAATCGGTTCACCCAGTCAGAAGTTCTGAGGTAACCACGAGGTAACAAACATAAACAAATACAATCGAATTGAGAACCTCCTCCTTTTTTGAAGTCGGTTAAAAATCGTAAATTTAGTTTTATCATCATAGAGTCCACAAACGCAATACATATCTCATAAAACAAAGTAGCTTACTCCATGACCATCCCTTACAGATTTATTATTAGTATGATGATGATGATGATATGATATTATCATGATGATGATATGATATCATGATAATGATATGATGATGATGATGATGATGATGATGATGATGATGATAATATGATATCATGATTTATGTTCTGTGTGTGTGTAGGTTATAGTGTGAATTTTTTGAGAAATTTAATTTTTGTAATTGTATAAGTTTATTATTATTGTTTTTTTTTCTTTACTTTAGGTGTGGTTAGTTTTTTAATATTTAATATGTTATATTATTATCTAGTCTAGCCTATAAGTGTGTGTTCTTCTCGGCAAAGTGGGTCCAACTGCAAATCAGCGCAAATAGACAACGTCGTTTTCTCCAATTGCATCAGCTGAGTTGGGCCCAATTTGTCGCCATTTTGTTGATGTGCCATATTATGTATGCAGTGTTACTTGTTAAACTGGCGACAAATAAACACTCATTTCATTTCATTTCATTTCATGATGATGATATGATGATGACGATGATAATGATGATTGATAATATTGATTGCAGCGACGCACCCACCGAGCGCGGGGTCGGGCGTTATGTCCGGTCGCTCGTACTGCGCGCCGGCCTACGCTCGCGGGCTGCACTGGAACTGGACTCTAGCTGGCTCGTATGCCGTCCAGCCTTGTCCGGGCGGCGCTACTGGCCTCGCCAGGTGGAGGTAAGCGCTCAAACTGCGTTTTTTAGGGTTCCGTAGTCAACAAGGAACCCTTATAGTTTCGCCATGTTGCTAAGGGATATGACTCCCTTCTTATAATACTAGGTGGTAGGGTTTAACCCGCCCGGGATGGTACCACCGCACTGAATGAAAGGTCGGTCGAAACGGCTATGTAAATAGTTTGTGTTTTCCGTCCAGTTCAGTGTAGCCGGCACGACCGAAGGGAAGCACTGACGTGGCATCAAGTTCACCCGGTGTTATGGGCTGACATCACGGATGTTGTAAGTGATGTAGCCAACCGTGTCGGTTTGCATAAAAAACTAATTATATATACTTATATATTTTTTTTCTAATAAAAATATGTATGTATATATTTATGTATGTATGTATGCATGTATCTATGTATGTTTGTAATTGACTATATTCCACTCTACAACCTGAAGTACTGAAGCGTTTTTAATAAGTTCATTATGTGCTGCGGTACCAATCCGGAAGGATTAAACCCAAGCTAAGAGCAAGGACCTAAGCGTTATCCGAACCACGAAAAACCTCAACGGTCGCACGGTCATCCGTCCAAAGTACGACTGGTGTGCTTTTTAACTTCCGTGATCGAACGCCCTCTTCGAAAATATTAATAAGAACACTTCTTCGCTTTCAGATGCACGCTGACGCCCACGTCGCAGCCGGCCGAGGCGCGGGGGCGGCGCGCGGGGGCGGGGGGCGCGGCTGGGGGCGGAGGCGGCCTGCCCTCCGGTGAAAATTATCTAGACCTCGGTCTTGAGGCGCCGAGCGAGAGAGACCAACTCGTGAGGAGGCTGGCCGCTGATGACCTACTCAAGAGTGAGTTTGTTTTTGAAGTCATCCTTCTATGCGCACTTTATGAATATATGGTATGAAAATGGGGAGTCAACTCAGAAAAAACCGTCATCGTCATCGTCACCGTCACCGCGTACAAATTATTTGTGTGTGGGTATTGTGCGATGCTGCACGATATATAAGCGGAGAAAGGGAGGATGGGAAGGGGAAGGAAGGGATGGGAAGGGGGAGGAGGAAGGGGATGGGAAGTGGTGAGGAGGAGGGAGGATGGAAAGGGGGGAGGAGGGGGAATAGAGGCGGGAGCGTCACGCCGAAGAAGTATAACTTCTAATGCGCGAACGCAACTTTTTTTATTGATTTTTAAATGTATTCCGGTATGGGTGACTGAGTCAGAGGGGCCAAAGCAACATGCTACGAGAATGTGCCATCGACCTCCCTTTTTGGGCTGCTGACTGTACTGGGCTAAAAGAGAACACAGCCGGGGCTGCTATGCGTGTCATATTTCGCCCAGTACGCTGGTATCAATCCAGTCGGCTACAATTTGAACCTACCACCTAGTAAGGGGCAAGTGATCTACGGTTTTACACCGGTTTCGAACGGTGAAGCAGCGTGTCGTAAATAATCTAAAGTTTAAAGAAACACCCCTTTTGATAGTTATTTTAATGTTTGTTACGTAGGTTTTATTTAATCACTTGTATTTCTTTTTTATATATTCTTGAATAAATAATTTTATCTAATTACTTTAATTTAGTTTAATTTATTTTATTATTTCCGATTACATAATGTGTAATGTTTGCTTTATTATCTAAAAATATTTATGAGGGAATAAAACTATGGCTAAATTGTATCAACACTGCCGGCCAGCGGATAGTTACAATTACGGGCAGATCACCTATGTTAATCTGCCGGATCTTACAAAATAACCCTATATTTCAGTGCCTATGGTAGTGTCAGCCATCTTTTAATATCCCTTTCTGACATTAATCTATGGCTGTTTCAGCCATATTCTAATATCCCTTTCTGACATTAATCTATGGCCGTTTCAGCCATATTCTAATATCCCTTTCTGACATTAACCTATGGTGGGTTCAGCCATCTTCTAATATCCCTTTCTGACATTAACCTATGGCGATTTCAGCCATCTTCTAAAATCCCTGCATAATAGCACTGACATGTCACCTAGTTCACCCAGTGTTATGGGCTGACATCACGGATGTTGTAGGTGATGTAGCCAACCGTGTCAGTTTCCATTAAAAAAAATCCCTTCCTGAAATTAACCTATGGTGGTTTCAGCCATCTTATAATATCCCTTTCTGCCGTTAACCTATGGTGATTTCATCCATCTTCTAATATCCCTTTCTGACATTATCCGTGGTGGTTTCAGCCATCTTCTAATATCCCTTTCTGACATTAACCTATGGTGGTTTCAGCCATCTTCTAATATTCCTTTCTGACAATAACTTATGATGGTGTCAGCCATCTTCTAATATTCCTTTCTGACAATAACTTATGATGGTGTCAGTCATCTTCTAATATCCCTTTTTGACATTCATCTATCTATAGTGACTGCAGCCATCTTCTAATATCCCTTTTTGACATTAACTTATGACGGTGTCAGCCATCTTCTAATATCCCTCTCTGACATTAATCTATGTTAGTTTCAGCCATCTTCTAAAATCCCTTTCTGACATTAACCTGTGTTGGTTTTAACCATCTTCTAATATCCCTTTCTGACAATAACCTATGGTGGTTTTAACCATCTTCTAATATCCCTTTCTGACATTAACCTATGGTGGTTTTAACCATCTTCTAATATCCCTTTCTGACATTAATCTATGGTGGTAGGTCGCGACGCCGAAGCTCCAGAACACCTGACCGAGTACCGAGGCAATGTGGACATGTTGCCGGACGCGCAGGCCTCCAGCGTCAACTCCGGCCACGCTATGGAGTACCCATTAGGTTGGATTAAAAATACTTTTAGTCTACCATGGATATTAATATCATTGGCTTACCATGGTTGGCATTCGCGGTCATATTGGCCTCCAGCGTCAACTCCGGCCACGCTATGGACTACCCATTAGGTTGGATTAAAAATACTTTTATTCTACCATGGATATTAATATCATTGGCTTACCATGGTTGGCATTCGCGGTAATATTGGCCTCCAGCGTCAACTCCGGCCACGCTATGGGAGTACCCATTAGGTTGGATTAAAAATACTTTTAGTCTACCAAGGATATTAATATAATTGGCTTACCATGGTTGGCATTCGCGGTCATATTGGCCTCCAGCGTCAACTCCGGCCACGCTATGGACTACCCATTAGGTTGGATTAAAAATACTTTTATTCTACCATGGATATTAATATCATTGGCTTACCATGGTTGGCATTCGCGGTCATATTGGCCTCCAGCGTCAACTCCGGCCACGCTATGGGAGTACCCATTAGGTTGGATTAAAAATACTTTTAGTCTACCATGGATATTAATATAATTGGCTTACCATGGTTGGCATTCGCGGTCATATTGGCCTCCAGCGTCAACTCCGGCCACGCTATTGAGTACCTATTAGGTTGGATTAAAAATACTTTTAGTCTACCATGGATATTAATATCATTGGGTTACCATGGTTGGCATTCGCGGTCATATTGGCCTCCAGCGTCAACTCCGGCCACGCTATGGAGTACCCATTAGGTTGGATTTAAAGTACTTTTAATCTACCATGGATATTAATATCCTTGGCTTACCATGGTTAGCATTCGCGGTCATATTGTGTTCAAGGCGGTGGGAAAAAATTTACGTGCATACCTACACCTGCTGCTCCACCGTTCGGAACTGGTGTAAAAACGGCAGGTCCCTTCCCTAGCCCCTTACTAGGTGGTAGGCTCAAATTGTAGCCGACTGAGTTGGTAGCACCGTACTGGATGTAATATGGCCGCATAGCAGCCTCGGCTGTGTTCTCATCTAGTCCAGTATAGCCAGCAATCCAGGGAAGTCTCCGGTATGGCACCTACTTTCGAAGGTGATATTGGCTGGTCGAAGCAGGCGCTTTGTCCCCTCCGACTCAGCCACCCATACCGGATTACAATAAAAAATATTGGACGACGCTTCGGACTGGCGCGTGCAGTTAATCCTCAGGGCGAGTGCCTTGCTACGGTCGGGCCCGCGGTGGACAGAACACTGATGTTTTTTTTTTATGGAAATTGACACGGTTGGCTACATCACCTACAACATCCGTGATGTCAGCCCATAACACCGGGTGAACTTGGTGCCACGTCAGTGCTTCCCTTCGGTCGTGCCGTCTACACTGAAGTGGACAGAAAACACAAACTATTTACATAGCCGTTTCGACCGACCTTTCATTCAGTGCGGTGGTACCAAACCGGGCGGGTTAAACCCTACCACCTAGTAATATAAGAAGGGAGTCATATCCCTTAGTCGCCTTTTACGACATACGCGGGGAGAGATGCAGTGGGGCTATTCTTTTATAGTACCGGCCCCACACGGTACGGTGATGTGCTCTGAAAATCATTTGAAGATCAATCAACGACGAATTCCGTGGTGGTAAGGCATTTCGGTCCAGTCTGCTAGGGCACGCAGTATAAAAAGACTGTGCAGTATAAAAAGACTGTTGATAACTGCTAACACTTTGCGTCATTTTCCGCAGCAGATGCGGTACCGATATGGCACGGAGCGACGCCCGACCTCAGCGAGTGTCGCTCGGTGTGGCTCAACAGCCTGGAGGCGAGGGTACGCGAGGGCGAATCGCTCCTGGGCATCAGCAACGATTTGGCGCAGGTGAGTCGTTTGTTTAATTGTTTTAGTATATTGAGCGTCGGGGGTGCGATGAGAGCGCTAGGTAAGTAGGTAAATCTCCTCCAGCTCTGTACGGTACCTAGGGCACTTGCGCAATGGCCTCTCTGAATCTCCAAGCGCTACATGTTGTGTGAAGAAAGCACCGGCGCGACTTATCGACAAGGAGTTTAGCCAAATCCTTGCCGAACGATTTTGTTTCAGACGTGGTCACACGCCGAGTGTTTCCACGGCGAACGCTAGAAATTCAAAGTGGCCCACAAGGCCTGAGTACTTTCCGTTTTTAAGGGTTTATGTACTGAGAGCAACGGAGCCGGCCGAGCGATGTGATGGAGCGAGGGTGTTCACACACGTGGCATCCCACACTAACGTTCTACCACGGCTCCACGGGACAAGAGTCGTGTTTAATTTGTTATTTTAGTTCAAGGAGGGATCGCATTGGCGGCAGTTAAGTCAGTGCGGTCAAATGAACATCAATGTCTCCACCGGTCACTTGGCTCCCTTGGTAGGATCCATCAATGGATCGAAGTGGACTTTCTAGTGTACTTGAATCCCTTGTGGAAAGATTCTACGATAATGGATTATAAAACACTCGCTAGTCCACTTGGATCCCTTAAGATATTACTAAACTTAAGACAAATTCAGGACCAAAGATGTAAACAATTGTGTTGCAATTGTGGTGTTATCATTCGAGACAAACGTTTCCTGATTTTTAAATTACTCAATAAAGGAATAAATTGTTTGTTTGTTTTTTTTTGCCTTGTCCTTGGTTGGAAAGGGGAGCCCCTGAAAATCAGCTTCGCTCTCTGGCATAGTGAGTCAGCGAGTGCGCTCCCTTTTGAAATTTAATTTGCAAACTTGGTTATAGTCTTGCACTACCCTTCTACTTTAACATTTTAGCGCTTTCGGAAAAGGAATTCTCCTTTATTCATAGGGATTCAAGCTCTGGACCCGAGGCTGGCTCTGCTTAAGATCACTATCCATGTTCAGCAGCAACAATACCTCATGTGACAATAATTGCTTTCCAGGTGACATCATCGAAGACACTCTACGGCGGAGATATGATGACCACAACCAGCATCATGAAGAAACTCGCACAGCGTATGGCGCAAACCGTCCACACCTTCCCGGAGAGAGGGCAGCGGGTCGCCTTCGTTACCGATATGCTGCTGGGAGTTATCAAGACTGGTGAGTAGTCTCATGAGCGGTAATACGATCTAAATGTCGAATATTACAGGTGTGCATGGAATCTTCTTCGAACTGCACGATTGTCTAAGTAGTTCTTGCGCCACATTGCAAATGTGTGGAACGGGCTTCCGGAGGAACATCTTTCCCCACTACGGCAATCCACGAATCTTCAAATCGCGGGTTTAACTGCACCATTGTCTAAATAGTTCTTGTCCCGCACTGCAAAAAAAGGTGTGGAACGGGCTTCAGGGGGAATATTTTTCCCCACTTCTACACTCCGCGGATTTTCAAATCGCGGGTTAATAGCCTTTCCCCAGCGACATTAGTCCGCCTCCAAGCCCGACTGGTACCTCCTCGGGGGTGAAATTGGCTGCGCCTGAGGCTTCTACCTCGGCCACAGCCACCCAGTTTGGAAGCAATAAAGAAACCCTGTCTGCCATGAGAGATCTTGTTTATAGGAATCACTTAAGAGGCGAGAAAGAGGCTAGGGTGTTACGATCACCTCCACGTGGAGATGTTTCTCAAAGAGTTTGTATAACGTCGCTGGCAGCGACGTTATACAAACTCTTTAATGTTTCTATAGAAGCAAGTATGAGTACGCTGAACCTCATTAGCGCAGTGACCATCGATGAACGGTGTTTTCGGCGAATAGTTCTATCGGCGATGGCTTTATTCGTGGAACCAACCATCGACTAAGAGTGATTTCGGCGGACCGTACCATCGGCGAAGGGTGATTCGCTATACCATTGGGAGCTCTGCTCATGGACTATTAGTTGAGTTTGCTAAGTATGACTGTGTGCTTCAGGTTCGAATCTCCTCGAGGAGGCGCAGCGGGCGTCGTGGGCGGACCTGAGCGGCGAGGCGCAGCAGCGCGCCGCCACCGCGCTGCTGACACAGCTCGAGGAGAATGCCTTCCTGCTGGCGGACGCGGTCACCGCTGAGAAGACCATACTGCAGATCGTGAAGAATATCTGTTAGTTAATGCCTCTTAAATACATTTTTTTATCCACCCATGTTTCCAACTCCAGAGCCCCAGAGACCCAGAGCCAAGATCACCTCTCCTCACGAAACGATTACATAAAAAAAATTCACAGATTTCGTGCCTCACACGACTATCGAGCACATTGGAAATGAATCTACGGAATTCGAAAAAAATGTCGTCCTGACTTTTTGATTTTTTTCAAAAAGGTTAGGCTACAGGGCAGACCCTTAACCCGATCGTCTTTGTTTAAGGCTCAAATTGTAGCTGATTAAATTGTCCAGAGAAGTTTTTCTCAAATTTTTGATATAATTCTTCGTTTCCAAAATATCGAGCGCCAATATAAAAAACTCGGAAATAATTGAATTTTTTTTTCACTATTCCGGCCATAACGTTTTTCGTTTTATACTTTCTCGAATAATTATTTTTGCACCTTACAGCTCTCATGATTAAGCGTCTTTTTTTAATATCATATCTTCACAACTCTCCGAGATATAAGGGGATCATACTTTTTCGTGAAATCGGAGTCTACACTGGAGCGAACGAAAAGACATTTCCAATGTCAAAAACCGGCCAAGTGCGAGTCGAACTCGCGCACCGAGAGTTCCGCGTCGCCATGTCATGATCAGCGCCATCTATGTATTAGTTAAAATGCTTCATACTCTTTTCGGCATACACTGTTTAGTTTCTAGTATCCGTGAATTTTTTACGTTTTCTTATATTATTTGTTGTTATCGGCCGTAATATAATAAATTAATAACACAATATATTCTGTGAAAATTTCAACGGGCTACCTATTACGTTTCAAGAGATACAGGCCTCGGACAGACGGACAGACAGACAGACGGCGTAGGCTTAGTAATGGAGACCCGTACGACGGATACAGAACCCTAAAAACATGAGAATTCCTCATAAATACATTTAATCCTTTATAAGGTTCCGTAAGCAGCGACACTGACGGCCGTATTTGTTGTCTGTCAGGTCTGTCGGTGCGGGTGCTGGAGGTGCGCAGCGTGGAGGACGAGACGTTTCCGTCGCCGGTTGCGCAGGAGCAGTGGCGGGCCTCCCAGGACACCATCACCATACCGCGCGCCGCGCTACTCGGTGAGTGAGGGGGGAGAGCAACTCTCCCTTGCAGAAAGTAAACTGGGGTGGGGGGGGGGGGGGGGGGGGAGTGAGAGAGGAGAAGAGAGAGCGGATAGAAAGGGAAAATTAGGGTGAAGAAGACATACAGTCGCGCGGTACGTGCGGTCGCGGGTGTGAAGAGTTTGACCCGAGCATAGTTGACACGTGACGCTCTCTCGTGATTGGCCAATTCATCTTAGTGTGCGTGTGCACTCTTATTCGTAGTAGTGTGTAACGACAGAACTAACACACTAGCAGCAGGTTGCACACTTGCACTGTAGGCGATTAGGAGGAAGGGTGGGGCGCGTCTTCTTTATTAAATATAATAGCCCCATATAATTCTACTGTACGTGTCTTTGTCATCTAACTCCGCGTAAACGGCTGGACCGATTTGGATGAAATGTGGTGTGTATATTTGAGTGGGTCCCTGGATAGTTTGAAAATACAATTGAAGGGTTGAAATTCTATAGGGTCTAAGTGGCAAAAAATCGCAAAGCGGTATTTTTACGGAAATACAATCAATGTGCCAAGGCTAATAACATACAAAAGAGTCTAAGTGCCTAGCTCCGCCCTACTACTACACAGACGCTGTTAAAGCAAGGACCGGTCTATGTGGCACTATGCGTGTATTTTTAAGTTTTTTTGTTATATCTCGGCTTTAACTTTTAGGCACATTAGACCCTGTAGAATTTCAACCCTCAATTGAATCCGGTAGATGGACGAAGTCGCGGGCACAGCTAGTATTATATGTATGTATGAATGACGTTACAGAGAACCGCGAGAACGAGCTCGTGCGGATAGTGTTCGTCGCGTTCGACCGGCTGGAGGAGATCCTGCAGCCGGTGTACCGCGAGGGCGCGGGCGGCACGCGGGCGCCGCACGCCGCCGTCCACCCGGCCACAGCAGCGCCCGCGCAGCTGCCGCTCAACTCGGAACGCGAGCGGAGAAACGTCACGCGCGTTCTCAACTCCAAGGTCACCATTTTATTTTATTTTATTGAATAGTGGAAGCATTTGTTTAATACCATAGGTTGATCTGGAAGACTGCCAGATGTCGTGGAGAAGAGTGGGTTTTCAGGAAAAGCAAGTATATCGTAAGGTAGTCCTTCACACAACACAGCATTATTCAACACTCCATTCATCTTATTAACACATCGCCTATCTTTTCTTTCTTTACTACCTACCCTACATTGTCGTCACTTTTGGTTTTTAACCCCCGACGAAAAAAACGGAGGGGTGTTATAAGTTTGACGAGGGTGTGTGTGTGTGTGTGAGGTTGTGTGTGTGTGTGAGTGTGTGTGTGTGTCTGTCTGTGGCATCGTAGCTCCCAAACGGATGGACCGATTTGGATGCGTTTTTTTTTATTAGGAAGCTTGTTTAATCGGGATGGTTCTTAGCTATGTTTGTAATCAAGTAATAACGTAATTAAGTAATAAAAACAATAATTATCTTGAAAAGTGAACCGATTTGCAAGTTTTTTTAAAAAGCTTAAAATAAAAGTTAAATTACAAATTTAAAAACCCCCGACTCTTAAAAAGTCAAAAATAATATTTCCGTTTACTTACTTAAAGGAGTCGGGGACCGCTAAGTAAATTAAATGTTAAAACTCGGAGCAGCGCGGGAATTTACTTAGCGGTCCACCGACTCCTTTAAGTAACTAAACGGAAATATTATTTCTGACTTTTTAAGAGTAGGGGTTTTTTTTAATTTTTAGTTAGGTACCTACAAGGTTAAGCTTAAAATCCGCGGCACTGAAATGTCAGTACCACATGCTGCGCCTACACCTATTCTTCAATTCACATATAATTTTTTTTTGTGTATTGTATATTTTTAAATGTTTGAAATCTAAGTGAAATGAAAAATAAATAACTTTTGAATTTGAAGCATTGGAAAGGCTTGAACCGGGACGCGACGTGCGTGGACACCCTCGCTGCCCGTTTTATGTAATCCGGTATGGGTGGCTGAGTCGGAGGGGCCAAAGCACATGCTCCGACCAGCCAATATCACCTCTGAGAAGGTACTTGTCATACCGGAGACTTCCCTGGATTGCTGGCTGTAGTGAACTAGAGGAGAACACAGCCGAGGCTGCTATGCGATCATCTTACATCCAGTACGGTGGTACCAACCCAGTCGGCTCCAATTTGAGCCTACCACCTCAGTAAGGGGCAAGTGAATATGCAGACATAACCAAGTTGAACATCGCTATTAGTGTCTTATGTGTATCCAAACAAACTGTATGCTCTGAAACTTAAAACACCACCACTAAACCACACATCTACCAAAGTGAGAGAATATAATGAGTTTTGTTGTAGGTGATATCGGCTAGCCTGGGCAAGGGTCGTCACATCCAGCTGTCGCAGTCTGTGAGGTTGACTCTCAGGCACATCCGTACCGAGAACGTTTCCAATCCGACCTGCGTCTTCTGGGATTACACCGTCAAGTGAGTACACGGCTTTATATATGTACTGTCTTGTCTGCTTTAAAACCCGCACATATAGGTACAAAACTATGCACTCAGTGTTATCTGGGTGTCTTTAAATAAGGAGCTGTCAATCAAAACTAACCACTTCCGACCAAAATTGTTTTTTTGTCTCGGCCTCTAAACCCACAGATCCATCGATCGCTATCATCATTTTCAATCAAAGCTGTCCGGAAGTATTTTAAAGTAGCACGGAAAACACCCCCTCCCCTCTGTCCCCGTCCCCCTATTAATCTCCCTCCCCCTCTCCCCATTCGTCCTCCTCTCTCCCTCACATATCAGGCATACAAACAATTTGTATGATGTTTTTTCTCTATTTACTCCCCGTTTTTATAACGCGCCTAAAGCAGTATAACTTCAAAAAGTAATAGATGAATTATCTACTAGTTAGCTTTGCCCGCGGCTTCACTCGCGTGAAATTCGTATTTCAAAAGAAGAAAGTAAGTAATTAAGGGCGAGGCTGAAGCCTGAGCTGCGTTCAGGTTAATGATAAGCCTTCGCGAATAAAGTATGTAATTACTGGCGAGGCCGAAGGCCGAGCTCCTTTCAGGAAAACGTTATTTTTCTCGAAGAAACTAAGTTACCTATGGCGAGGCCGAAGGCGGAGCTCCGTATAGGTAAACCATATACTTTTTCAAAGAAAGTAACTATGATCGACCCGGAAGGCCGAGCTGCATTCAAGTAAATGATAATCCTTCTCAAATAAAGTACGTTAATGCCCCTGCCGAACACCGAGCTGCGTTAAGTCATTAAAAGTTAGGCCCGAGGGCGGGAGAAGGTTTATCGTTTACCTAAACGCAGCTCGGCCTTCGGCCTCGCCCTTATTTACGAACAGCGCCACGAGGGCCAGGTGACGGAAGATGCTGAAGATGTATAAATGAAAAAAGACCTCCTAACCTTACTAATTAATATATTATTCAATTTATCATATCGTAACGTAGTATCATTTCATCGAGAAGAATATCGTTAACTTGAACGAAAATCCTTTTTTTTTTTTTTTTTTTTTATGGAAACTGACACGGTTGGCTACATCACCTACAACGTCCGTGATGTCAGCCCATAACACCGGGTGAACTTGGTGCCACGTCAGTGTATCCCTTCGGTCGTGCCGGCTACACTGAACTGGACGGAAAAACACAAACTATTTACATAGCCGTTTCGACCGACCTTTCATTCAGTGCGGTGGTACCAACCCGGGCGGGTTAAACCCTACCACCTAGTAATATAAGAAGGGAGTCATATCCCTTAGTCGCCTTTTACGACATACACGGGGAGAGATGCAGTGGGGCTATTCTTTTAAAGTACCGGCCCCACACGGTAATCCTATTAATTATATCCAACGGTGTCGTTCTTTCGCAGCGTCTGGTCATCGGAGGGCTGCCAAGTGGACTGGTCCAACGGCACGCATACCGGCTGCTCCTGCTCGCACCTCACCAACTTCGCGATCCTCATGGACCTGCACGGCACCCAGCTCTCAGCCGGCCACGAGCTGGCTCTGCGCCTCGTCACCCTCGTCGGTTGCGCCGTGTCTGCCGTGGCGCTGCTCGCGGCGGTCATCGTCTTCCAGTGCTTCAGGAATATGAAGGTCTTTATATGTTATGCTTCAGGAATATGAAGGTCGGCCTGAGGGAACAGGGAAAGCAGTGGTTCCGTACCGCTGAAGGCCGAGAGGACTGGAGGAAAATTTGAGAGGCGTATGTCCAGCAGTGGACGCTTACACGTCGACTGACTGACTGAGGGAACGTGTGTAAAAATTGTTGTTTTAGTTTGAAGGGATCATTGCTTCGCCTGATAACTACTGATAAATAACTACACCTGCCGCTTCACCGTTCGGAACCGGTGTAAAACTGTAGGACCCTTCCCTTACCCTTTACCAGGTGATAGGCTCAAATTGTAGCCGACTGGGTACCACCGTACTGGAAGTATGATGGCCGCATAGCAGCCAGCAATCCAGGGAAGTCTCCGGTAAACCTATCTTCTGAGACGTGATATTGGCTGGTCGAAACATGTGGTTTGGCCTCTCCGACTCAGCCACCCATATCGGAATACATAAAAAAAATCGAACACCGGGCAGTGTGTAAAATTTAACTTGTAAGATTATATTGCCCACAGACACCGGGACAGGTGAAACTAAATAAAAACACCCTAAAAACCTGGCCAAGTGCGAGTCGAACTCGCGCACCGAGGGTATATATATCGCCATGTCAACGCCACTCACGCCATCTATGGCGTGTTTATGAAATGCTTCATATTAGTTAAAATTCATGATTAGTTAAAATGCTTCATACTATTTTCGGTAGATGGCGCGCATACACTTTTTAGTTTCTTGTATGGGGACTCCCGTGAATTTTTTACTTTTTCTTATTTTTTTATTATTTGTTGTTATATCGGCCATAACATTAACAACACATATTCTTTGAAAATTTCAGCTACCTATTACGGTTCAAGAGATACAGCCCTCGGACAGACAGACGGCGTAGGCTTAGTAATAGGGTCCCGTACTACGGATATGAAACCCCAAAAAAGTGGTCCGATGTGTTGATATTGTTACAGTCGGACCGGGTGACGATCCACAAGAACCTCTGCGCTTGCCTGTTGATCGCCGAGGTGATCTTCATGGTCGGTATCGACCAGACCGACAATCGTGTATTGTGCGGCGTCATTGCCGGTCTACTGCACTATTTCTTCCTGGCGGCGTTCGCTTGGATGTTCTTAGAAGGTGAGGGCTACGTGTTATACCAGGTTCTTGTATAAGAAGTTGTATGGCCGACAGCCGTACAATGTTGAACATATCCATACCAGGATAAGTGCAACAAAACAGTCAAGATGAACTAATGTAATGTAAACGAAGTAATAATAAAAAAAGCAAAATAAAAAACAGACAATACATAATATGTAGACAACTCAGAAACTAAAGATGAGGAAGGAGACGAGGTTATAAGATTGTATTTAAACAGCACTCAGCTAGAACTCAAAATGGATTTATTAATGAGCAATCTCCATACAAGACTTGACTCAGGACGCACATACTCATCTGGAATATAGTCGCGCTCTGAGGTGTCCAGAAGAAGACTTTCTAGTGTTTGAAATGTGCTACCGCAGTGCCGTATATCTACTGTTAACCTGAGTGTATTGATCTTCAGCTTCGATTTGTTTGAGTTTGTCACTGATTTTGTTTATTAAACTGTGTTCTCAAAATTAATGGTGCGTTTACTACACCGATGTCAGCAAGACAGCACAGAACCTACCTAACCTAACCTAACCTAACCTATTTTTAAGCACTTAATAAAGAAAAAGAAAGAAAAAAATAAAATAAAATAAAATCTGATAAAATAAGAGTATGCGAGAGCAAGCCCGCGCTCCCTCGCTTCCACTTCGTGGGACTAGGGGCCAGGTGATGGAAGATGCTGAAGATGTATAAATGAAAAAAGACTTGGCATTTCTAACCTTACTAATTAATATATTATTCAATTTATCATATCGTAACGTAGTATCATTCGTAACTACCACGTTGGGCGCCAATGTAACGACATTGGCGCCCAACGTGGTAATTATACAAATTTAATTCCATTAATCTTCTAAATTCTGAACGTCTAAATTCGATAATGTTAAATATTTGAACTTATTTGACAATCATTCACATTATATAGCTGAGGTTCATTAGGAACAAAGAAAAACCTAACCTAACCTACAAACGGCGTGTGATGCGACAGGTTTCCACCTGTACGCGATGCTGGTGGAAGTGTTCGAGCCGGAGCAGCCGCGAGCGCGCTGGTACTGCGCGGTCGCGTACGCCGCGCCAGCTCTCATCGTGCTGGTGTCGGCGGCCGTGTTCCCGGAGGGCTACGGCACGCGCCGACATTGCTGGCTGTCGAGCGACCACATGTTCGTGATGAGCTTCGTGGGGCCCGTCGCGCTTGTGTTGGCGGTGAGTTTATTGTGTTAAATTACGCTTTAGGAGTTAACACTCCAATCCAAAGGGATGTTTCTGGCATGGCCGCATCTTGGAGATGATTTTGGATGGTCGGAGCATGTGCTCAGGCCCCTCAGACTCAGCCACACATACTGGATTATTTAAAAAAATATATATGTTTTGTTAACCTGCCTATTTTTTTGAAAGCGCGACATTTGGCACCCACAAGGTTTATAACGACGATGCCCGTGGACTTTCGGTTGTATGCGGGGGTTACGAATGCCATGCCGGCCTGACAGGTGTCTATTCACGCCCCTCTTGAAGGATCCGAGACTGTACCTGGGGGGATATGACTCCCTTATTATATTACTAGGTGGTAGGGTTTAACCCGCCCGGGTTGGTACCACCGCACTGAATGAAAGGTCGGTCGAAACGGCTATGTAAATAGTTTGTGTTTTCCGTCCAGTTCAGTGTAGCCGGCACGACCGAAGGGAAATACTGACGTGGCACCATGTTCACCCGGTCTTATGGGCTGACATCATGGATGTTGTAGGTGATGTAGCCAGCCGTGTCAGTTTCCATAAAAGAACCGGCCTTACAAGTGCCTATTCACGCCTCACTGGAAGGATCAGAGACTGTACCTGGGGTAAAATATATGGGCAGGGAAAGCATTCCATAGTTTATCTTATCATCATCCATTCCTTCAAGAAGATCGGCCTATCGAAGTATTCCTTTCTCAACCCTCTTGTCACTATGACCTTCTTTTAAATGTTCTCACAATACTTATGTGTGTATGTATCTAATGCAGGTGTTGTTTTGTTTAGGCCAACTGGATCTGCCTGAGTATGGTGATCTACATGATGTGCCATCACTCCAATGTCTCCGTCAAGGCCAAGGAGAACTCCAAGCTTTACAAGATTAGGTAAATTTTGTGTACAGTATTTTGTGTACAGTATTTTCACTGTGTTGGCCTGTAAATTTAAAACCATTGCCTACCTAATTATCAAATAGAATTTATGTATAATCTATTCTTAAATGCAAAAGATACCTATAATCTAAAATTGAATTTAATATTCATAGAACAGGTGCTGCATTTCCCCGCTCAAAGACAACCAACTTTTCTTATGTTTTGATATACCTAGTGTCCCGGTCAGTACCTGCACATTTATGGCAACCCTTACTTAAAGAGAGTTGCCAGGCGGAGAGGGTACAGGCGTGTGCTTTGGCCCCTCTGACTCAGACAACCATAACGGAAAACATCCGAGAGGCGGATGCACAAAAAATCTTATCATACACACTGACATTCTGGTGCCTGTGTCGGTTACAGAGTATGGCTGAACAGTTCTCTAGTGCTGGCGTTCCTGCTGGGTTTGACCTGGACTTTCGGGCTGCTGTACCTGAGCGAGCAGACTGTGGGCGTGGCCTACGCGTTCAGCATACTCAACTCTCTGCAGGGGCTGTTCATATTCGTCTTCCACTGTCTGCAGAATGAGATTGTAAGTTCTGCCGCTCTCTGTATGACTGACAGTGACAACAACCAATGCTAAAACCATTTCATCTGTTAAACTAAATTGTTTTAATTAAAATAAAGGAGGATGCGTTGAAACGTGGCCACCGGCCAATGTTCGTTGTCCGTTTTGTTTTTTTTTTTTTTATTACAATGATTTGTTAATATTTTCCCCATAACTCATCCATCAACCAACGACATATTTTATTCATAACTGTGTATTTTTTTAAATTATTTTACCATAATATGGGTGTAAATGCCTGAAATAAACATTTTTAAATTGTTATTATTTTATTATGTCGTTGGAAAGGAATCAAGTTAACAGCTAAAACAAAAACCTATTTCTATTAACTATTTCTCTGCAATGCGACTATTTAACTATGTTTTACTGTAATAATCCTATTTTTAGATACAATGACACCTATGTAATCCTAAAAAGGGGTCGAAACCTTCCGAGATCTTTTTTCCACAATGACTGGCCGCCATAGTAACAAATGACAGTCATGCTTTAATGAGTCATTTTCATCTTTAATTTATACTACTGGTTTTCAATCAATTACTTATTGTAGGCAGTAAAAGAGAAACGAGTCATGGTTGATTACGCTGTCTGTGTTTGTCTCAAGAATAAATTGATGAAATTGATTTGCGGGTCTCAATTCCGAACCTCTTACAAGTGGCGCCCAACGTGGGGCCCCACTTGTAGGCGCATCTCAATTCCGAACCTCGAACCTCCTACATTATATTATATTCTTTTTTATAATACAATTTCACTAGGGTGCCAAAATGCCGTCCTAAAGGGCGACAGGATAGCCACCTATCACCTTAGAACGGTACTTCCACCGAGTCATGCAGCAGGTGCCTTATTTTCTGCTTGATAGTTATCTTCTGCGAACACTTTGTTAAATGTGTTGTTCTGTGATCCACTTAAGAGTGCTCGCAACACAACGCCGATTACTCTGCTTAACCCGATTGTCGACATACAGTGTATACATACATACATACATACCACACACGCTGTATCCCGACAATCAGGGTAAGCAGAGTAATCTGCGTTGTGCTGCAAGAACTCTGAAAAATTGCAACACAACATCGACCACCACGGTTATCAAAGTATTCGGACAAGATAACTATCAAACAGGAAGTAAGGCACAAAGACCCGCCTACTGCACGACTCGGTAGAAGGACCGTGCCAAGGTGAGAGGCGGCAAGCCTGTCGCCCTTTAGCAAGGCATACAGTGTATGTATGCTGTATGTATGTAAAACACAATGATCGTTCAGTTCCAGAAGGAGATGGCGCGCTTCTGCCGCCGCCACCGCTGGCTCTCGTGCTGTCTCTCTCTGACGACGCCGACGCCCGCGCCGCTGCCGGCCAACAACCACGCGGCGACCGCGTCCTCGTCGCACCACCACACAGACACACTGCGCCACGGCTCCGTGAAGAGCAGACGCTACCAGCAGAGCGCGCCGCCCGAGAGCGACGACGTACTGGATCCGAGAGACGGTCTTACGGTACGTGCGTTGTTGCTTTTTTGGGGTTTTGCACTGAAAATGGTATACAGAGTGTCCGCAGTAAGGTTATGAAATACTGTAACTGGTGATTTTACACGTGAAACTCTCTAAAACGTCTGAAAACATAAAAAAACCGGCCGAGCGCGGGTCGAACTCGCGCACCGAGGGTTCCCTATCGCCGTGTCCTGGTCAGCGCCACTCACGCCATCTGTGGAGTGTTTTATGAAATGCTTCATATTAGCTAAAATTCATGATTAGATAAAATGCTTCATACTCTTTTCGGTAGATGGCGCGCATACACTTCTTAGTTTCTTCTATGGGAAACCCCGTGATTTTTTTTACTTTTCATTATTTTTATTATTTGTTGTTATATCGGCCATATTCTGTGAACATTTCAACGGGTTACCTATTACGGTTCAAGAAATACAGCCTTCGGACAGACAGACAGACGGCGTAGGCTTAGTAATTAGGATCCCGTACGACGGATACGGAACCCTAAAAAGCACAGTTTTGGATGTCAATAAACTTAAAAATTAAGATATAATTTTGAGTTGTTGAGGGTCAAGGTTTGTCAGCTCAATTTGTGATTTTGGAATTTAGGTTATGCATTGTCACATACCACATAGTATTAGTGTTTCTTTCAAAGAGCTATCCAACATGTTTTCCGCGCCCCCTAAAGAACATATATTTTCATTCGTATAATTTTAATACCGCGCACTCTCGAATCTTTAAGAAACCTCCCGAGGAGAAAATTATCTGAAAGAAACACTGCATACCTATCATCCTTACCTATAATAAAATCCAACGTCTGCTTTCTGTCTGTCTGTCTGTCTGTCCGCTTATAACTCGAGAACCTAGGTTAGGCTACGATAGGCTACTTACTATCACACTAAATAGCTTATGAGGTTAGCAGTGAAGTGAAATATGAGAGCGGGCGGAGCCGCGGGCACAGCTTGTACATACATATGTAGGAAGCGTGTGACCTAAATTTCATGAAGATCCATGATCATGACAACCTGGGAAAAAATTTATTGCAGCTTAATTGCCTATAGGGTTATATGTGTGCTTATTGCTTTATTTTTGCTGTTATAGTTGGATTAATGATTATTTTGTTTTTTTGTTGTTTTTATTCATAATTTATCTTATTGCCGTTGGTACATGTCTTCAAAGTTAAACATGGTAAAGTACATTGCCAATAGGTCGTGTCTGCCTGTGCCACTGGAAAACAGGTGTGATGTGTGTGCATAAAATATTATACCCTGGTTCTGTAGTGCTACAACTCAAAATTTGCCAAAAATTTAGTAAAATATGTTAATTACTGACTTGTAACTTCTTGTAACTTTTACTGAATTCTGAGTAATTTCACATAGATACTATCTCATACCACAAGCTTTATCCCGACAATAAGGGTAAATAGAGTAATCGGTGTTGTGCTGCAAGTACTCTTGTAAACGTTTAGAAAAGTCTTATGACAAGATAATCTATCAAGCAGCAAGTAAAACACGAAGACCCACCTGCTGCACGACTCGGCGGAAGTACTAAGTATCTCATGTTTGCCGAATTTTGAGTTGTCGCACTATGGAAATGTAGTCTGTTTTTTGCAATGTGGAGGAAAGTGACGTTCGGAGGGTTGCCAGTTTCCGGCAAATTATTAAATAGTCATGTAGTTGTTATCGATAATTTTATCGATTAATTAATGAAATGCTGCAAATTCGAATTTACCAAATTTTGGATTTAAAAGATAATAATTTTAGTTTCACTTTATTTCATGT
The DNA here is from genome assembly GCA_946902875.1 of Nematopogon swammerdamellus. NCBI lineage: Eukaryota > Metazoa > Arthropoda > Insecta > Lepidoptera > Adelidae > Nematopogon > Nematopogon swammerdamellus. Next base: position 2,413,611 of record OX336361.1, read on the forward strand.
CTGGTCTGTTAAGTTGCATTTGAATACTGAAAATTATTCAATCTATAAAAGTCGATAGTATTTTTATCGACTGCAATCACTAATTGTGTGAAGCGTGCAACCCTCTAATCTCAGTGAAACGTCACTTTCCTCCATCTTGAAAAAAAAAACGGACTATAACTAGAGTAGGAATATAAAAGTACGTTTTGGCAAATAAGCCTAAAAGGAAATATTTTTAAATTACATTTGGCAGTGACAAGCCGGATGGGGGATAAGGTGCACCCTATACTAATACATTCTGTTTCCGTGGCAGAGTAAAAGGTAAGCGTCCGCATGGGTAGCGGTAAATGTTCGCATCAGAAGGATCGGATCAAATAGATTTTAGTATTATTTGTATGGTTTGCCATAGAAGTACTTCGGAGGTGTTTAGTGGTTCCGTACTGCTGAAGGCTGGGAGAGAGAATTATTAGAGAAGCGTGTATCCAGCACGGGACATATAAACGCCGACTGACAGACACTCATTCCCACCGGACGGACCGTAGGAATCGGACCGTCGGAAATTGCGACGTTCGAACGACGTCATGAAAATCCGAATGCAAACGGCGGTTGCGTCGGCAATCCGATTTCTGCGGATACCGTGGATACGGTGTATATGTATGTATGTATATATTCTTTATTGAACACCAATTTATACAAATTAGGCACAATAGCCGAGCTTAATGCCGTGAGGCATTCTATTCTAACTAATCTTTGGAATGTGGGAGAAGTATATGCAGTGGGTACAATACTTCAAAAAATCCCTTCAATCCGATCCGTCCGATGCGTACAATGCGCACCTGCGGACGCTTAGTGCTCTATGAGAATTATCGCGTAAGTTATCGAGTTTTATGAACTCGTAGGTACCTATCTAGGTATTGCCATTTTTAGCATCTGAAGACATGAACAGCAGACACATAACACACAATAAATTGTAAATGTGACTAACACGATCACAGTAGCTCGACATTAACACAAATCATTCCTCCGCAACAGAGCGCGAACACATCGGTCTCGGCTTCGACAACCAACAATCTCGTCATTAATAACCTCAACGTCGTCGTCAACAACAACAATCATAACAACAACAACGTCATAAACAACGCGGCGGTCGCGTCTCTAGCCGCGGCCGCCGCCGCCCACTCGTACCACTCGCATCGCAGAAGAGACTCGCAGGAAAATGCCAGTTCTAGTCCATACTTTGGCCCAACTCTAAACGCGACTGGCGCCAATTTTGCGCATTCTGAGCGCGACAGCGGCGCGCCGATGTCGCATCTAAGAAACCCAATCAACACTGGCAGCGGACGATATCCACCGGGATACAGACAGAATATACAACAAGGTGCGTATACTTACGTAGTACACGGACGATAGGAATCTGTAGACAAAATTTGCAATGTGGCGAATCAAATTGTTCGATTTGAGAATCAGTTTAAGCCACGAGAGTGTTTCTAAAACCACCAAAACACCACTTTGGCTTTCCGACAAATCTTTAGAAGAAAAACAGTTCATTTGTTATTCCGTTTTAACAGTCTTTGTATCATTTGTGTTAACAGTTTTCCAGTGTTTTCGTTTGCCAATTTCAGGAGGTTTACCCTTTTTGTCGAGCGCGCTTATATGTTTTGTTGTCGCGTTTATGCTAATGTTTGCTATATGAAAGGGGTTTTTTGGGCATTTCACTGCACCGAGTGTTGTTAACTTTATTGGTGCAATGGAATTTTTATTTGCCAAATAGGTAAGTTTGCTTGATTCGCTCCGATTAACATTCCGTAGCTTTCTAACGCTTCTCATTTCATACTAACAAACTCTTCTCATTTTCCTAAGCTAGCCTTCTTAACTCCAACTAGTGGTGTGGTGGTGTTTTTATTGAAACACCGAAAAGTTGCAACGAATCGTTTTTTCCCTACCGCACCGGCCAATGTTTTATTGAATTTTATAGAAGGTTTTTCCGTGAAATTTAAATAAACTATTGGCAGTGTGAAGAAATATTAGTTGTCCAAAAATTCCTATCTTCCTGGAGTAACTATGTAATGTACACGCACAGTGTTGATGTAGAACTGTAGCTTCCTAGAAGTATCTTCTGTTATGTATAGACCGTTCAGGGCTCTTCTTTCATTGATGATCAACCGATTTCCTCATGATATCAACATGCTCATACGATTTATCAAAATTTCAACACAAAATGTATATTCATGTTTAATATAAAATATAATTTACATTGTGCATGTTTTCTTTTTTACACAATATTAACATTTACAGGTGCGGACATTTCAAACGTAAAGGTTAATCTGAGTCTCGATTATGACATATTTTTTTTTACATTTCGCTGTCTACAATTAACGTGATCAAGTAAATATTTGTATGGCAATTTAGGTACCAAGTGGCCCGCTAGAGGCGCTTCGTCCTTTCTCCATACAAATATTTACATACTTGTACGCAAGAAAATGCCAAAAAAATCTCATAATTGAGCCTCTGAATATTCAATAAGTGTGATGGTATTATGTACTTATGTATAACAAATTGAAGGCGGTTCTCCTCTTTCTGACATGGTATATAACTTTTTTATTCTTCACTCCATTCGTTTAATTACACATCTACTTTTATAACAATTTGTCAACAAGGTGTGGCCTCACTTCGGCCATGGCGCCGTAACAGCTAACGTCGTATTGTATAAGTTTTAAGACACGATGTCTGTGTTTCAGCGGCCTACCATATCCTAGAGCTTCGCGGGTACTTTATCGATGACCTACCTACCTTTTGTCATTTTCTCATTGATAGACAGATATGGGCTTTCGCCAATGCATTCGTAGCATTCTCTTCCTTCTCCAGATCTAAAAGATACATCTCCGCATCTAAAATGTACAGAATACCGCATGACATTAAACTAGCCTATTGCGACCCTCCTCGTTTTCAATAAAGTCGATTTTGATTTGATTCACTCAATGTGTGAGATGCACGGTGGCCGTTGAAACGCAGAATTTGAAAGAATGAGAAGCACCGTCGGTAAAATACTATTTGGTTGTGGTCCGCCGCGTAGAGCTACAAAATCCAACCGGAGGCGTCTCGATGGAGCGTGCGGCCGACAGCGCCGATTTACGTGCCCAGCGACGAGCTAGGACGCTATTCGCCCGGCCTGCAGCCCAGCCATCGCACACCGACGCCTCAGAACCTACTCCCAAACAGCGCATCACACTCCCACAGCATCGCCTCGATGCATAGCCAGTTTAGCTACAACCGAAACAATCTCGATCCTACGGACTATCAAAATATGAATTCGGGTCGATCGCGTTCGCCATCTTGCTTCTCGAACAAGATGGCCCCGCCCGGGAGCGCGAACGTTGATTGGGGGTTGGTAGCTAATCCGATCGTTGGTGGTGGCAGCTCAATTAACATGTGGAAGGTGAGAGGGGGTTGACTGTACGCGATCGAGCAATGCCGAGTTTGATTGCTGGCCGGTAGGTTTGACAAGGTCATCGTCGTCTCTCAAAGTGACATTTCACAAACATAAAATCGCTCGTAGATTTTTTTTTTATTTCCGACGTTTTTGAAATCGCGCATCTAAAAAGTGCTAAAGTAAATGGATGAAGTCAAAATATTATGAAATTGTGAGCTTACATTTAAGGAAACGTTTTCTTGTCAACCCTATTGCAGTAATTTTAGCAAAATGTGGTTCTGTCACATTGACAGCCGACAGCCATAGACAAGGGTATTGCGCGGTCTGTAGTGTTTTGCTTAATGTTTGGTGCGCTTACTCACAGCTTAATGTTTCTGTATGTATTTTATTGTGTAGAATATTATTCAAAATACAATAATAAACAACAACAACAATTAGTCTTGTAATACAACTTGTTTTAGCTTATTGTGATGATATTATTCATAAGTTCACATTTATTTAACTAAATATTTTAGTATTTTTATTCGATTGTTTTTTTATTCGATCCGGGAGATGTGTGTTTTCTATTATGGAAACTGTCACGAATGGCTACATCACCTACAACATCCGTGATGTCAGCCCATAGTATCTTGGTGAACTAGCTGCCATGTCTGTGCTTTCATTTGGTCGTGTCGGCTACACTGAACTAGACGAAAAACACGAAATATTTACATACATAGCCGTTTCGTGCCGTTTCGTAGCCGTGCGGTGGTAACAACCCGGGCGTTTTAAGCCCTAACACCTTACTAGGTAAGGAGGGAAGGGACCTACAGTTTTACGTGTAATCCGAACCACGGACAGCCTCCAACGGTCGCACGGTGACCCATCTAAGTTCTGACCGAGCCCAGGTGTGCTTATGTTCGCGAACGACAGTCGACCGTACGCACCACTGAGCTACCGAGGCAGATATCGATCAATGATCATAGGTATCTTTCGAAATTTCGTTCACAATGCCTACTGAATATTTTAAGATAAGTATTTTGTTTTAATTAGGATACTTCCTAACTAATCAACTCTTGTATTTAACTATAATAGGTATATCAGGGTATTTGTGCATGAATTAAAATGTATGTATGTAATCGATTTTTAAATTTGGATGCATGATTTCATAGCAACATCTGAATTTAACTCTTTTATGCTTTAAGTCGTTTTTCCGTTGCAATAATTTGCACAATTTGAGTTATTGTGTTAATGAATGTGGCAAGATAATGTAATTACACAGTAACCCCTTCCGAATCCTTCTAGATGTTGTTCATAACTCTAGAGTTACATAGAATCGTATAATTAGAATGTTTTACTGAATTAAATTGTTAATGATACCTAGCTAATGAGGCGTATGTCCAGCAGTGGACGCTGATATCTGAACACTGACTGATTTCAGAGAAGGTAGAATGGTGTAGGTAATTTTGTTAGCAAATTAATTGATTAACAGCACATATTTAATTTTTAGAGCAATATTACATTTTTTCTAAACTGCCCAGAATCTATTTTGCAAAGAGACTTTTAAAAACCATGTTTTTAATTTATCATTTTAGTTACCTATTTATAATTAAGCTGGTATAAAATAATTTATTCGGAAGAACGCACACGTGAAAATTACAATATTATTGATTTTTTAGGAAGTTCTATTGTAAACAATGTAATATCAGTATAAACTGACATAATTCAAAAACAATTTACGCGTAACTTCAAGTACACATAGATTTAGTACCAATTCAACTGTAACATTCCTAATTAATTTAATTGTGAAAACTATAATTTTTTTTAATGCGCAAAATGTTACAACGATTTCCCATACCTAGTTGATTTATACAAAGAATGAGCTGTTTTTCTGGTATTGTAATAATTTGATCTAGATTTTAATATTATAATTCCAGTTGTTTAAATTTTGTCAATATTATGATAGAATATAGTTAATCAAAATAGTTGAACGTTCAGTTTACTGTAGCCGCACAAGAACGCAGAAGTGCATTGGCATGGCACCTTTTCCTGTTATATATCCAATGTTCATAAAAAAAAACGTTTCTGTGTGAACCAAAAGGGCGACACTGACACGCCACTCAGTTCCAACTTGACCGTATGATATGATGTGACCGACCGACACCTCGGGGCTATCATGTCATGTGGCTAATCTTGTCAAGTCCCGTAAACAAAAATTAAAGACGAGAGAGTTTAATTAAAAATCCCATAGTAAATCTTCCATCTCTCAAATGTGACCATGTGACCCTTCCATCTTCCAATATGATTAATAGACTAATATACTTCCCCCCTCCACAGAACACTTCTTCTAAGCACCACACTTCGACGCTGCCGCATCACGACGCCGTGTCCCGGCAGATGGCTCAACAGAGCCACCTGCACAGCCCCTACAGCGACTGCGACGCACCCGTTGCGCCCCCATCCCCCAGACATTCCAACAAAGACGAGGAGAGCCCTCTCCATCAGCCGCAAGGCTACCAAACAACGCGCAGTTACAGCCACGCCCCAGACTTCCGCGCTCCACATGTCTATATGTCCCAACACTCTCCCGGCAGCCAGGAGATGATATTTCGCAAGCACTACAAGGACGAGGCGCGCCGCAAACACCACCACCATCACGGGCAGAACATCAACCACACATATTCGGAGATAGCGGCCCAGCAGGGCCGGATGTATCGTCGCGGATCTGAGCAGGAATTTCGCGTAATCCAAGACGACCCCGTCTACGAGGAGATCGAGAGGAATGAAACGCTCATGTCGGATGTGTCTGATGACAATTCCGGTCCGGACTGCATAAGGCAGAGCGATCAAGTGGGACACCACGGCTCGACTGGCTCGAAGTTCTACGGCGATCATCGTCCGCTGATCTCGTACAGCCCTGGCGAGAGACACCATCACGAGCAGCATTCCCCGATGGACTACGGGAAGTACGGTGGCGGAAAATGGGACAGCCTGGAGCGCTCCTACGAACCGAGGCACTATGAGAGCGGCCGACTGATACACGGTTACCACCAGCCGCAGGAGAGTAACATGCGCGCGCTAGCCGCAGTTCTGAACGGGGAGAATAACGTCGTGTGCCATTTGGAGCCGCAGGCGACCGGCTATGATGTTTATCAGCCCCAAACCGGCAATTCGAGGACTGTCTCGCAGCCCAGCTTCTAGTGTGTGTAGTGATAGTAGTGTTTGTATCTATAGGAGGAGTGATTAGGAGACAAAAACCTGTATATTAGCGTGTACATAAAGTGTGTTAAAGTGTGGAACAGACCCGGAGCGGCAGATAGGACCCGTTAGCTTGCCATATACGGACGTTTTTAACATAGATGGGGTTAGATGTAATTGATAAATTTAAATCACTTTTTCCACTGTGATCCAATGTTTAAATGATAACGGCTCAAATTTCGATGATTCGACCATACTTACGACAGAGAGGTGCCGAGATTTGATAGCAATTTTGTATATATATTCGTATATAGTTGATAGATTTGTATTAGAATCTTCCAGTGTGACCTTAAATTATTGATCCTTTGCTTCGCGTCCCGCCGGCTTGTAACAGTCGGCTGTGGCAAACTTAGTGTCATCTCGTTTCACCTTTGGTTTAATTTGTATAAAAAAAAAATATTAACTGTGATTGTTATGACTATTTTTATTGCAACAATGGAATTGCAACGGATGAACCGTTACTCACTTTGTTCGATGTAGATAAATGGTTTTTTTCGTTCACCGCTTAAGGCTTTTTATATGATAGTTAATTTGAAAATTTGACAGCACTGCCATGAAAAAAAAAATTGAGCGCACATTAGTTTTGAGAAAATAATCACTGAACTCTATTAAACTAGGACGATAGAATGACTTTAAGACTGCTATTTCTGTACCCATTTTGTCGCCATTTTGGCGCTGATAGCAGTAGAGAGCGTTTTTTTTTATGGATGACACGGTTGGCTACATCACCTACAACATGCGGTGCTATCGACCCGGGCGGGTTAAACCCTACCACCTAGTAATATAAGAAGGGAGTCATATCCCTTAGTCGCCTTTTACAGAACTAATGTTGAACTAATGTAGGCGTTTACAGAACTAATGTTGGTGTGAAATTTGTTTTAATATATTTTAGCTGTGAATCCACTCACTCGTGGAATATCACCCCACTCGTCTTTTGGTAGCATACTCTTATGTTTAAAAAATATATATAAATTTACATGATACACTATTGAACCACAGTAAACATGAATGTTTGTTGACAAAATTGGATCACATTCACAATCACAATCAATTCTTTAAATAACTCAAAGGCGCTCCAAACAACACGGCGGTCATTTGCATTAAATGTCAAATTTAGTCCTCGGTACGCGCACTACTGCAGTTTAGTCCCCTGGACACTCACTAATGCAGTTTAGTACCCCGGACGCCCCCTACTGCAGTTTAGTCCTCGGGACTCACTAATGCATTTTAGTAACCCAGGACCCTCACTACTGCAGTTTAGTCCCCGGGACACTCACTAATGTAGTTTAGTACCTGGGACGCTCACTACTGCAGTTAAGTCCCCTGGACACTCACGAATACAGTTTAGTACCCAGGACGCCCACTACTGCAGTTTATGTAGTCCCCGGGACGCTCATTACTGCGGTTTAGACCCCGGGACGCTCACTACTGCAGTTTAGTCCCCGAGATGCTCACTACTGCAGTTTAGTCCCCGGGACGCTAACTACTGCAGTTTAGTAGGTACCCAGGACGTTCACTACTGCAGTTTAGTATGTACTCAGGACGCTCACTACTGCAGTTTAGTACCCGGGACGCTCACTACTGCTACCAGCGCCAAAATGACGTGAATAAAATCGGCACATAGTTTTTGCTGTAAGGCATTCCATCCAATGTACTGCTTACCTAGTTTTAGAGTTCAGTGGAAGAAAATGCATTTTTATATTTCTAACCAAAATGGCATTTCTAGTAGTGTAATTCCTCGTAAATACAAAAATTCCATCCAAAATCGTTTTAACAGACTGAACCACTTGATGTTGTGTGCTTATTGCATCGTTTAACTTACATGTGAGACCGTGCGTTGTTACAATCGATCGTTTTATAGACTGGTGTTTTTTAAACAATTTGATGGCAGTCTACGTGCGTTGTTTTGCGTATTTTACCTTTTAACATTTTTTTTTTAAATATAAAATGAACTATTAGAAGTTTTCAAAATGAAATAACGTAACAACGCATGGCCCAATTACGCGTAGTTGGATTATCCGCTGATTAGGCTCATCTTAAGATTATCTTGTGGAAATATCGTCCCTCCACTCCCTCCCGTGCTAAAACGACGAATGTGCAAAAAGGTCATTCTGAGATAATGGCTGTCAAAGTTTTGTGCTAAAATAACCAATGTTACAAATTCGTGACTATGGCATGGCTAAAATTCAAGAACTTTATTCTAAATTATCATACAATTATTTCACGAATAATAAACATTAGTGTGTTTGGCACAGTGAAATCGAAAAAAGCCACATTCGTTATTATTTTCACAGCAAAATATCTCTGATTAGCGATAATTTAGAGATTCGTGACTTTGGCATTGCAAAGATTTGATAAAAATTTATGAAACTACATCATAAGGTCATTTTCGCCAAAATTGCACATTCGTCGTTTTAGCATGGGAGGGACTATACAGGGTGCTAAAACGGCGAGTACATTAATTTCGCCAGCGCAATCCTCATGTTTTTCCTAGACAAAAAAGTAAACAAAGTTTTTCTCTAAAGTGTCTAGTTTTCGAGGTATGAATTTTTGAAATGTATGTTTTCGTCTAGTGTAATTTAACGCGTTGTTGGCGCTCCGCACCCTCCGCCTGCCGACCTCCAGTCCTCCACTAACAAAGCTAACCCCCGCTCCTCCCGCCAACACCTCCGTCCGAGGCGCTCAAGTCTCACCCACTCTTCCCCCCTCCGCCCCGCCCTGTTGTGATTATATCATTTTTACACTAAAATAATCAATTAGTTTGTATGAAAACTCTAACTTTTTATTTAAAGGGAATTCAGAAAAAAGTTATTTGACTTTTTTGTTACTCTTGATCCCAATAATCATTTCCTAAATTTAATGTACTCGCCGTTTTTACACCCTGTATAATCTCTTCTTTATCCGCGAGGTATTCCTAAGATTAGTGCGACCATAGACAATCAAAGGATAATCCTGCTAGGCGCAATAAGGCCTGAGCTCAGTAGCTATAATTTTAGTAGATTAATGTTATAAACCTTTATTTCTTTGACCAACAATTGTTTGTAAGATCCTGTCAGTTGAAGTATGGGTGCACATAGTATGGTTCAATGCTTTGTAAACATTCTGCAGGTTAGCTATAATTTGAATAGTACTAAAACTTTATTTCCCATTTTCTTTCAACATTAAATTATAAAGTAATATGTGCATTAATTTGAAAAAATTGCTTTGACCTCTAAATAGTCTGGCATTCATCTGTACTTATAATATTTTGTGTTTAAATTTCCAAAACTAAATATGACCACGATTTCGTGAATTATTGTATGCTCTTTGGTTCGTGAGGGTTTCAAGCTGCTATCTGGAATTTTCATATCTGCTTCCAGAGAAGGTGGAAAAAGTACGTTGACCTTTAAGCATTCGTTAGCTTCCTCGCACAAACACGGCGCGCAAATCGCCATCTCTCTCTTGCGCCTGAGGCAAACACCGGATTTGCGCGCCGCAGAGGCGGCGCAAGGCGTGGGCGACGCCGGCATCGCGGCCCGAGGGGCCTCGCGCCTCGAAAGTTCATGCAGCTTTGATTCATGAAAAATATTCAGCTCGGTCTATTAAAAGAGACCCCGAGTATACATGTTTAGACGTAATCAAAGGCAAACTAAAGCTTACTATAAAGCCTTTATCAGACACAAGATGGGAACACAGGACAGTGGCAGTGAAGGCTGTATTATTTGCAATTATTATTATGTTTACTTTTATCGACGAAAGGTATGCTGACAACAATGTTTGATTTGATCAGTATACCGGAAATACATTTCAACAGTGAAAATTCATAAAATCCATGCCACCAGAGAGGGCCTCGCAAAATATATCTTGCCCCCATCATATTTAGGTCTTGCCCCGCCACTGGCGCGCCGTGTTTGTGCAATGGAGCTAACGTTAAAAGTTCTGTCTTTTTTTTCGCCAGCTCTGGTAGTAAACGGTCAGATTTGCAATATCACGAACTGAACTTGACCATTTTTAACAGAATATTTAAAATAGTTTTCAGCAGTTTTCTTGATTGTGTCTGCATCGCATCGTTCGCCATTTACCTACTGCTTCAGAAAAAAGAGTTTCAGCGTACCCATAAATTGTATTTGTCAAGTTGTGAATGCACTGTACTTCCTGACTAGATTTCAAGACAGTCGGCTCCAAAATGAAACATCTCTAAACCTTTGTCAGACTGACTACGTGCCGTCAAGTACGGAAATAATTAACGCGAACCTACTCGTCAAAATTTCGTTTCTAGCCATATAACAAAATACTGGCTGAGCGAGCATTTATTCGGCAACATTATTTAGATGTCTTTTCTTTTTTGGAGCGGATTGTACATACGATAATGTACTTTTTGTGAAATATTTTCGAGTACAAATGCCATTTAGTTGATCGTATTGTTAAAGTACCTACCCAATCATTTCACTCTTAATAGGTTTACTATAATTTTGCTTATGTAAACTTTAAATGATATAGAAAGTATGGAGTAAGGAATAAGAAAAAATTAGTTGTAACCAATATTCGACATATAATTTCCTTCATATTGTATTGGTGTATGATTACCTAGTCCAGCATCATTTTCGTGCTTTTAATTTTGGTAGTAAGAGCGACTATTAATTTTGGTAGTTCTGTTAATTATATTGTTTTCTTATGTATTTTAATAACGTTGATAAATATATTTAATGTAAAGTAGGCGAAACAAATATGTAAATAATTAAAGTTTATATAATAAAGAGCCCGGTTATTCTGAAAGGATAACCCAATTAAACTGTCTTTTATTATTAATTAAATGAAAAAATTAAATTATCATTTTACCTAGCTAGGTCGACTTAGCAACTTATTGTTTCAATGTTGTACATAAAAAATAAGAAATTTAATTTAATTTTCTATTTAAATATTATTTTGAGAAATTTTGAAAAAAAAAAATATTCAGAAAATGGCACTGAATGTAAAGTTTTCACTGACAAAATAAATTATTTAAGTGTCAATCCACAAGTAATTCACGAGGAGTCAATAATATGTTGGTAGGTTTATAGGGAATGGAAATTAAAGACTAATAATTCAAAAAGTAGACAGTACATTTATTTACGTCAAATATCTGCTAAAAATTATGCATTTCACAAAATTCACAATTTATTTGGACACAGTCATTTGAATAACATTTCCACTTAGAAAATTACCTTCGCCAAAATGACAAACGGTTAGTAAGTTTTTTCTACCTTCTTCATTACGCACGACACTTTAAAACCTATTCCACTATATTTTCGAGTTTAATCACAAAAAGTAAAGAGATCTTTAGACAGACAGCCATAATACCAAATTGTTGTCACAAAATGAGATCTGTTTTTGACAAAGTTTCTTTTAAATATTTAAGCCTAAATTTTAACCTAACATTTTTCTGAAATTGGTCAATTTTCTTCTTCTGTGAATCCTCTATCCCAAATACGAAAAATTTAAAATAAATTGAACTAATTTCTTACAATAAATAATTCGTGAAAAGACTCACTTAAGGGCCCGCTAGACGCTCGTGATTCTGACTAAACGTGCTTCCGTATTTGACATATTATTATCATCATTTCTGTAAAAAATATATTTTTCTGTTTTAAAGTTTGGATTTAACATAGGTTTAAAATTAACTGCAAATTGTATTCAAAATTTGAAACAAAAAGTGTTAATTTAATTTAAAATAATAATATAACCTATTTAAAAGTCCGGATGAAAAGTACCAGTATTGTTTAAATTTAGAAAATTTAGACTTTTTTAATTATAAATTTTCAAAATCTTATGTACAATTTTCAAAACTGCTAGAACTTAAAACAAAATTACTAAATTTTTATATTAACACAATTAACACAAAAAAAAAATTACAGATAAACACTGTTAGTAGAATTTACTAAATGAAATTAACCAATTATGTACCTATAAAGAAAAATATTTATCCATCATGGGGATCAACGGAATTGTCCCCATGACGGACGCTGCGTTACCAGCGTTGAATGGCAAAGCTAATAAAAAAAAAATTATAAATTTTACAGAAATTTACACAAATTCAACATCGGAAGTACGCGTTGAGTCAGAATCGCAAGCGTCGAGTGTACACTTCGAGACGAGAAGGTTTAGTACCGTTATATATATTAAAAAAATAGAAAGTAATCTAAAATGAATTCTACAAAAATGACTTAAGCACAAAGGCACTTTACTCACAAATTGTGTAAAATGTGGTTTGTTAGGTTAATGTTTATTATTTACATTCACTCGTTAGCTAGCTGTACCTGGCCAAACCCACATTCACATTCAAAATACCAATAGATAAAGGTCATTTATTTGATTTTATGAAATTTTAATACAACATCAAATATTTTAAATCAAAATTCATTTTGATGACCTACTTATTAAAAATTAAAACAAATACCATTCGATTTATTATCTAAGGTTTTAATATTCAAATAGTTTATTCAAAATCAAATATCAGGTTCAGAAAAACTGAAAACTTCAATTATTGATGGGAAATTGAAAAAAACTTACGTCGTTGAGAATCGTTTGATAAAACATTATTTTCAAGTTAAAGCCATGAATGACCATATTCTTCTATCTAAGAATTGAATCAATCAGAACTTAAAAATAAATTTTTTTTCCCAAAGAATTGGGATAAACTCCAAAAAAATTCAGTCGAATTTAGTCCATCACCAATAAAAAAAATAGGGTTAAAACACATTCCGGGCCAAGCCATTCATAAACCAAAGAATTCAAAACTATAGGCGGCATCAACTCTTCGTTCAGGGGAAAAGTAATCAGGATGTATGTATGTATGTATAGCGTATCTCTCAACGCGCCCCGTCTCATAAGAATGATGTGCATCGATTATAATATTGAAGATGAAATTGTATGCAATGTCTCTATACTTCTGAATTCTATGCACACTGAACTCACACTGTATTTATTACCTACCTAGAGTTAAGAATCACCTTAATACAAAAATAAATACAGTTTAAATGCCACCACGAAGAACATTGTACTTATAAATAGCGCCGAGGTCACAGTAATTGTTTTACTGGACGATAGCGCGAGAGAAAGTCACTGAATGTCGTCGATTAAAATTGAATTATCATTTCGACCCCGACCTCGGGGCATACGACGCGCAAAATACATCGAACTCATTTATTAAAACTGTTGGCTTCGACCTGGCTGCCTGGAGTTTTAATACTACAACCGCGCATCAGAATCAAATTGACCTTGACGTTTTTTTAACCTCGCGAAAATGACGTGAGAGATACGAAAATGTGCGAGATACTCACAAGACCGTACCAACGAGATAGACCCGGTGCTCGATAAGTATTCTGTCGAGAATTCATGCTCCAAAACTCCGGAATCCCCTCTCCCTTGCTTGCAATACCGACAATCCTTGTAGAGTGGAGAAAGACGGCGAGAAAACTATTTTTAATGTTTTTAACACTAAGGCGGCCCTAATGGGCCTTATGTATCGCTAGGCCAATCATATTCCTTTTAAGATCGTATTCCTTTTGGCGGAGCAAACTCAGAGCCTCAGCACTGCGTCTGTCTAGTTTGGTACGGTCTTCGGAGATACTACCTAGATACGTTGGAACTGCGCGATAAGGAGAAGTGTTTTGAACATCACAAATATGAGATAATTTGGAAAATCACAAACATGTCTGAGAAACTTTTTAAATTTACCAAAATGTTTGATACACTTTCGGGCCTTAGTGATGTTTTTTAACTTTACGGACATATCTGAAATATTTGGTTTTGAACCCACAAAACTTAGGACCATCAAGGTAATATCTGAGATCGGTAATTTGGAACATCACAAATGTTCTGAGATACTTTTTAAGTCTTCCGAAATTGTTTGAGATCATTTTGAAGCCCATGAAACGTCCGTCTTGCCTTCGACCATAAAGAAAGATACTTTGGAACATCACAAAAATGTCTTGAGATACATTTGAAAGTGTTTTGTTTTGTGTAACATCACCAAAATGAGACACTTGGGAAAATAACACACATTTACGAAATACTTTTAAGTCTACCAACATTATTTGAGATACTTTTTAACCCCACCAAAATGTCTGAGATAGGTACCTTGAAAATTTTAATAGAAGTACCTAATTAATAAAAAACACTATCCACCCAAAAATTTTAAGGTAGGATGTAATACATATATAGCTAACTCCTTAAAAGTGAATTAAAATGTAACAAAATGAATTTAGTTCAACATGTTTAAAAAACATCAAGGATAATATAGATTTTGTAGACATTGGTTTATCAATATCGATTCTTGCTGTCAATTATTTAATAGAATATCCTAATTTCTAACTAAGAAAAATTAAGCTGTAATTAATGAACCAAAATACCGTCAGAGAACAATAAGGAGTTAGTGTAGAATTCAACTTGACAAGTTAGCTACATCCCTTCTCTCAAAATTATACCGAACGCGTAAATATTTAATTTACATTTTCACACACACGAAAAAAAAAACACTAAAAATTACATAGGTACAGTCTTCAGCCAAAAATATCACATGACTGCTAAACGTCCTCCGCCAGATCGCCGATGAAAGACTCAGTAGGCCTATTTGTCTATTAGCAAATTACCGCAGGTTGCGATAGTTTCTCCAGTATCGCTAACACACAATAGACCCTCGACACCTCGAAGCGCGATGGAAATAGCAAGATTCCCACTACGCCGTTAAGCAACGACTGACAAATCGGCCATTGCTAGGACTCCTGTCCTCAGTAAAATTTCAAGGACTTGCTGTCCTTAGCCTCTGCCGGACAAAACAGTGCTATGAGCATCCGCAACGCTCGACGACCATGCCCGGCAGAGTTCCATAGATGATGTTGAAGTCGTGATCGAAGTAAAGCATAGATATGCTGCTCAATTTCCTGGGACTACAGCAAGGACCGCCGCTGCCCGGCGGAGCCGCGAGATGAACTATGTGGGTGTGTGGATATTTTTGAAAGAAAGAGTACGGACACTCTCCACTGCAGTAATTGGCCTCGTACTGCTTTGGGGCTATGATCCAGTCCCAGCCGAACTCCTCGAAGTCTACCTTGAGCGGGTAGCGGCAGCAGCGGATCTCCTGCGACGACTCGGTGCAGTCCATTCCGATGGTCCGCCGTGTTCGTTTGTGTGAATTATCTCTTAAGAATACTTCTATGTATGGTATCTGGAAGTAAAGGAAGAATTTGGTATTAATTCCTTCAACGTGGGAAAAGGTTGTACTCGAGATTTACTATATGTCCTCTACTGCAGGTGGAATTTACAGCATAGTAAGCGGTGGCTTCTCGATCATATTATCGTCCATTAAAGAGTATAGCGAAAATGAGGAACAAAATACTAGAACTTTTTCAGATGTTCCTTTGAGACAAAAGGACTATTAAAAATGTATTATCGGAACCTCCCTCTCTGCAAAGAAACTGCAATCGATTGCGCTGGCAGTCATTTGCATAATTTATCGCAGAAAGTTCCATAAAACCAGTTTATTCCATAGCATAATCAGTAATCACCAAATGATTTCCAACTCCAGTCAATATTGTACAGCTCATTTTATTGTGCACAACTCCGATTAGAAACTGAGATAGCTTTGCTAACTCGTACGTTTTTAGCTTTCGGGGAAATTGGCAACACTTGCAGTCGCCATGACTAAATAATAGCACTGACATGGCAGCATGTAGCGGGAAAAATACGGCAAGAACAAGGCGTGTAATGAGCTGTAATCACGTCAGTAGTAGGTTATGCGGCCATGTCAGGTTCCTTGAAACATTAGTGTTGGCGCTTATCACATATAGATAATGTACTCACGAAACTACTGGATTCCGACGTGGAGTGCGGGACCATCAGCGCCATCCTGTTGTCCGAGTCTTCTGCTCTCACTATTATACCTAAATTCTCCCTCGGCGATCCGAACCACTCCGCAACCAGGCCCGTCACGTCCACTTTGTACCATTTCCCCTCCCTCAGCTCTTCCCTGCTCATCTTGACGGTGATACCTCCGTAGACTTCTGACGCCCGGGAGTTTCCGTGGCGTGTTACTTTGCTAATTTGTATATTAATTGTATAATGTCCTTGGGCCGGCGTTGCAGTGTCGAGCCCTTTCACATCCTGTATGTGAACGTGCAGTGAGGCCTCGCTGACTTCGTTCTGCATGACTTTGTTGGCGAACTTGAAGTAGAGAATGCGGCAGCCCTTCCATAGGTGGCGCAGCCGCTGATCTGCGGAACAGAGAACTTGAATTGAGGCATACTGAAGGCCCATCGGTGCTTTGAGGACAATTTCAGCTCATAAGGCATCAGGAAGTTCGGTCGGTATTATGTTTGAGAGAGGTAGTCCCTAATATAGGGAGATATGTCAATGATGGGCGACGGGATCGGTTGAAATTAGGGGAGAACGGAGAGAGAGAGAGAGAAAATAGGACACAGGTGGGATGAATGGAGGGTTAGGTGTGAAAGATGTTGTGGAGGATGTGTGGATAAGGGGGGAAGAAATGTGTATATTTGAGGAGGGAGATTAGAGTAATGAGCATGGTACTTAAGGAGATACGGAGAGAGAAATGTTAGAAGACAGGTAACTGTTAGACGTAAGTATATGTACGTTGCATTGTAACATGGTTGCAACTTGCAATATGCGTCCTCCATGTGCATACGTCAGTTAGTCGTTTTTTAATAATTATGTGTGATCGAATTTATGAATAATTTTGTACGAGACGGCGTCTCTATAATTTTTTTTCGCCGAAGCACCGCAACAGTACATCGCTATCGTTGTGAATCGGTCGTTACCGTAATGTGTAAACACTGTTGGCTATTTTGGCAAGGGGCACGTCAGATTAAAATTGGTAGAGTTCGGTAAGTAAATCGCGGTACTTTCTTCAATATTTCACACTGTAGAGTCAATATCCAATACACAATCATGTTTGGCTGTGAAAATTAAGTTTCAAGATTTACTGTACCGAACTGCACTGTCAACATTTTTTCATGGTCAAAAATCAAAGTTGATTTCGTTGAGCGTTCTCTATCCCTTAGGCACTCTGAGCCCTAAGGGATAGAGAACATGAGTACTATGTGGCTTGTAATAATAATATTAACAAATTATTGTTAAAAGCCCTAAAAAAATAATTAATAATCACATATTATCGATTCTTAAGTCGACAATTTACGAGTAAAAGAAACCTATATTAAGTAACATAAAATATAAACCTATATATTAAACTAACAAACAATCTTAAAGTATCTTAAAAAATTATATCTAAACCTAAAAAATTTTTTAATAAAAGCCGTCCAGGGACAGCCGAGCCGGAATTGCAGTGGTGCCGGAAGCCACCAACGACATGGGTGCCCATTAAACGATATAAAAAATCTCATCCATGGGCACCGAACGGCGTAAAGGCCCCCATAACGCTCGCAGCGTTCCCCCTCTGCACGGCCAGACTGACGCTCAGAGGGTCATTCAAATAGAGATAGGATTGGAAAGGAATGTCACTCATTTTCATACATAAAACACTCATACTGCCTCATCCTATGAACATTGGAACATCAGAGCCGCCACTCTGAAGACCGATGCCACAGAAAGTGACCCTTGCAGAATATCTGTTACCACAGTCCACACTAGGAATGGGAGTGGATGACTTGGACCAAATAGCATAAAATCATGTATTCTCTCGTTCATCGCTTTTGCAATCCTTTCAGCTGGGTTTATGTGTCTAAGAATATGCATATAATATACGAGTATTATATATATATATTATATATAAATTTAGTTTGTGTAATTGTGCATAGTGAACTCATTTTACATAACAATCGATTGATTAGTTTTAGTTTTAGTTTCTAATTTATTTTCTAATAAATAATTTAAAGCAAGAATAAATTAAATTTAAATTAAAAAGGATATAAGCATGTGGTATTATCAGCTTCTGTGATGAAGTCCCGAAAACAGCTTCTGAAACAAGGAGACCAACAAATTAATTTAGCGAATCAATCTTGTGTGTTCTGAAATAAATATCAGAATCAGAATCAGAATCTGCAAGCTATATACAAAAAACCGGCCAAGTGCGAGACGGACTCGCGCACCGAGGTGTCCGCACCAGAAAAAAAAAACTTTGAAAAAAAAACACGTTTCTTGTATGGGAACTCCCCTTAATTTTTTACTTATTCTATTTTTTATTATTTGTTCTTATATCCGCTATAATAACACATATTCTGTCAAAATTTCAACGTGCTACCTATTACGGTTCAAGAGATAGCCCTCGGACAGACGGACGGACGGACAGACAGACGGCGTAGGCTTAGTAATAGGCTTCCGTACGGGATACGGAAACCTAAAAACCAATTTGTCCAACGTGAGTCCGTTTGCTTACAGTGGGTTCGCTTAGTCTGTTTTACAGATACTATCACGCACGCTGCTCTGTGGAACTAGCATCCCTTATTCCCTGCCACCCTTCCTATCTCCGCATGACTCGTCGCAGAGAGACTCAGCACCATTTTGTTGTTGACATTGGGCTTTTGAGAACCCACCGGTTCTCTAAATCGTTTCTTTGTCGCACCGCTAGAGTTTGGAACTGTCTTCCGGCGAGTGTATTTGCCGAATCCTGGGTGTCTTCAAACGTCGTATTGACAGGCCAGACAACCTACCAACAGTCCGTAAATCTGCTGGCATGGCTCCTAACTGAGCGTGGTTTCGCGAGGAGAAGTGATTTTGGCTATGTCGACTGCACCATTGGTCTTGCGGCACAGCCACCCGTGTTGGTTTACATAAAAAAGTGATGTCAGCTTTTTACTGTTAAAACTAGGTGCCAACTCAACGCTTCCTATGTCGCTACTGAGTGGAAACACGAACTAAGTTTTCGTTTTCATATTCAGGATCTTTTCGATCCACCCTCGTATTTTCAAGGCCGTCCGGACCGACACTAATCAGTGCGGTGGTATCAATCCGAGCGGTTTGATCCACAGTAAGGTGATGTGAATGGTGCAATTGGTGTTTGTGTAAGTAAAAGCCTTGAATGAAGAAGACATCGATCAAAATATCTTTTTTTTTATGGAAACTAACACGGTTGGCTACATCACCCACAAAATTCGTGATGTCAGCCCAATAACACCGGGTGAACTAGGTGCCATGTCAGTGCTTCCCTTCATTTCATGTCGGCTATACTGAACTGGACGGAAAACTAGAACTATTTACATAGCCGTTTCGACTGACGTTTCATTCAGTGCGGTGGTATCAACCCGGACGGGATAAACTCTACCACCTAGTAAGGTAAGAAGGGAAGGAAGGGTCCTACAGTTTTACGTGGAATCCGAACCACGCTCAGCCTCCAACGGTCAAACGGTCACCCATCCAAGTTCTGACCGCGCCCAGGTGTGCTTTTGATCACGGACGACTGTCGACCGAGAGCACCACTGAGCTACCGAGGGTGACAATGATATAATAGTGATAATGTTACATCAACGAAGTATGTAAATTAAAAATTTGCTTTGAAAAATACACGTACATATATAGAAAACTAAAATTTAAATTATAAATAGATTTAAAATTTAAACTTTTAAAAACATGTCGAAGTAATTAAACCAATACTTATATAAGTATATAAATTTTTTAAATTCTAACAAAGTCCACAAAGCTTAGTTTATAATATTTTTTTAATTACCGCACAACACCGACCGCCACGTTGAGATCAGAGCATTAGTTCAAGATAACTAACAAGCAGCAAGGAAGGCGCGAAGGCAGCCCACCGGTCGGGTGAAGATGCGGTACAAATATTCGTAGAAGATGACGCAACAAGTTTAGATAAGATAGGATGAGATGAGATAGGATGAGCTGAGCGCGAGCGACCGCTGGCTGGCTACTGACCTACGCGCTATAATTTCAGCTGTTGCTAAGGTTACAGACGGCTCTTTACAAGGTTATTTTCATATACTTTGTAAATAAAGAATGACGAATCTCTACTTCTTATAAAACGGAACGTCTGTCTGTATGTATGTTTGAGATAAACTCCGGAACCGCAGAACAGATATTGATGCGGTTCGCACCAATGTAAAGAGTACTTTTTGAGGCTCACTATATAGGCTATAAACCATCACGCTAATTTCAGCTGTTGCTAAGGTTACAGACGGCTCTTTACAAGGTTATTTTCATAGACTTTGTAAATAAAGAATGACGAATCTCTACTTCTTATAAAACGGAACGTCTGTGTGTATGTATGTTTGAGATAAACTCCGGAACCGCAGAACAGATATTGATGCGGTTCGCACCAATGTAAAGAGTACTTTTTGAGGCTCACTATATAGGCTATAAACCATCACGCTAATTTCAGCTGTTGCTAAGGTTACAGGCGGCTCTTTACAAGGTTATTTTCATATACTTTGTAAATAAATAATAAGGAATCTCTACTTCTTATAAAAGCGAATTCCTGTCTGTATTTATGTTTGAGATAAACTCCGGAACCGCAGAACAGATATTGATGCGGTTCGCACCAATGTAAAGAGTACTTTTTGAGGCTCACTATATAGGCTATAAACCATCACGCTAATTTCAGCTGTTGCTAAGGTTACAGACGGCTCTTTACAAGGTTATTTTCATAGACTTTGTAAATAAAGAATGACGAATCTCTACTTCTTATAAAACCGAACTCCTGTCTGTATGTATGTTTGAGATAAACTCCGGAACCGCAGAACAGATTTTGATGCGGTTCGCACCAATGTAAAGAGTACTTTTTGAGGCTCACTATATTATATAGGCTATAAACCATCACGCTAATTTCAGCTGTTGCTAAGGTTACAGGCGGCTCTTTACAAGGTTATTTTCATATACTTTGTAAATAAAGAATGACGAATCTCTACTTCTTATAAAACGGAACGTCTGTCTGTATGTATGTTTGAGATAAACTCCGGAACCGCAGAACAGATTTTGATGCGGTTCGCACCAATGTAAAGAGTACTTTTTGAGGCTCACTATATTATATAGGCTATAAACTATCACGCTAATTTCAGCTGTTGCTAAGGTTACATGCGGCTCTTTACAAGGTTATTTTCATATACTTTGTAAATAAAGAATGACGAATCTCTACTTCTTATAAAACGGAACGTCTGTCTGTATGTATGTTTGAGATAAACTCCGGAACCGCAGAACAGATTTTGATGCGGTTCGCACCAATGTAAAGAGTACTTTTTGAGGCTCACTATATTATATAGGCTATAAACTATCACGCTAATTTCAGCTGTTGCTAAGGTTACATGCGGCTCTTTACAAGGTTATTTTCATATACTTTGTAAATAAAGAATAACGAATCTCTACTTCTTATAAAACGGAACGTCTGTCTGTATGTATCTTTGAGATAAACTCCGGAACCGCAGAACAGATTTTGATGTGGTTCGCACCAATGTAAACAGTAGTTTTTGAGGCTCACTATATTATATAGGCTATAAACCATCACGCTAATTTCAGCTGTTGCTAAGGTTACAGACGGCTTTTTACAAGGTTATTTTCATATACTTAGGCCCACTTACACCAACACGAGTTTAAAGTTAAGTAGGGAGTTATGGATTTAAACGCGGTTCCCACAGTCAACGGGTGCTAGCTTAACGAGTTAAACTGGTTTATATATTAAATTTGTGTTGGTGCAAGTGGGCCTTAGTAAATAAATAATAAGGAATCTCTACTTCTTATAAAAGCGAATTCCTGTCTGTATTTATGTTTGAGATAAACTCAGGAACCACCGAACAGATTTTACTAACACTGTTGATTTCGATATCCTTCTTGCTATTCTCCGTTCCTTGAATATTTCACAGTCAGTACTCGATTGGTTCTTTTCCTATCTCAGTGGTCGTCGCCAGTGCGTTCGTGTCAACAATGCCACATCTAAGTGGTGCGACATCACTGCCGGCGTACCACAAGGCGGTGTGCTCTCTCCATTACTATTTTCCATTTTCATCAACAATATAGTTGTCTCTCTTATGTGTTTCTACCATCTATATGCTGACGACTTGCAACTCTACCGTCACTTCCGTCTCGAGGACACTCATACTGCCGTAGCCCTCATGAATATAGACCTTAAGTCTGTACTCGATTGGGCTGTGCGCTTCGGACTGCTCGTTAATCCTGCTAAGACACAAGTCATAATCATAGGATCACCTAAATTGTTGGCAAAGCTGGACAGGGATACTCGCCCCGCTGTTGTTTTCAATGGCATAGCTATCCCCTACAGCAAGTGCGTTAAAAATTTAGGGCTTATGATCGACGAAGCTCTTACATGGAGTGTGCAGGTTAATGAGGTCAGTCGAAAGGTCTTCGGGAGCATGCACTCTCTCAAGCGTTTGCAAAACTTCATTCCCATTGACACAAAAATTACGCTCGCTCAATGCCTCTTATTGCCAATTCTAGATTATGCCGATGTGTGTTATCTTGACCTAAATGAGGATCTCCTCAACAAACTCGACCGTATCCTCAACTTGTGCATTCGCTATATTTTCGGATTGCGCAAGTATGACCATATATCTGAATATCGAGCTCGCCTTCAGTGGCTCGATGTTCGTGGTCGCAGGAACTCTCACGCCCTCTCTCTTCTCTTCCGCACACTTAATGATCCTGCTGCTCCCAAATATTTGAGTGAACGGTTTGAATTTCTTTCTTCTCACGGTCTGGCTTTAAGATCTGCTGACAACTTACTCTTGGCAATACCGGCTCACTCAAGCTCTTTCTACACGGACTCTTTCACAGTACAAACAGCTCGCCTCTGGAATAATCTGCCCGTGCATTTACGCTCCTCTACATCTATGAATGTATTTAAGATTAATTTAAACAAACTTCTCCTCTCGTTACCGAAGTAAATGCAATGTATAATATTAGATAATTATCTTTACTCCCCTTCTCTTACTCTCTTGTCATTCAGTTGGTTGTGTCGCACAACGGTACCACCGATCGATGTACATAATAATATGTAAGTTTATTATATACATATATATGTTTATTAAAGTATTTATGTAGTATTCGTATGTAGTTTATAATACATATTTCTTTACAGTCTTAACACATTGCCACAAACTATTCTTGTTCGCCTACATGTACTTCTCCCACATCCGAAAGGTTAGTTAGAATAGAATGCCTCGCGGCATTAAGCTCGCCTGTTGTACCTAATTTTTATAAATTGGTGTTCAATAAAGAATATATACATACATACAACAGATATTGATGCAGTTCCCACCAATGTAAAGAGTAGTTCTTGAGGCTCACTATCTATAGGTTACATAAACCATTACGCTAAATAGCCTTAGTGCTGAGCAGTATCAAAGAAAGTATAGTATGAACGGAATTTAGCGTCGAATGGTTGTAATAGATGGCGTTAGCAGGGGAGGGAGAAGGTAGAGGGGCGGAGGCTGGAAGAGCGGATGGAGGGGAGGGGGAGGGTCAGATGCAAGCGTCAAACTTGGTATGATTATAGTGCAAGCCTTAAAGTAAAACAACTAATATTAAAAACTGGCCAAACTAAAAGCCGGTCTAGCTCGTGCTAAGGAATCCGAACTGAATGAAAGGAAATACAATTTTTTTTTGGAAACATAACACATATCACAATACCCACGGTGTTGCAACCCCAACCGTAAAATCCGAAAGGTGGTGATTCTGTACGTGAAATAGAACAACTTTTGTTCTACGACTTTTTTATTTGAAGAAAAACAATATTTTTTTCTCCATACATTTTGAGAATAAGAGAATAAAATAGAAGAGAATATATAAATTTGTATGGAATTTTTTTTTTTTTTATTTTATTCGCCGCAGAAGTTGTTTAGTTTCACATATGGAATAACCCCCAATATATTACGGGGGCAACTGCAACACCGTGTATAAGGTATTTCATTAGTAGGTAATAGTACGCTAAGGGGGGTTTTTTTTTTATGGAAACTGACACGGTTGGATACATCACCTACAACGTCCTTTATGTCAGCCCATAACACCGGGTAAACTAGGTGCCATGTCAGTGCTTCCCCCTTTGATCGTGCCGGCTACACTGAACTGGTCCGAAAACACAAACTATTTACATAGCCGTTTTGACCGACGTTTCATTCAGTGCGGTGGTACCAACCCGGGCGCGTTAAACCCTACCACCAAGTAAGATTAGGAGGGAAGGGACCTACAGTTTTACGAGGAATCCGAACCTCGGTCAGCCTCCAACGGTCAGCGGTCACCCATCCAAGTACTGACCGCACCCAGCGTTGCTTAACATTCAATAGCGACAGTTGACTGTCTGCACCACTGAGCTATCGAGGCTGATCAGGGGTATCAGATACTGATCACGTTCCCCATACCTATTATTTTTTTTTCGGATATCAAATACCTACTCATCCTACTAAAATAATAGTTTATTGAACAATTATTTCATAGCATGGTTAGGTATTTGATATTCGAAAAAATAATAATAGGTATGAGGAACGTGATCAGTATCAGATACACATACTCCCCTTAGCGTAATATTACCTAATAATGAAAGAACTTATATTGTGAGGTGGTACGGAACCCTCGGTGCGCGAGACCGGCCGGTAGGCGGTTTTTTTTTTTTTATTTTGGCCACGTTTTACTAGCATATCGTCATCTATTAAAACATTACAGGAAGGTAAAGAAAAAAGAAAAAAAAAGCTGTCAAGGGTGAGTCGAACTCGCGTGGAGAGGGTTCCGTACACTGGCGGCCGGTCCTAAAGTGCGCCCGTGCGCCGCACTACCATAGCACGAGAAGTCTTAAGAAGATCGTACTCCAAATAAATACGAATGTGAATTTGACCTTAATTTATAGATCACAAGGCACGTTTTTGCGAGTAAACCCGCGCCCCGTGCGATATCGAAAAACGCACGCGGGCCTCCCATCTGAATGTATGGGTATCGGCAAAACACCGCTGGCGCGTGAGACAAAAGATACTTCATAGAAACAGTATGGGCCGAAATGGAGTTCTGCGTGCGGCGCACGAGCGCCAAACAAGGACGCTATATCGTGAATAGCCGCGCGTGCGACACGTCGCGAGCGATTCCTTTTGCACGAGTCCGTCTACCTAGATTCAGCGCGCTGTCATGTGATTTGTGAATTAAGTGGTGCCGATATTTGCCTAAGAGTTGGTTAAAGGTAAGGCTTTACAATCAGGTGATCCCGGGTTCAATTCCTACTTTTCAAATGTTTTTTATAAATTTTTTAAGTATTTTGGGACATTGCTATTGTTTTCTTTTTGAAAGCTGCAGCAGTGTTGTGGTCTATGGGTGTGTTGTAAATGAGTTAAAAAACTTGTTTGGATTTATTTTCTTGTTTTTTGCAACTCATTGAGTGTCTTGAGAATATTCATACTAGGTACGTACATAATACAACGCAGGCGTTTAAAAAATTCGGAAGTCGCGATCTTAAAATAACATTGGGAATGTGTTGGGAAATTTGGTATTGTGGAGGTAGGTACTTTGCGCACTACCGGTCACTGAAGTCACCAGCCGCCACTGGTTCCGTACCATTACGTTTACCGTGAGAAGTTTAGGTTTTCCTGTAAACAAGTAGAGAGGTCCTATATTCCCAATTTTTTTCAAAATTATCGAGTCAGTAGTTTCGGAGGTAAAGGCTCCATTTTTAGGTTTCCGTATCTCGTACGGAAGCCTCCGCTGTCTGTCTGTCTGTCTATCCGTCCGTCCGTCTGTCCGTCCGTCCGTCCGTCTGTCTGTCCGAGGGTTGTATCTCTGGAACCGTAATAGGTAGCCCGTTGAAATTTTCACAGAATATGTGTTATTATGGCGGATATAACAAGAAATAATAAAAAATAGAAAAAGTTAAAAATTTAGAGGGGTTCCCATACAAGAAACGTGTTTTTTTTTCAATGTTTTTTTTTTGTGGTGCGGAAACCTGAGTGCGCGAGTCCGACTCGCACTTGTTTATTTCTTTTTTTAATATTATGTAAACTATGCATTTTAAATAAAATAAAAAATGTATTTGTATTTCTTATAACGGGCCCTTTCCATTGATACGAAGGATTAATTCACATGACGCACTTCAAAAAAATTATTTTTACTTTTAAATTTTGCCCCCACAATTTGACCCCCAAAATCTAATTTCGGTCGTTTATATCCGTGATTGAGTCATCAAACCAGTAGATTCGGAGAAAATGTTGTGACAGAAGGACAGACAGACAGACACGGTAGTGACTCTATAATGGTTCCGTTTTTTCCTCTTTTGAGGTACGGAACCCTAAAAACTGTTTTAAACTAGAAAATTATTAAAATTTACTGCCTGACCCAGAGAAATAAGAATTCAAATATATAAATATATATTTATAAATATAATATAAATGAATAAATGCACTATTTATAATAACAATACAGTAATATATAATAATTTAGAATTATTTAATGTACCGTGTGGGGCCGGTACTTAAAAAGAATAGCCCCACTGCATCTCTCCCCGTGCATGTCGTAAGAGGCGACTAAGGGATAAGGACAAGATACTGCGCTAAAGGGCGACAGGCTAGCCACTTCTCACCTTGGCGCAGTCCTTCCACCTAGTCATGCAGCAGGTGGGTTCTTCGTGTCTTACTTGCTGCTTGATAGTTGTCTTGTCCGTATACTGTGCTAAACGTGGTGGTCGGTGTTGTGCTGTAATTTACCAGAGTCCTTATAGCACAACACCGATTACTCTGCTTACCCTGATTGTCGGGATACAGCGTGTGTTATGTATGTATGTATATTTAATTTAATTTTACCTTATTGACAAATCGATGATCTAATGTCTTATTAATTTTATTTAATTTCGATGCAATTGTATTATTGTGACAATTTTTTTACATATTGTATTTTTAATTGATGAAATATTATGTGAATTTTTTAATACATTAAAATTTTTATGGCCTCTTGCCATGTTAAGCGAATAACTAATAATGAACTTACGTTTCCTTCAATGGAAGAAAGATTACCTAATTGTAACAAATTGCCGTAATTGAAAATTATAAAATACTTCACGGTTTTATTCACGGTTGATTCTCCGTCAACGTCGATCGTCGAAGAATCGGCCGTGATTAATGGCATAACATTTTTATTAATAAGTCTATACAAACCGAAAAGCAAAGAGATAACTGATATGATAATATTATTTGAAAAGAAAATGTATACATACCTGTTTTATGTTTTGCGTTTTGTAAGACATGTATAACATGGCGAATTCAAGTGTTCCGTAGGACCCAAAGGATTGAAAAAAAAAAGAAAAAAAAAAGAAAAAAAAAGTTTAAAATTTTTTTTTGAAAAAAATTAATACGTAAATTTTTCTTTTCAAATAAATATCTTTATTTTCTTATCTTTATCTTTTTTTTATAGTAAGCGCGACATGTGACGCCCAGCCACCCATGAGGTGTATAACGACACCCACGAACATTCCGTCGCATGCGGGGGTTGCGAACGCCATGCCGGTCTGACAGGTGCCTGTTCACGCCTCTCTTGAAGGGGCCTAAATTGTACTTGGGTGGAAATATATTATGTCGGCAGGGTAAGCGTTCCAGAGTTTACCGGTTCTGTAGAGCAGTGTTTTTCAATCTTTTTGAATACGCGGGTCGCGTATTCAAAAAGACATTTACAGGTTGAAAAATTATCGCGACCCCCTTCGGCCATAGACAGAAAAAAGTTAGTAATTTAAAACACTACGTTCATGTTTTCCCTATTTTGGTACCTATATTCATCCCAGACAGTATAATGAATAAACAAAAACATCCCAGACATAATAAACAGGCCTATCCTTCTCACTGAAATTGTGTAAATTGTGTTTTATTGTAGTGTAAAACCTTGCCTTTTTCCTTTTGCCGGCGACCCCCCGAGCAAAGCTTCGCGACCCCCCCCCCCAGGGGTCGCGACCCACAGATTGAAAAACACTGCTGTAGAGCAATGATCTGTAGAACTGATTGGTACACATCCGCGGTAAGTCCAGTATCGACATTTTCGAAGCAATATAATATTTTTTTTTATGGAAACTGACACGGTTGGCTACACCACCTACAACAACCGCGATGTTAGCCCATAAAACGGGGTGAACTAGGTGCCATCAGTGCTTCCCTTCATTTCACATCGGCTACACTGAACTGGACGAAAAACACGAACTGTTTACATAGCCGTTTCGACCGACGTGTGGTGGTAACAACCCGGGCGGGATAAACCCTACCACCTAGTAAGGTAATAAGGGAAGGGACCTACAGGTTTTCAGGTCTACATGGAATCCGAACTACGGTTAGCCTCAAACCGCCGAACGGTCACCCATTCAAGTACTGACCGCGCCCAAGTGTGCTTAACAACAGTCGACCGCCCGCACCACTGACCTACCGAGGCTGACAGATACACTGTTTTTATCTTTTTTTTTTCTTTAACTATTAAGTAGGTACTGGAGAGTAAAGTAGTGTTTCTAGCTAGACTATACGTACGCCATCGACTCGGCGGCGGTAGTGCGGGCTAGCAACTAGCAACAGATGGTTCGTCGTTGCATCTATAATTAAAAGCACACCTGCATCCATCTCTCAACACATATTTATGCAATAAATCTCCCGCGTATAAACCGGCTGTCAGATTTTGCGAAGCTGTAACAGCGGAAGAAATTCGCTAAAAATATAAGTTTTTTAACCGGGCGAGCGTAAACAGAGCGAGCGGCCCACGCGAATCTGCCAATTGTCAGGGTTCCGTGGCAAGGCTACGCCGGCAAGGATCCTTATATCGGTTAGGTGTATGTCTGTCTGTCTGTCTCTTCCATGCATTTTTTTTATGGATAGCGCGACATTTGTCATCCTTTCACCTACAAGTAGATGTCATTTATTTGTAAGTATTTTTATTCTTTTAGATTAGTTTAGTTTGTAGTTTTGTAAATATTTTATGCTGCAATAAAGATATGTTTCTATTTCTATCTATCTAGATTGTAAATTCAGTACATTAAACATAAGTAGATGTCTAACGATGCCTTGCATCACACTGCATCCCAACAATCGAGGTGAGCAGAGCAATTGTTGTTATGCTGCAAAAAGTCACGTAAATTACAGCACAACACCGACCACCATGTCTAGCGTGTTAGGACAAGACAACCTTATCAAGCAGCAAGCAAGTCACGAAGATAGTAACATGATTTTTCGAAGGACCGTGTCAAGATGAGGTGGCTATCCTGTCGTCCTTTATTCCAATGTTCAAATTGTGTTTTGTTGGAATTAAATTCCGAAGTGAAAAACAAATTATTGTAATTCTTGTTCTTACTCTTATTTTTATTCTTATTTCTAATCTTACTCTTACTATTTACTCTTAATCTTCTACCCATCCATGATTATGCGGATTTATATTACGTGGATGTTACTGAGAAACTCCTGGACAAGCTTGAGCGTCTGCAAAACATGTGTGTTCGATTCGTCTTCGGACTACGCAAGTACGACCAGGTTTCAGATTAATTATGAAGTGGCTCCTAATCCGTCTCCGCAGGAATACCCGCATCCTTAGTCTCTTTTATTCTTCTATCTTCTCACGGTGTCCCCCTTCGGTCAAATGAAGACAATATTCTAGCCATATCCTCTCATAGTACTGGTTTTTATACGAACTCATTTACTTTCACGCAGCTCGACTGTGGTATTCACTACCACACTTTATCCGACACTGCAAATAGCTTCCCTTGTTCAAAAACACCTAAAACTGTATTATTATCTCCGGCAGTGTGAAGTTAAAACCTAAAACATCCTGTTTTGTTTCATACCTGGATTGACAAGATGCATGTATATTTATTTGTATATAATATTTTATATATTTAGTAATTTATATGTTTTTTTTATAGAAAGCGCGACATGGACATTCGGTCGTACGCCGGGGTTGCGAATGCTATGCTGGCCTGGCTGGTGCCTATTCACGCCTCTCTTGAAGGACCCGAGACTATACTTGGGGGGAATTATGTGGGCAGGGAGAGCGTTCCAGAATTTACCTCTGTGGAGGAAAGATCTGCAGAACCAATTGGTACTCATCCGTGATAAATCCGGCGTATAGGCATGCAATCCCTGTCCAGTGCGCGTTGTGCGGAGGTGGAAAGGGGACGGCGGGATTACGATAAACAGCTCATCCAAGCTTTCCCCATGGAATAAGAGCTGGATCGCACACTTAGGGCGCCGACATCCCTAAGGAGTTGCAGTGGTTCTAGATCGCGGCACACGTCGGGGTCACACTAGTCGCACGGCTCGACGCTGTATCGAATTCAAAGGCACAAGCTGGTATTTAGCGAACCCATCCCACAAGTGCGAGCAGTACTCCATGCAGGACCTAATCTGCGATTTATACAAAATCAGCCATTGGCCCGGCGTGAAGTAACGTCGCACCTTATTGAGTACGCCCAGCTTTTTAGAAGCCTGCTTGGCCTTGCCCTCTATGTGGCGCCGAAAGTTTAGGTCATGCGATAGTTTGACTCCGAGGACCCCGAGGTGGTCGTTTAATTTTAGTGACGTGTCCTGGAAGGAAGCACCTGGTGTGAACGCCGTTCTTTTCGAACTGAACGCGCAAACTTGTGTCTTGGAAGCGTTGAACTTGACCAAATTACTACGGCCCCATTCGAACATAGACCGAAGCGTTTTTTCGAGTTCGGACACAAGACTTCTCCTCTTCTAATTCACAACACCTCGTTTGGCTGAAGGGTGACTGGTGTAGGATCCGTGTGCCGTACTGTCATCTGCATAACAATGTATGTTACCGAGTGGTAGCATATTATTGATATGCAGAAGAAACAGTGTTGGTGAAAACACAGATCCCTGTGGGAAGCCGGCATTCACTGGCATTGCGTCCGACGAGCAACCGTCCACTAGGACCTAGATACTACGCCCACGTAGGAAGTCGGCAACGCAGTCGCCTAGGCCAGAAGGGAGTCCGTTCGCCGGAAGCTTTCCCAAGTACTACTTGTGCCAAACCCTGTCAAATACATTTGCAATATCGAGGTCAATTGCCAAGGATTCACCCAAAGGTGAGTGACGTACGCTAGGATATCACCTGCAGATCGGTTTGGCCGGAAGCCATATTACCGATCGCTTATGATGTTATTTGCCTCCAGGTACTTCATGAGCTGTGCATAGATAATGCGCTCCATCACCTTACAGAGTAGGTAGATAATCGCTATATGTCGGTAGTTTGACGGGTTTGAGCGGTCGCCCTTTTTGGGAACTGCTTGAATAAACGCAGATTTCCAGGCCGCCGGCACACGGCAAGTGTAGTAAGAGAGGCGGGAAAGGCGCGTCAGCACTGGAGCCAGCTCGGGAGCACACCGTTTCAACACCCATGCAGGAATCCTGTCCGGCCCACTCGCCTTCCTGGTGTCTAGGGAGAAAAGCTCCGCCCGCACAGTTCGTTATCGGCACTGTACTTCCGGCATGGAGTTCTCACACCTAGTTATGGATGGAAGGATGGCACCCTCATCGTACAGGTTAGAGTTCCCCGCAAAGAGAGACACCAGTAAGTCGGTTTTCTCCTTTGCGGAGTGAGCGAGTGACCCCCCAGGACATTGCAGTGGCGGAAGTGAGGAGCTGCAGAAATTTGACTCTACAGATTTGGCGAGAGACCAAAACTCACGGCTCCCAGTTGGGTGCTGGTTAAGCCTGCCGCCAACTCTGCCGATATGCTCTAATTTTACCCTGGCAATTGGTATTAACCGAAGTATGGCTTCTTTTAACTAGCATGTACTATTCATGTACTGTATGTACTGTATTATTATTAAGTATTCTTATTATGATTTTATTTTCAATTCTAACGTTCAACTCTTGTTACTGCCTACTTACATTCCACTACATTAATCGAACCTCTAACATCCAAAGTTTGACTGTAAGAAATATCTGTAGGTCCGTGTTTTGCAGATTATGTACATAAATGTTCCAACGTGCTCGATACTGTTGATAGTTTTTGGAGCAGTAAAGAGTTTTCTGTTTCTATTTCTATCTTACTCTTACTTTTACTCTTAATCTTACTCTTACTCTCACTCTTTACAACTGCATTTTGCTTGTCCTTATCCAGAGTCGCCTTGCATGCACGAGAAGAGATGCCCTGGGACTATTCTTTTGAAGCAGGTACCGCATCCACATATTCCGAAACGTAAAACCCAATAAATGTATAAACATTTATAAAGTAGTCCACACCCGGCATGAAAACTATTTTTTGAGGTGTGTCTTAAACGGTTATGGAGATAAAAATAGCATTATTTTCGAAAGCGGTGATGACGCGCGGTAACGCAAGGGGGCAAGCGAAGCTCTCACTCATTATGCTCTTAAGAAGCTCTAAAATTGTAAATGTTTTTTTGCTTATATTGATTAATTTCATTGTTTTATTAAATAAGATTTGATTTTAAATTAACTAATCTAAATTGAATAGAATTTTTGAATCTATAGTCTTAATTTTCCAATTTTGCAATTTAACATTTATGTTTATTGTTGATTGAGTGTTTGTCTTGATTATGTTGTTTTATTTGTGTTTGTCCATTTACAATTTTAGATTTTTCTTAATATTGATCTGAAATTTTAAATTTTATTTTTAATTGTGTTAATTATTTCATTGTTTTATTTAAATAGTATTAAAATTGTTAGAGCTTTAATCTAAATAATTGTGTTATAATTGTAGAATTGTTTGTAATAGGATCGTCATACCTTGTAATATGGTGTTACCGACGACGAGTTTGTAAATAAATAAATAAAATAAAAATACTGTCTACGAAACCCTCTAAATGTGGACAATGTGCGCATTTAAAGGCCTTTTTGAAACGTGTGCGCAACAGATTTATGCGTTGTTAGTAAACTCATGGTCAGAGGAAGTGTGATGATGATCAGCCGCGATCTTGTTCGCAGGGGGCCGTGACTGCTTCATTCGAAATCTGACTCGATACAGTACTTGGATCGGTGACCGCTCGACCGTTGGAGGCTGACCGTGGTTCGGATTCCACGTAAAACTGTGTACGTCCCTCTCTTCTTACCTTACTAGGTGGTAGGGTTCATCCCGCGCGGGTTGGTAACACCGCACTGAACGAAACGTCGTCGGTCGAAACGGCTATGTAAGTAGTTCGTGTTTTCCGTCCAGTTCTGACTGAACTGGACGGAAAACACTATATATGTAATATAGCCGTTTCGACCGACGACGTTTCGTTCAGTGCGTGGCAACTAGTTCACCGGGTGGCTGACATCACGGATGTTGTAGAATAGAACAAAAGAATAGAATAGAATAGCGTTGATTTCCTCATTCACTAGTAATACAGTACACTAAATACCATTGGCGTATATAGAGGGGGGGCCGGGTGGGCACGGCCCACCCCAGAAGTGTCTGGTGCCCACCCCAGGATGTTGGGTTGCCAACCCAAAATTCTAGGGTGGGCACTTAAATAATTTCACACAAAAACACTTAAATAATCTACGGCTGAGGAATCAACATAAAATTCCATTTCCATCCGGGTAATCAAAATAAACACTTAAAAAAAAATGTTTTTGTTTAATTTTATTTAGGTAAAGAAACTTTCCGAAATCAATGGTCGAAATACGGCTCAACACTTCAAGTTCAAATTACCTACTTTTATTGCGTAGGTACCTACATCGGGTTTCGGCTTCATCGGCCATGGCTTTTCAGGGGCCAGGCCCACCCTGGAAAATAACCCTAGATACGCCAATGCTAAATACAACAAGGACTAGGAGGAAAAGGGAGCCAGCTCAGCTTATGTGCTGCGGCTCAATCGCGATTAGGATTACCAGATGGAAAATTGAAAAGTAACCGTGTGGGGCTGGTACGTAAAAATAATAGCCCCACTGCATCTCTCCCCATGCATGTCGTAAAAGGCGACTAAGGGATAAGGACAAGATGCCGCGCTAAAGGGCGACAGGATCGCCACCTCTCACCTTGGCACGGTACTCCACCGAGTCATGCAGCAGGTGGGTCTTCGGGCCTTACTTGCTGCTTAATCGATTGAATCTTGTTCGAATACTTTGCGAAACGTGGCCGTCGGTGTTGTGCTGTAATTTACCAGAGTTCTTGCAGCACAACACCGATTACTCTGCTTACTCCGATTGTCGGGATTCAGCGTGTGTGATATGTATGTATGTATATAAAATTTAAAAGTCCTGACAAAAGCCTAATTTCCATAGAAAAGTCCTGACATTTTGTTGCAAACGTAATTAACTTTCAAATATTGGTTTATGCTTTGCCGCGGGGGCAGGACTCACTGGTCGAACTCCATTTCAACTCAATTTTCAAACTGCATTTCATTTCAACTCAAACGCCACCCAAAGATGGTAAAAACCGGCCAAGTGCGAGTCGAACTCGCGCACCGAGTGTCCCATATCGCCATGTCACGGCCAGCGCTACTCACGCCATCTGGATGGCGTGTTATGAAATGCATCATATTAGTTAATGTCATGTTTCATTATTCGGTAGATGGCGCGCGCGCATACACTTTTTGGTTTCTTCTATGGGAAACCCCGTGAATTTTTTACTTTTTCTTATTTCTATTATTTGTTGTTTTATCGGCCATAATAACACATTTTTTGTGAAAATTTCAACGGGCTACCTATTACGGTTGAAGAGATACATCGTCATCGGACAGACGGACGGACGGACAGACAGACAGACGGCGTAGGCTTAGTAATAGGGTCCCGTACCTGATACGGAACCCTAAAAGTCTATATTTAATTTAAGCTTACTTAATTTGCCTAATATTACCAAAGTTTTTTTTTTTTTTTTATGGAAACTGACACGGGTGGCTACATCACCTACAACATCCGTGATGTCAGCCCATAACACCGGATGAACTTGGTGCCACGTCAGCGCTTCCCTTCGGTCGTGCCGGCTACACTGAGCTGGACGGAAAACACAAACTATTTACATAGCCGTTTCGACCGACCTTTCATTCAGTGCGGTGGTACCAACCCGGGCGGGTTAAACCCTACCACCTAGTAATATAAGAAGGGAGTCATATCCCTTAGTCGCCTTTTACGACATACACGGGAAGAGATGCAGTGGGAAAGAAGAAGTTGTTGGTAAAGATGATTATGTTTCTGTTTAATTTTATTGTGCTGTGTAATTTTCTCTAATTAGTAATTACATTGCCGTAGCTTTCAATTAAAAGAAAAACAAATAAAAAAATCTGCTGTACTTCATTGAAAAATCGAAAAATCCTGACCGTTCCAAAATCCGGCCGCAATCCTGACAAGAGCCTAAAAATCCTGACATGTCAGGACAAGTCCTGACGTATGGTAACCCTACTAGCGATGAGAGCGCTGCTGCAGCGCTGATCTTCCGCTGCTCCCAACGCACGTAAACATGAAACATTGCAAAATGGCGTCAGCTATCACCAATTAAAGTCACTTAAAATCAACCGCACATAAGGCACAATAATGTATAAAGCGGCCGATATCGGCCGCTCCGTAGGAGAAGGGTAAAAAACACGATATACTTTTTCTAGTAGGAATATAATCATCGTGAATCGTGCCTTACTTGCTGCTTGATCGATTGAATCTTGTTCGAATAATTAGCGAAACGTGGTGGTCGGTGTTGTGCTGTAATTCACCAGAGTCCTTGCAGCACTACACCGATTACTCTGCTTACCCCGATTGTCGGGATTCAGCGTGTGTGATATGTATATGTATGTATGTAGTAGGAATAAAAAACATTTAGATTTACAAATGATAGAACAAATTGTGACAAATTAGAGTTTGAGTGTTGTAGCTAACCGTGTTAGTTTCTAAAAAAAAACTATTAAAAAAAATATAGAAACCGCCTTCAAAAATGTACGAAATAAAAATAATCGAACTCTAGAGTTGAAGGCGGTGCTAAAGAAGGCTACACAAATCACAAAGGATATCATTCACTTATGTTTTCTTTCATGCATCATTTTTGCTTGCTTAATAAGTAATTTTTTGCTATTTATGTACTCGGCGGAATCCGCCTCGCTTTCCTATCCGATCTTGACCAAATTGAAATGGGACCACACGGGAAGCACCAGCTTTCAAATAAAAAAATAATCATCAAAATCGGTTCACCCAGTCGAAAGTTCTGAAGTAACAAACATAAAAAAAATACAGTCGACTTGAGAGCCTCCTCCTTTTTTTGAAGTCGGTTAAAAAAAGCGCCGAGCATACGTCTTGTTGGCGAGCCTGTCGTGAGCTTGTCGGTTTACGGATGGTCTGAGTCGCCAACAGCCAACACAGTTTGTTCGTTTAGGCTTTTACCGCTGGCTGACAAAACGAAAAAAAAAATTAAATTTTCACAGGATTTATAGAAAATATTCAACGCAGTTATAGCGCAATGCAGGCGTTACACACGCCTAGATGGCTTGCCTTGCCAATCCACAATCAACAAGCGTCTGGTATTCAGCACGCGTGGGTACAGACTTTAATCAACAGTGTAATCAGCGTATTGCCTACGACGCATGCGCTCCTGGGAACTCCGCTCGCTCGCTCTTTTGCGCTTTGAGAAGGCAAAGCGGACAATAGTACAGCTTCCAGTGAGGTGTTTAATTACAACGGCGGATAGTAAAGTCATAGACAAGTTAGCCGTCTTCATACAAACGCGCCGATTTCGCACTCACACAAGCGCGCGCCAGCGCACGCTGTCTGTACACAACCACCACCTTACATTCTCACTTTTCTCGCTTGTAGCTTGTAGTCAGTGATGGCTAACTCCATCGCACTCGGGGTTTTTTTTTATGGAAACTGACACGATTACTGATACTAATATCTTCCCCCCCCCCCCCACCCTCTCTCTCTCTCTCTCTCTCTCTCTCTCTCTCTCTCTCTCTCTCTCTCTCTCTCTCCCTCTCTCTCTCTGGAATTGCATTTCCAGCATAATGGGCTCACTACCTGTCAATTGTGTTAGTGTTGTGAGTTGTGACAGCCCTAGTGGCTCGGCGCAGCGTAGGTAATTAAATTATTTAAAAAACGCGCTCGGAGTTTACTTCAAACAACAGACAGACGTTCCCTTTCATAAGAAGTATAGAAGATATAGAAGATAGATATATAGATAGAAAAGGAGAGAGAGACTAAGGTAAGAATGGGCACGCCCCTGAGATAGTAATACGAACTCATTAATGTCTTCATTAAAATGCTTGACCACAATAATGTATTAAATTAATCATTAGTTACTATAATAAATTAAAATAAATACATTGATAATTAATTAGTAATACATATGTATAAAAACAAGTATGGCTTTTATTTAACTAGCATGTATTTATATGTATTCTTAATAAATATCTTCTATGCATAAAAGGTTGACTGTAAGAAATATCTGTAAGGGATGAGTCCGCCTTTGCAACTTATGTAAATTTGTAAAATGTAAAATTATTACTGTTGAATAAGCAATAGGAGCAAGTGAGCAATAAAGCATTTTCTATCTATCATTCAAGCAAGAAGCACATGGCACCTAGTCCACCAAGGCTCGGTGGGCTGACATCAGTGTAACTGCTGATGTAGCCAACAGTGTCAAGTTCCATAAAAAAACGCAATTTTAGGGTTCCGTAATCCATACGCAAGCCTGCGTCGTATGTCTGTCTGTCTGTCCGTCCGTCCGTCCGAGTGCCGTATCTTTAAGCCAGTATTTTATTGTATTCTTTGGTAATAACTATAGTCGGTTAAAATTTTCACAGAATATGTGTTATTATGGCGGGTATGCCAAAAAATTATAAAAAAATAAAAAAAGTAAAAAATTTAGGGGGTCCCCGTAAAAGAAACGTGCTAATTCACGCTGCTAAATAATAGCGCCAAAGGTACTTTGCATTGCAGACAGACGAAATTTTGGGGAAATTTAATGTTTTTTAGGGTTCCGTACCCCAAAGGAGGAAAAACGGAACCCTTATAGGATCACTTTGTTGTCCGTCTGTCTGTCTGTCAAGACCTTTTTTCTCAGGAAAGGGTAGAGGTATCAAGTTGAAATTATTATCAAATACTAAGATGTACGTTCCCTCGGAGGTGTAAAGAATTTAAGCTTTTAAGTCAACGCAATCACTAGATATGGCCATTTAAACAAAGACATTTAAATCACATATTTTGCTACTGGCAAATCAAATCAAAACCTATGGAGTACTTCCCGTTAACCTAGAATCATGAAATTTGGTAAGAAGCTAGGTCTCACAACACAAGTAAAGGAAAAAATCCAAATAATGTAAATTTGTAGTTATATACGATAATAAAAATTTTGTTTATTTTGTATGTCAAGGACGCTTTTACTCAGGAACGGATCAAAATATCAATTGAAATTGATATGAAATACTGATATCTAGGATCTCTTTAAGGTGTAGAAAATGCAAGCTTCTAAATCAACGCAATCAAAAGATACGGTCATATTTAACAGATTTCATATTCGCAAACTCACTCAAATCAAATCAAAACCTATAGGGTATTTCCCGTTAACCTAGAATCATGAAATTTGGTAAGAAGCAAAGTCTCGCAGCACAAGCAAAGGAAACTGTAAATTTTAAATTTGTAGTTATATCTTAAATAAAAAATAAATTTTCGTATATTTCAATTACACGAATGCCTGACAGTCAAACCATTGCTGTAGTGTTTATTTAAGCGTTTCGTGATTTTTCAAATCACAATAATTTTTGTGCATACATAATATAAATATATTGAGTGATGGTACTGAACCCTCGGTGTGCGAGTCCAACTCGCACTTGGCGACTTTTTTTTCAACATGTTTTTGGTTTATTGTAAAAACGGTAATACACACAAGTGTAAAACTTGATAGTGCAAACTTCAAAGATAAACAACAAAATAATCAAAACCGACCAAATTGTGGTACGGAACCCTCTATGCGTGAGTCACACTCGCACTTTTTTTTTCATTTAATGGTGTTAATGGTTTCACGAAATATAGTTCTCACATTTCCTGAAAAGAGTTTCCATGTGCCGTTTCGGTCGAGTCGCAGACATTTAAAATTTGTTTTGTTGCAGATTCTGCGAACTCACGTGAATAGCTACTTGAGTCAATGCAACCATTTTCTTATGAACAGCGTAGACAAATACTTATTAAATACTAGATTTTGCCCGCGGCTTCGCTCGCGTAAAATTGGTATTCACACACCTCTGTTCATTTCACAACCCAAATAATTTTATATTCGTTTAGACTTTTACCGCTGTTACACATTATAGTACTGTTTTCGGTTAATATATGGTATATTCATGAGAACGACTTACACCTTGTCGACTCGCGGAACTGCGACGTACTGGAGGACACCAGACACCGTCGTCCAGTCAGATTTCAACTCGGGTGTCCTCCACGACGTCGCAATCGTAGGTGTCAACTAAGTTGAGTGGAAATCTGAATGGACGACGTGAAAGTTGGGCATGGCAGAAGAAGCATGAAAGCAGGATTAATGCTGTGGAAATGCGCGCGTTGAGGAGTACAATGAAAGATAGATTGAGAAATAGTGTATAGCGAGAGCGCTGTGGGCTGAAAGAAGATATAGTGACAAGGATTGAGAAAGGGATGCTTCGGTGGTTCGGTCATGTTGGAAGAATGGATGATAGGGGACTAACGAAAGAAATTTATGAAGCAAAGGGTCGGGAAGGGTCGCCCTAGACGCACTTACCTGGACCAGATCGGGCATGTGCTCAAAAAGGGGCAAGTGCGTAGTACCCGTAACCGACGTGCATGCATGAAGAACATTATGGGAGTGGAAGAGGCGGCAGAGGTGTGTCAGGATCGTGGCACGTGGAGATCCGTTGTCTCTGCCTACCCTACCGGGAAACAGGCGTGACGCTATGTATGTATGTATGTATGGACGACGTGTCGGGTGCCCTCCAGGACGTCGCAGTTCCGCGAGTCCTGACGATGTCCCCGAAGCGAGGGACGAAACGTCGAAGTGTACTCGTAAGTCGTTCTCATGAATATACCGCATAATCGAAAAGAGTACTATATAACACATACATAGGCTGTTCCGAAAATTGTTAGTGAAATGAAAAATAGTTAGAATATGAAAAAAAAATATTTACAGCTTTTCAAAATATTTCCCTCCAATCCCTATGCACTTATGCATTCGGGTGAACCAGGTTTCAAAACATTTAAAAAACGTATCTTGCGGGAGGTCGAAAAATAACCGCCGAAATTCTTCGACGGCCTCGTCTGCAGTGTTGAATTTTCGCCCGCGAAGCATTTTTTTTACCGTGGGAAATTTAAAAAAATCGCATGGAGCTAAATCTGGGCTGTACGGAGGAGATAACCTTTGTACCCCCGAAGTTGTCAAATAGTCCATGTTTCTACCGGTGTGTGAGCGGGCGCGTTATCTTGGTGAAAAAGAATGCCACGGACGCCGCTCCTTGGGCGCTCGCTATTCAACTCCCCGAAAGCTTGAGGCAGACAAACTTCGCAATACCAATCTTCAGTTCAACCTGAATCTCCCGATGTGTAATGTGTCTATTCTCCCGCAATAGCCAGTCTACCCTGATGACGTTTTCATGAGTGACTGCAGTTGATGGTTGGCCGGGTTTGGGGTCATCGTTTAGGTTCTCTCGACCACGTTTAAATTCACGAAACCAATAAGTAACTGTTGCTAACGCAGGAGCAGACTCCCCAAAAGCAGCTTGCAAATTTTCGTGAGATTCCTTGAAGGTTAACCCTAGTTTATAAGCATAGAAAATCATAACACGAAAAGCTTCTCGCGAGACGTCCATTGTTGCAAATAAAATATGAGTGACGGATAACCGTTAAAAATATTTTAAAAAAGAACTACACATAGGTGGCCAATAATTTTCATCAAGGAGATTTGTATTTAAATTAGCCGTCAAATCAAAATAGTTACAGGAAAAAAAAAGTTGTATTTATTCTGTGGCTAACAATTTTCGGAACAGCCCACGTAATTTTACCGCACGTGTATCTCGAAGCACATACTACATACACGCGGGATTCGGTCTAGATTTTTTTTACTAATTATCTCGTGCTATTTTTAGTTGCACGCGACACCCGACATGTTTCTCATATCTAGGTTTTACAAATGAGAATTTGGAGCGCGACCGCGTAGATGGTATTTTTTCATCTTCGCTCGAATAACTCGAGTTCAGCCAATTACATCCCGGAAATGTATGATATCTTCTTCTGGATCCGCGAGATAATCCTATAACATTAGTGGAACCATAGATAACCAGAGGATAAATTTAGCTTTGGAGATTAGCTGTATATGCCATTCATAGTTTAAGCAAAGGCAAAGTCTTCGCTCGCGTGAAATTTGTATTTCAAAAGTAATTAGAAAGTAAGTACATAACGAAGTTTATACATAAAGTAGTAAATAAAGTGCGTTCAGGTAAACGATTAAATTAAGTTGGTTTTGTTTTATTTAGGTATGTCTGTTATATTGTTTTTGTCAGTTTTATCTTTTTTTTATGTAAACCAGCATGGGCGGCTGCGCCGAGAGACCAATGGTGCAGTCGACAGAGCCAAAATCACCTCTCCTCGCGAAACCACGCTCAGTTAGGTGCCATGCCAGCAGATTTGCGGACTGTTGCTAGGCTGTCTAGCCCGTTAATACGACGCTTGAAGACACCCAGGTTAAAGGATTCAGGAAATACACTCGCCGGAAGACAGTTCCACGCTCTAGCGGTGCGACAAAGAAACGATTTAGAGAACCGATGGGTTCTCAAAAGCCCAATGTCAACAACAAAAGGGTCCTGAGTCTCTCTGCG
Organism: Nematopogon swammerdamellus; assembly: GCA_946902875.1. NCBI lineage: Eukaryota > Metazoa > Arthropoda > Insecta > Lepidoptera > Adelidae > Nematopogon > Nematopogon swammerdamellus. Next base: position 2,455,892 of record OX336361.1, read on the forward strand.
AGTCTCTCTTAGCTTTATATGACGTTCATAGTGAATTTTTATATAATTGATTGTGCAAAGCCTTTAATAGCCATGTTTATTATTTACTAGTTGTTGCCCGCGGCTTCGTTCGCGTGAAATTCGTATTTCAAATGAACTTAGAAAGTAAGCAAGTACATAACGAATCATACAAAAGGAGTAAATAAAGTAAGTAAGCAAACGATAAACCTTCTCGAAGAAAATAAACAACTATGGGTGAGGCCGAAGGCCAAGCTGCCTTCAGGAAGACGATAAACCTTCTCGAAGAAAGTAAGTAACTGAGGGAGAGGCCGAATGCCGCGGGGATTTTGAGGTATTGGTGCTAATCCCGCGGGATTACGCTGGATTCGTTAAATAAATGAAGCGTTTATTTAATTAATGAAACCATAATTACAATACAATCTATAAATAGTCATTTATACGTTTAATTAACTAGTATGTACTTATATGTAGTGTATATTATAGTATATTATAGTTATTTTCCTTATATTATATTTTACATTCCCACACTCAAGTCTTTTGCTACTACCTACTTATATCTCGCAACATACGTCTCTCAAACATCCAAAGGTTGACTGGGAGAAATCCCTGTAAGGGATAAGTCCGCCTTTGCCCCTCATGTAAATTTCTTATTGTGTGTTTATGTTAAATGTTTTTTGGAGCAATAAAGTATTTCTATCTATCTATCTATCTATCTACAAATTAACATATACCAAATTTTTTACTTATTTACAGCTATGGGGATCCGAGCATGAAATAAGGTTACATTTACATTTTTGCGTGAAATACAATTTTGAACTATGAGGTTATATGATGACACTTAAACGATAAATTTTAACAAATAATTTTAATTTTAATTATAACAATTTATCTTTTACCAAAATAGTGGGGAAGGTCCAAGACCGCATCCGTACTCTGTCGAAGTGGCTATCAACACAGTTTCTGTCCAGTTCAGTGTAGCCGGCACGAGCAAAGGCATGTCACCAATGTGATCAGATATCAAGGTTGTAGTTAGTAGGTGATATAAAATTATCTCGGATGAGTAACAATCGGTTCTGCAGATCTTTCCTCTACAGAACCGATAAACTCTTTAACGCTCTCCCTGGCCATGCATTTCTCTCTAAGTACAGTCTCGGGTCCTTCAGTAGGGGCGCAAATAGGCACCTGTCAGGTCGGCATGGCATTCGCAACCCCCCCCCCCCCCCCCCCCCCGTACGACCGAATGTCCATGAGTGTTGTTAGACACCTTCTCTAAAATAAAATATACACCACTTGGATAATTTTATAACTCAATCTGCACAAGGTTTATTATCCACTCTATAACTTTTTTAAATCATAGTATAATTTTTATTCCACAATCCAAATAAAATAACAAATTTGAAATTACCTAATTCGTATATTCGTAGCGCAAGAATGGATTACTTCTGCTTTTGTTATGCATATAAGAAAGGGCCGATTTGTACCGCCCTCTGGTTAAGTCTCGTTTAACATTCAACTGTCTGTTAAAGTGATATTTATCAAAAAAAATTACCTAATAGTACTGTGTGTGGCCGGTACTTAATAAGAATAACCCCACTGCATCTCTCCCCGTGCATGTATTAAAAAGCGACTAAGGGATAAGGACAAGATGCCGTGCATAATGGCGACAGGCTAGCCACCTCTCACCTTGGCACGGTCTTTCCACCGAGTCATGCAGCAGGTGGGCCTTCGTGCCTTACTTGCTGCCTGATAGTTAGTCATCTTGTCCGAATACTTAGCTAAACGTGGTGGTCGGTGTTGTGCTGTAATTTACCAGATTATACACCGTAACAACCGTACATCATAACACCGAGTACTCTGCTTACCCCTGATTGTCGGGATACAGCATGTGTTTTGTATCGTATTGTAGTTAACCGAAGGTTCCGTCGCGAGTCTAATAAGTCGAGGACTACTCAATCAGTTCACATGGGGTAACACCCTTTCGAATTAAGACAAATTTTAAATCGTAAACTAAACTAACGTACCTACAATCATCATCAACGCGCATCGGTCCACTGCTAGACATAGGCCTCTCTTAAAGCACGCCACAATCTACCCTTTACTGGAACCGATATCTCTTTCTTATAATTAAGAGAATAATTAAATAAGCAAATAAAGTAAGTGGTACGTACCTTCTTGAGTGTAGTCACAGCGAGTTTTACATCCAAAGAATGCTTAACAGTTTTTATTAATTTTCTCTAATATTTCTTTAAAAAACTAAACAAAAATTCAATATTAATTGCATAAATGTATAAATTAACAAACAATTCAGTGAACAGAACATTCGATTTTCAAAATTAACTGACAAATAAAAGAACACTTTCAAATATCGAAACCCCGTATAAAACTCGATGCGCCATTTCATAAATCGAACGAGAGATTTGAACGGCCGCCGCCGGAGCGACTGCCAAAACGTGACTGGCGCTTCGTTAGCGCGAACTTCGAAAGCGCTCTCGAACGCGCCGGAACGCAAACGTTACAGTTTGTACAATAATTTCGGGTTTGCGTTTAGCGTAGAGTCTGGAGAGCGAAAACCTTTGACCTCTTCTAAATACAGACTTGACAATGTTTCATAGTAGCAACATAGTATAATCTGTGGTATAATAGTAAGTGATTCTAGTGGTTTGGTTTGTGGGGTGCCGGGTGACTAGTCGTCTAAAACGAAGTTATTTTTTATGGAAGCTGACACGGTTGGCTACATCACCTACAACATCCGCGATGTCAGCCCATAACACCTTGCCATTGATCCGCGATGTCAGCCCATAGCACTTTGGTGAACTAGCTGCCATGCCAGTGCTTCTCTTCGGTCGTGCCGGCTACACCGAACTGGACGGAAAACACGAACTATTTACATAGCCGTTTCAACCGACCTTTCATTCAGTGCGGTGGTACAAACCCGGGCGGGTTTCAACCTACCTAGTAAGGTAAGAAGGGAAGGTACCTACAGTTTTACGTGGAATCCGAACCACGGTCATCATCCAACGCTCGAGCGGTCACCCTTCCGAGTACTAACCGCGCCCAGGTGTGCTTAACAACTGTCGACCGACCGCACCACTGAGTTACGGAGGCTGACAAATAATTTTATTAAAAAGTTATTTAATTTCATTGTACAATAAAGTCTAAGTAATAAGTACATAATATTTTCATCTGATTTCAAGTTAGAGTTTTTATGTTATTTCGATTTGGCTCACGTAAGCTCGGCCTGTGTCTTCCACGAAAATCATAATATGGCTCAGGATGACTTTAGGCGTAGATTTATTACTTACGTGGTTTTCGGTATACATACGGTAGATTACGTGTTTTTCCTTCATTGGAACTATTTTCCAGCTAAATAGGTTTCGTCATAGTCATGATTACTTCACTGGAACGGTGGAGGACTAGACTGTACTTTTTAGGATTCTGTACCAAAATGGTACAAAGTTATGGATCTGTCTGTCTGTCTAGCCTCAACAGTTCGGATATAAAAAAATATTTTTACAAGTTTTGTAGATTGCTTCATAATAATTTAATTTAATCCTTTTATTGATCTCTTTGGTACATTTTATACACTTACGACATGTCAAATATTGTATAAGAATTTATTATTCTTATTCTATTTCAATACAAGCAAAAATAGTCCATCATCAAAACAACAATTTACAATTAAAATAAAACACTTAAATACTAAAATTAAAAATTGAAAATCGAACCTAACAATAAAATCGTTAAATAAAAGAATGGCATTAAATAAAAATAAATCAAAAGAACGATAATATAATAAAATGTTAATGTTAATCCTGAAAATAAAACAATAAAAATTAAAATCAATCTCACAAATACAAAAATTTATATATTAAAATATTAAAAGCAATAAGCATTGTAGTCAAATAATAAAAAAATGTCAATAAAAAATTAATTAATTCAACCATAATAAACTCTAAACACTAAAATGAAAATTTATTTATTTACACATAATATTGGCTCTTGATACATACATTTCAGTTCTCCTGCACTAGAAAGTTCTGTCTTGCAGGAGTTTATCCGTAACTTTTTTTTTACGTTTACATTTGCGCCCGTCTAAATCTAAATAAGTATAATAAATACTAAATGTGAGTAAACCTAACTATTCCATTTGTAGGTAACTTCTATGAATAGGTAAATTTATAAAAATGTGCAGAAAACCTATGGCCTCACAGCGGGCGACTATCAACTAAATACCTAGATAGTGTTAATTTGAATTTGTCTTAAGGCGCCTAGTAACACCAACGGCGGCGTAGCATTTCATAAGGGTTTTTTTCATAAATTGTTATCCTTCGCATTAGAACTTTGAATAGCGTGTTATCTATAGACATTTATGTAGCAAATGGCGTCATTTTGCTATAAAAAATCCATTCAAATTCTCTTTAGTTTCTGAGATCAAGTCTTCAAGTTCACGCTGAAGAAAAAATCGACATTTGGTTACCGTATAGTGTGTATAGAAAATGACAAAATTTTACAACCAAAAACGTGTGATCTATATACAAAATAATTGTTCTATATTTTGCAGTAGTTTTTAGCGTTTAGATTGGTCTAGTTATCACGGGCTACTTCTTCAAAAATCCACTAGTGGCGTTATTAAGCGTTAAGGGTTAAGCGTTAAGGTTACAGGCTTAAATTATCAAACAAAGAAAACATCAGACAACAACAGAGCTGTTCTTTGAAAATGTTGGATGCGAGTGAAACCACGTCATCGCTTTGGAAGAATTAACGTAACCCTACAATTAGCTTACCTTCGTAAACACAATATTATTATCAATATTTCAATTCTGTCTGTCTGTCTGTTGGTCTGTTCGTCTGTTTACTGAAATTTTATTTGATTATTTTATATTATTTTTTTTTATGGAAACTGACACGGTTGGCTACATCACCTACAACATCCGTGATGTCAGCCCATAACACCGGGTGAACTAGGTGCCATGTCAGTGCTTGCCTTCGGTCGTGCCGGCTACACTGAACTGGACGGAAAACTCAAACTATTTACATAGCCGTTTCGACCGACGTTTCATTCAGTGCGGTGGTACCAACCCGGGCGGGGTGAACCCTACGGTAAGAAGGGAAGGGACCTACAGTTTTACGTGGAATCCGTACCACGGTCAGCCTCCAACGGTCGAGCGGTCACCCATCCAAGTATTGACCGCGCCCAGCGTTGCTTAACAATCAATAGCGACATTCGGCTGTCTGCACCACTGAGCTATCGAGGCTGATTTACCAATCATACGATATGTTTAGTTTTAAATTTTAATTTAAAGATTTTGCTTTGTAACATCTTATACTAGTATCTGCAAGCGAATGTATACGAGTACCTCCACGTTCGTTGATATAATAAAGATTATTTAAACCGAACTTGTCTTAAGTGTTGTAATTCAAATTCTTTTGTAAATAATTTAAAGACGTTTGCAAAATAAACAGTTTTTTTGTTTTATATTTTATTAGAATGTTGTCGCATAACCATCTTGTACTGTTAAATAAATGTAGTTACTGCGACAAGGGCGTAGGCACTTAAGGCCCGGCTACACGTAGCGACTTGCAAGCAGTTTGTGCAATAGTTTGCGCAAATAACATATGCGACGGCGCTCACACGCGACTTTCATACGCCAGCAGTTTGTTCAAAAGTTTGCACAAAGAATATGTTGCACGGTGCGGCGCCCACAAGCGACTTGCATACGCAAGCAGTTTGTGCAAAAGTTTGCACAAAGAACATGTTGCACGGTGCGCCGTCCACAATAGCGACTTGCATGCGGAAACAGTTTGTGCAATAGTTTGCACAAATGACATGTGCGGCGCCCACAAGCGAATTGCAGACGCAAGCAGTTCGTGCAAAAGTTTGCACAAAGAACATGTTTTTTTTTTATGTAAGCCAACATGGGTGGCTGTGCCGAGAGACCAATGGCGCATTCGACAAAGCCAAAAACACCTCTCCTCGCGAAACCACGCTCAGTTAGGTGCCATGCCAGCAGATTTGCGGACTGTTGCTGGGCTGTCTAGCCCGTTAATACGACGTTTGAAGACACCCAGGTTAAAGGATTCGGGAAACACACTCGCCGGAAGACAGTTCCACACCCTAGCGGTGCGACAAAGAAACGATTTAGAGAACCGATAGGTTCTCAAAAGCCCAATGTCAACAACAAAAGGGTGCTGAGTCTCTCTGCGACGAGTCATGCAGTTGTTGCACGGTGCGCCGTCCACAATAGCGCCTTGCATGCGAAAACAGTTTGTGCAATAGTTTGCGCAAATGACATGTGCGGCGCCCACAAGCGACTTGCATACGCAAGCAGTTTGTGCAAAAGTTTGCCCAAAGAACATGTTGCACGGTGCGCCGTCCACAATAGCGACTTGCATGCAGGAACAGTTTGTGCAATATTTTGCGCAAGTGACATGTGCGGTGCTCACAAGCGACTTGCATACGCAAGCAGTTTGTGCAAAAGTTTGCACAAAGAACATGTTGCACGGTGCGCCGTCCACAATAGCGACTTGCATACGGAAACAGTTTGTGCAATAGTTTGCGCAAATGACATGTGCGGCGCCCACAAGCGACTTGCATACGCAAGCTGTTTGTGCAAAAGTTTGCACAAAGAACATGTTGCACGGTGCGCCGTCCACAATAGCGACTTGCATGCGGAAACAGTTTGTGCAATAGTTTGCGCAAATGACATGTGCGGCGGCGCCCACAAGCGACTTGCATATGCAAGCAGTTTTTGCAACAGTTTGCACAAAGAACATGTTGCACGGTACGCCGTGCACAATAGCGACTTGCATGCGGACACAATTTGTGCAATAGTTTGCGCAAAGAACATGTCAGACGTCCACACGATAGCTTCTTACAAGCGCAAGCAGTTTGTGGCAAAGTTTGCACAAATAACATGTTGCACTGTGCGCCGCCACACGATAGCGCCTCGTTCGCTAAAGGGCAACTTTGCTAATGGACAAATTCGCTAAAGGGCAACTTCGCTAAACGGGTATTTCTCAAAACGGCAACTTCCCACAAGGGTAACTTTAGTACAATCGACTTGCATGGGCCAACAGTTTTTTTTTATTTAATTTTTTCAAATGGAAATTGTCACGGTTGGCTACATCAGCTACAACATCCGTGATGTCAGCCCATAACACCGGATGAACTTGGTGTCACGTCAGTGCTTCCCTTCAGTCGTGCCGGCTACACTGAACTGGACGGAAAACACAAACTTAGCCGTTCAAACAACATAGCCGTTTCGACCGACGTTTCATTCCGTGCGGTGGTAACAACCCGGGCGGGTTAAACCCTACCACCGAGTACGATTAGGAGGGAAGGGACCTACAGTTTTACGAGGAATCCGAACCTCGGTCAGCCTCCAACGGTCAGCGGTCACCCATCCAAGTACTGACCGCACTCAGCGTTGCTTAACATTCAATAGCGACAGTTGACTGTCTGCACCACCGAGCTATCGAGGCTGACAGTTATGCCATCTTTAACGTGCATGCTTACTTGTGCAAGTTAAGTTTAAGCTAATTGGCGTTTGTGCAAGTCATTTGCGTGGTATACCGTTCTGCCGTCTCAACGTGCTAGGTGGTAGGGTTTATCCCGGCCGGATTGGTACCACCACCGCATTGAACAAAACTTCGGTCGAAACGGCTATGTAAATAATTCGTGTTTTCCGTCCAGTTCAGTGTAGCCGACACGAAATGAAGGGAAGCACTGACATGGCACCTAGTTCACCCGGTGTTATGGGCTGACATCACGGATGTTGTAGGCGATGTAGCCAACCGTGTCAGTTTCCATAAAAAAAAGTACATGCTTGCTTGTGCAAATTAGAATTGATACAAGCAAGTTGAGATTAAGCGTGTAGTGAGACCATAACTCCACTTTGCGAGAGAGCATGCATAAACTGTCTGCCGTACGTCCATTTTGACGGGACTTTCAAACACTCCTAGCAGAGATTTCGCAGCAGGATGAGCTAAAAAATACACTCGCATTCAATAAACACATAAACATTGCTTCCGCTTGTATAGTGAGTGATGGGAGAGAGTATAGCTATGAGAAATCAATTGAAAAAAAATTGAAACAAATTTTCTTCGTTTGTTTACACTGCAGAGGTTCCCAAAAGGTGTTCCGCGGAACCCTGGGGTTCCGCAGAAGTGTCACAGGGGTTCGATGGGTTACAGCTGGAAAAAACACAAAACGCTGTCACAAAAAGAATAGCCGCACTGCGTCTCTCCCCGTGCATGTCGTAAAAGGCGACTAAGGGATAAGAACAAGATGCCGTGCTGAAGGGCGACAGGTTTGCCACCTCTCATCTTGGCACGGTCCTTCCACAGAGTCGTGCAGCAGGTGGGTCTTTGTGCCTTACTTGCTGTTTGATAGTTATCGTGTCCGAATACTTTGCTAAACGTGGTGGTCGACGTTGTGTTGCAATTTTCCAGAGTTCTTGCAGCACAACACCGATTACTCTGCTTACCCTGTTTGTCGGGATACAGCGTGTGTGGTATGTATGTATGTACGCTCTCACTTTAATAAAAAAACGTGTACCTAATATGTTTTTAATTTCAAACTACATTGCAAATGTTTGATTTGAACAGCAAGACTATAGTCTTGCTGTTCAAATCAAACATTTTTTTTAATGTAAACCAACATGGTTGGCTGTGTCGAGAGACCAATGGTACAGTCGACAGAGCCAAAAACCCCTCTCCTCGCGAAACCACGCTCAGTGAGGCGCCATGCCAGCAGATTTGCGGACTGTTGCTAGGCTGCTGTCTAGCCCGTTGATACGACGTTTGAAGACACCCAGGTTAAAGGATTCGGGAAACACACGCGCCGGGAGACAGTTCCACACCCAAAGCGGTGCGACAAAGAAACGATTTTGAGAACCGATGGGTTCTCATGACCAACAATTTAGTATCAAAAATTAGGTATAGGTCACATACATTTAGTTTTTATGCTCACAATAGCTAATTAGCTTTTTTAAATGAATTGGTGTTCCACCAACAGAAGGACGATCATTTAGGATTCCGTAGACGAAAATCATTGGGAACCGCTGGTTTACAGAACAGTATGAGATCGCGCATACGACGCAGTAGCCTAAAAAGTCTTGACACGCAGCTCCGTATCGGTCGGGCGAGCGCGAGGGTGTGAGGGGAGAGAAGGCAGTGGAGGAAGACGGAGGAGCGAGGGGGAACAATGGAAGTGTGAGGGGGGAAGATGGAACGCGTAATTCGGTGTGCCCGCCGGCGTTGACCCGCGCTTGCCAAAATGCCCGTTCGCATTAAACAATTACGGCCAATACATATTTGCCACTACGTCGTTCTTCGACCAGGCTTTCGAGTTTTTTTTTTAAGTAATCCGGTATGGGACTTGTTGTTGTTTGGTTTGGGGTTGGCTCTAGGCCTGCAAACTAATCCCGCTTGGTTGGGGACAGTCGTGCAAAACCTCGCAATCTCCAGCTACCCCAGCCAGCCTATGTCTTCCATGAAAGCCACAAGTCGACCGGGGCGTCTGCAGACCGCTGCAACGGAAGATGGAGAACGGAGTATGTCCCTTCGTTGGTTGTCGAGCACACTGCACTCCAACAAAACATGCTCGGCCGTTTCATCCACTGCCAAGTATCCTCTGCATAGTGGACTATCCGTAATACCTATGGTGTGTAGATGTTTATTTAGTGACCAGTGGCCGCTCATCAGACCAACTGATATTCTCAGCTTGGCCCGGTATGGGACTTACCGCTGGACTTACCGCGGATGCGTACCAATCGATTCTGCAGATCTATGCTTTACAGAACCGGTGAACTGTGGAACGCTCTCCCTGCTCATATATTTCCCCCCAATTACAGTATCGGGTCCTTCAAGAGGGGCGTGAATGGGCACCTGTCAGGCCGGCATGGCATTCGCAACCCCCGAATACGGCCGAATGACCGTGGGCGCCGTTAGACACCTCATGGGTGCCTCGGCGCCATATGTCGAGCTTACAATAAAAAATTAAAGAAAACATGGGAGGCTGAGGCAAAGGGGCCAAAGCACATGCTCGGACCAGCCAATATCACCACCGAGAAGGTAGGTGCCATATCGGAGACTTCCCTGGATAGCTGGCTATACTGGACTAGAGGAGAACACAACCGAGGCTGCTATGCGGCCATCTTACATCCAGTACGGTGGTACCAACCCAGTCGGCTACAATTTGAGCCTACCACCTATAGTAAGGGGCAAGGGACCTACAGTTTTTGCACCGGTTCCGAACGGTGAAGCAGCAGATTTAGGTATGTACGTACTTAAATGTTTCCATCAGACAAAACTCATTGGTACACGCCGGCCGGGTTCGAACCTCGGACCTCTCGCAAGACGCCGACGCCCGAAGCCGGGCCGAGGTACCTACCGAAAGTTGATGTAATGAATTCTCGGTTGACTTGTAAATCTTTCATCTTAATTTTTGATAATAAATTATATTTATTTACAAAATATTTGTTTAAATGCATTTTTTTTTATATTATTAATAAAATGTACACAGGTAGGTACGTAATTCAAATATTTCGACTTTTCTGTCGTCTTCAGTGAAAATCTGTTATAATAATATAATATACAATATAATTTATGGTGTTGATATTTTTTTGACATATTATGAGAGATTTTGAGGGATCTTCAAAAGGCGGCCTAACATAACCGGCATGGCGCCTCTCTGAGCGTGGTTACGCGAGGAGTGGTGTTATTGGCTGTGTCTGATCTTCTTTTGAACTTTTGGACTCAGTAATCCGTGTCGGTTGTCCATAAAAAAATATATTAATTAATTATTTTGATAAATAAATATTCAAATATAATTAAAGATTTCGAATTTTTTGCGTTTGGTTGAAGCCCTCGGTCCGTGGAGCAGTGAAGCCAAAAGCTTCTTGAACAGGCCTGGGCCTCGGCTGGTGGACGCAACTGGTGTCCCGCAATCAAGGGCCTACTTCATTCAAAGAGTAAGCCTTGCCAGGGGCGCCGACTTTAAGAAATCCTCGTGGGTGCTCATGGAATTTTTTCTTTATTAAACAGTCATCATCATCATCAACGTGTTGCCGTCCACTGCTGGACATATGCTTCTCCATTTTTTCACTAATTCTCCCGGGACCCGGTAGCATGGATTCGCAAAACGTGCGAATGCACAATGTTTTGCATTTGCCGCATTTACACATTCGTTCGATGTACCTACGCTTGTAGTGCTCCTATATTCTATTGCATGGCATAGAATAATATAGGAGTACTATAACGTTTGCTATTCGCCGCGCCACTAGTGCGAATGTGTAAATGTGGCCGCTCAAAGGCTTGTAATTAAATAAGGCACTTTTATCGTAGCTCAAATCCTATTACTGATCAGTTTTTATATCTATCGTCGTGGGTGCTCCGCACCCACTACTCAACCCTCGTGGGTGCTGGAGCCCCCGAGCACCCACGTAGTCGGCGCCTATGAGCCTTGCCATCCAGCGGGGTAATGCCGCAAGTGTTCTAGGAACATTTAAAAACGCCCCTTTTGATATGTATTGAAATTTTTGTTAGGTAGGTTTTAATTCTTTAGTTAATATTTTATTCATTTAATTACACACTTTTTTTTATATTAATTTTACATATTTACAAACTTAAAATCTAAAATTAATACAAAAAGAAATGGAGTTTCCACCACCGGCGGCGGCGGGGCGAACCCAGGCTACCGATGGTCGGGTCCCAAACAGAGAAACCTCCGGACGATGCGTGCAGAGTGTCGAGCAGGGCTGCCTTCTGGATCTGGCCCTTGACCCAACCACTAAGCGAGAGCCTCTCAAGGTGGTCGTCGAGGCTCTTCGCTATCAGCCCGTGCGCCGAAACGACTATGGGCACAACGATCGTCGAGTCGACGGGCCACATTTTGGTAACCTCGTGCTGCAGATCCAGATTTAGTTATTATTATTACTTTTTTATATTTTTAATAAATAAAATAAATAATTATATTTTTTTATAATGAATTAAAATGTAATTTTCATCATCATTGTAAGATTCAGGAAGTGTAATGCGAGTTAATTTGTAGAGGAATAATGTTTAAATGTTTACAAAATATTATAATGTATAATGTAGTTAATTTGTAGTTAAGTTGGGAGGCTGACCGTGGTTCGGATTCCACGTAAAACTGTAGGTCCCTTCCCTTTCAACCTTACTCGGTGGTAGGGTTCAACCCGCCCGGGTTGGTACCACCGCACTTAATGAAACGTCGGTCGAAACGGCTATATTAAATAGTTTGTGTTTTCCGTCCAGTTCAGTGTAGCCGGCACGATCGAAGGGAAGCACTGACATGGCACCTAGTTCACCAAGTTGTTATGGGCTGACATCACGGATGTTGTAGGTGATGTAGCCAACCGTGTCAGTTTCCATAAAAATCAAATTTGAATCTGAAGCTACGCCGAAAGACAGAGTTCGACGAGTCAGTCAGTCAGAGTTTATACGTCCACTGCTGGACATAGGCCTATCTGATTATCCTCCAGTCCTCCCGGGCCTTCAGCGGTACGGAACCACTGCTTTTCGCCCACGTACTTGATGTCGTCGTCCCACCTGCTGGGTGGTCTTTCCACACTCCATTTTCCTGTCGACGGCTCCCAGTGTTGGACACGGTTGCTGAAACTTTCGTCATCTCTTCGGCTGAAGTGCCCAGCCCACTGCCACTTGAGCTACGAGTGAGTGTAGTGCGGTCGGTCGACTGTCGGTCGTGATCATGAGCACACCTGGGCGCGGTCAGTACTTGGATATGTGACCGCTCGACCGTTTTAGGCTGACCGTGGTTCGTATTCCACGTAAAAATGTAGTTCCCTTCCCTTACTAGGGTTTAATCCTTCCGGGTTGTACCACCGCACTGAATGCCGGTTCTGAAGGTCGGTTGAAACGGCTATGTAAATAGTTGGTGTTTTCCGTCCAGTTCAGTGTAGCCGGCACGACCGAAGATAAGTAGTTCACCAAGGTGTTATGGGCCGACATCACGGATGTTGTAGGTGATGTAGCCAAACGTGTCAGTTTCCATTATTATTATTATTTTTTAAACCTTGTCAGTTTTTTTTAAGGATATTGACAAGGTGGGCTACATCACCTACAACATCCGTGATTTCCGCCCATAACACCGGGTGAACTAGTAAACTTGGTCCTCCTTTAGGTAGAATCATTTAACCTGAGTGTCTTCAAGCGTCGTATTAACGGGCTAGACAGCCTAGCAACAGTCCGCAAATCTGCTGGCATGGCACCTAACTGTGCGTGGTTTCGCGAGGAGAGGTGATTTTGTCTCTGTCGACTGCACCATTGGTCTCTCGGCACAGCCACCCATGCTGGTTTACAAAAAAAAAAAACTAGGTGCCATGTCAGTGGTTCCCTTCATTTCATGTACAAAATATCCACCAAACCTAACGCACACACAACTCTCAGAAACGGGGCCCCGAAATTGCGAACCGCTTCGGGCAGCGGGGGGGAGGGGGGGGGGGGGGGCGCGGAGGGGGCCCCCACATGCGGCCGCGTGTTGTGCTCCAGTGTCACGTGGCAGAGGGGTCGTGGCCCGACCCGGGGTACTAACGACCCCGCATCACATCGCTCAGCGCGAAGACGTGGCCGTTCGTCATTACGCTTTGTCACGTACCGTCAGCATGCTCGTCACTTTAAACCGAGGTTGCACGTATATTTTTAACCAACTTCAAAAACCAACCAAGTATTGTATTGTATTGTATTGTTTATGGATCATTCATATGGCAGTTAGACGCGCTCGAACTTGTCACAATTTGTTCTATCCGGTTCGATTACACCCACGAAGAAGAACCGACAACAAACTTCGCAGGGTATTTTTTTAAACATATTTTTACAAGTATTTATTAACTAGCCACATAATTACACCGCCCATAGTCTATCGAAAACACAGCTTGAGAGCAAGATTAACAATTTTGCTGAGAGTTCTGACTACAAAGACTTATTAATTAAGTGAATTTTCCTTCTTTGTAAAGAGCCTTTGTCAAACTTGGATACGTAATTTGTATCAACATAATTATGATATACTAGGAGAATGAATAGATAAAAAACCCCCGACTCTAAAAAAGTCAAAAATAATTTCCGTTTACTTACTTAAAGGAGTCGTTGGGCCGTTAAGTAAATACAAGCGCAGCTCTGAGTTTTTATATTTTATTTACTTAGCGGTCTCCCGACTCCTTTAAGTAAGTAAACGGAAATTATTTTTGACTTTTTTAGAGTCGGGGGTTTTTTAAAATTGTAATTTAACTTTTATTTCAAGCTTTTTAAAAAAACCGCATGCAGATCGGTCCACTTTTTTAAGATAATTATTTTTTTATTACTTAATTACTTCATTACTTGATTACAAACATAGCTAAGAACCATCCCGATTAAACAAGCTTCCTAATAAAAAAAAACGCATCCAAATCGGTCCATCCGTTTGGGAGCTACGATGCCACAGACAGACACACACACACACACACACACACACACACGTCAAACTTATAATAACACCCCTCTGTTTTTTTTCGTCGGGGGTTAATAAAAAAAGAGATATGAAAAACCATCGTAATTTTCATCGCAGTTTGTAACAAGTATGTTGAATGAATTAAATACAATAAAAAAACAATCGTTATATTTTTATAAAACTTGTTTTATTGTACAACATGCAATATTTTTTTAACAGTATTTTTTAAATTCTGGACCACGGAACATTATTATTATAGAAGTTTTTTTTTTATAGAAAGCGCGACATGTGGCACCGTTTCACTTACGAGTAGGTGACTTACGATGCCCATGGACATTCTGTGATGCACGGGGTTTGCGAATGCCATGCCGGCCTGACAGGAGCCTTTTCACGCCACTTTTGAAAAACCCCACGCTGTACTTGGGAGGAAATAGGAGCAGGGTGTGCGTTCCACATTTTCCCGGTTCTGTGAAGTTTTTTTTATTGTCCAACATTCTGTTTGTACAACTGACTTTTTTGTGGTACATCCTGTATAATTAAGGTTGAACCTGAAGTATTTTCGTAGCAATCTAGTTTATTGACCCGGGGCCCCCCGTTTCGGCACCTCTTGTCCACAGGAAGATTGCCATTCATACACTTTGTTCGCAACGTGTTTGCTAAATTCTATTTTCAAACTCGAGGAAGAGGCGATTTTAACGGTGTCCACGGTAGAAGTTTATAGATGCAATTGATGAATGCAAGGCCGAAGGTTGAGCTCCATTTGGCAATTTCACTGGACCCGCCGATTTCAAGCGGCGGCTGGTGGCCAAGTGGTTTGGGCATCGGCTTCTCATGCGAGAGGTCCAAGATTTGGCACGGCACCTACCTTCTCGGAGGTGATATTGGCTGGTCGGAGCATGCGCTTTGGCCCCTCCGACTCAGCCACCCATACAGGATTACATTAAAAAAAAATGCTCTAAAGAACTGTTCGACGCGGTGCATAAGGCAGACATATTTCAGGATGCAATCCCGAACAGTCAACCTTGTACACAACAACGCAATTTATTATGGAACAGTACTTTCTGTCCAGTTCAGTGTAGCCGGAACGACCAAAGGCAAGTACTGACATGGCACCTAGTGCACCAAGGTGTGATGGCCTGACACCGCACGTGCATATTAGATATACAATTTCAGATCTCACAAAGAAAACCGTTAAAAGAAGTTCCGTCACTTTTGTCAGGCCCCGCAGCTCAATGGTGCGGTCGGTCGATTGTTGTTAAGCACACCTGGGCGCGGTCAGTACTTGGATGGGTGACCGCTCGACCGTTGGAGGCTGACCGTGGTTCGGATTCCACGTAAAACTCTAGGTCCCTTCCCTTCTTACCTTACTAGGCGGTAGAATTTTATGTAATGCAAATGATCAAAATCGACAAATAGTTGTAGGTGGGTAGTTCCCTGTGGGTAGTTTGTTGTTTTTTTTTTTTTTTTGTTATGTTAGTCTTGCTGTTTCAAATTCAAAATTCAAATTTCAAATATTTTATTCATATTTATATTTTATTGTTTCATAATTGTAAATTTTGTATTGTTAATTTCTGCCACTAAATGAAGTCTGACCGCAAAAGAGATGTCATATAAGCAGATTATATCATTTACGAAGGGGGTAAGAGATTGCTCGTATGCAATACCCCTTGCCTTTTGAGTAAGTACCGTTACACCAGTCAGCAACAACATAAATCATGTAAATAAATGTATTAGGTTAGACTAAGTGCTCTGTATGCAAATGTTTATCACACTCAATAAATGGTTTTTTATTTATTTATTATTATTTTTTATTTTAGAATTTATCTCGCCCCACCGCACTGAATGAAACGTCGTCGGTCGAAACGGCTATATGTAAATAGTTCGTGTTTTCCGTCCAGTTCAGTGTAGCCGACACGAAATGAAGTGAAGCACTGACATGGCACCTAGTTCACCCGGTGTTACGGACGTCACGGATGCTGTAGGTGATGTAGCCAATCGTGTCAGTTTCAATAAAAAAATTAAAGAAAGTCCCTATCATGCCCTCCCTCCCTCAGCATGCTTGCTTGAGATGAATGAAGGATGTTACAAGCAAGATGCTGCGAATGTTGTGAACCACTCTCGACTCTACTCCCGTTCCCACGGACCCAGGAGCGGATGCGGCGGTCAATACCAGGGGTATACAGGGCTAGTGATGTCAAATTCACTGACAAAACTATCGATGAATCTAAGCGCGCAAAACTAAACTCTAAACTTACTAGGTTGTTGTAGGGTTAAATCTGCCCTGATTGCTACCACATCACTGAACGAAGGTATGTCGAAACGGCTATAACAAATACATTTTTGTACAAAATACGAAAAAAAAAAATGCCGACGCACCAAATTAGTCGATATTGGATACCGGGTGGCTAAGCTCAAGTGGCAGTGGGCTGGGCACGTCAGCCGAAGAGACGATGACCGTTGGAGTAACCGTGTCCTACACTGGCGCCCGTGGACAGGAAAACGGAGTGTGGGAAGACCACCCGCCAGGTGGGACGACATCAAGTGCGTCGGCGGAAAGCAGTGGTTCCGTACCGCTGAAGGCCGGGAGGACTGGAGGAAAATTGGAGAGGCGTATGTGTGGACGCAGTGGACGCTTACACGCTGACTGACTGACATACAAATACGTTGTTTATTTTCCGTCAAGTTCAGTGTAGCCGGTTCGACTGAAGGGAAATAACAATATGGCACCTAAATTCGACAGGAAGAAGATGTAATGGGCTGCATTACCTTCTGAACTCAAGATGTGAGCCCATTACACTATGCCATGTAAGAACTATTACTAAACTACTGATTAGTTTCCCAACGACTTTTTATTTTTAACCCCCAACGCAAAAATAGGGGTGTTATAAGTTTAACGTGTGTTGTATATGGGTGTGTCTGTCTATGTCATCGTAACTCCCAAACGAATGGACCGATTTGGATGCGGTTTGATTTATTAGAAAGCTGGTTAATCGAGATGGTTCTTAGCTGTTTGTAATCAAGTAATCAAGTAATTAAGTAATCAAACAAATTATTACCTTAAAAAGTGGACCGATTTGCATGCGGTTTTTTTTTAAAGCTTGAAATAAAAGTTAAATTGAAAAAACCGCTAAGTAAATAAAATATATAAAATCTCAGAGCTGCGCGGGTATTTACATAGCGGTTCTCGGACTCCTTCCTTCCTTCCTTCCTTACCTTTAGTAAATTCCAAGGTCTGTCTGTCTGTCTGTCTGTCCGCTTATAACTCGAGAATCACTGAACCGATTTTAATAAAAAAAAAATTCTACGGATAGCTTTCTTTTTATTTCTTTTTATTTATTTTTTATTTTATTTCCCATCAACTATAGGCTACTTACTATTACGCTAAATGGCTTATGAGGTTAGCAGAGAAGTCAAATATGAGAGCGGGCGGAGCCGCGGGCACAGCAGTTAAGTAAGTAAACGAAAATTATTTTTGACTTTTTAAGGGTCCGGTTTTTTTTATTTGTATTTTAATTATCGTAGCGCGTGTACATCACTAGCGCAGAATAGGGTCGCACACAGGCCCTCGCGCGACAAATCATTTTATTTTAATTATTGCACTCTTCAATTTTTAAATTAACGACTCAGTATTGGTTACTCCGACAATAGAGGGGCTAAACCGGCCGCTCCCTCGCGCTGAGGGGCAATTCGTGCCCCATTTGGGTCAAATGGTGAGTTTTATTGTCGGCAGGGTCTCGAGCGTGCCGGATATGATTTAAGAAGTGGGTCAAGAGAAATTGGCAAGTTTAAATTGAGAGTTTTTGGCAATTGAGGCCAGCGATAGGGAGATACGATGTATGCGAGCGGTTCTCTTCAGTTTTTGTTTACATTTTTGTTTGATTTTACGAGTATTTCAAGCTGTCAACTTACTTTAGAGACAGAAGCATTTTCTTGTCTATCTAAGAGTACGTAATATAAAATGAAACGTTTGTACCTACGCACTTTGCAAAATTCTTGTAAATTAATAAAAATAATAGAAATTTTGTAAACGTTTTTTATATCCGTATGTCTGTCTGTACATTGTGATTTTTCATGTCAGTCCTTCAAGAGGTTAATCTGCATCAAAAACCAAGTGGCAAACCAAAAAAAAAAAAGTAGATTCCAAAAAGAACGGCGAAGAAATGAAAAAACAAATGCATTTCATACATTTTGAGGTTTGGTAAATACCTTCGAAAATTAAAAAAAGTAAGGAATTTTATATTTTTTTTTCCAATTTCACCGCCGTTATTTTGTGCAATGTACATACTTAGTTTTGTATACAGATTAACCCCTTTTCTTCCTGACTTAAAACTCCGCATTCGCTCGAGTTAACTTTAGACGGCCTTTTAGCCATCGTCGGTGCCCATGGATGAGATTTCTATCTCGTTGAAAGGCCGGCGATGCACGTCATTTTTGGTGGCTCCGAGCACCACTTGAGTCAGGGCGTTTGGCATAATTTTTTTTGTTTTGTAAATCTTATTAATATTATTAATTATTTTCTCTACGTACTGTAAAGGATTTGGTGTTTGTTGTAAATCGTATTTAATAATTAATAATTTTATACAAAATCTATCGCTGGACCATTGGAGGCTGACCGTGGTTCGAATTTCACGTAAAACTGTAGGTCACGCCCCTTTACTAGGTGGTAGGGTTTAACCCGCCCAAGTTGGTACCACCGCACTGAATGAATGGTCGGTTGAAACGGCTATGTGAATAGTTCGTGTTTTCCATCCAGTTCAGCGTAGCCGGCACGACCGAAGGGCAGCACTGACACGGCACCTACTTTACCAAGGTGTTAAAGTAGGTGCCGGTGTGGACTGACATCGCGGATGTAGTAGTGTGATGTAGCCAAACCGTGTCAGTTTTCATAAAAAAAAACTATAATAATTATCCTACAATTGGAATAATATTTTATTACTGGATTCTAGTATGATCTTACGTAGTATCCTTACCTATAATAAAATCCAACGTCTGCTTTCTGTCTGTCTGAGTGTCTGTCTGTCCGCTTATAACTCGAGAACCACTGAACCGATTTTAATAAAACAAAATTCTACGGATAGCTTGATTCTTCCCATCAACTATAGGCTACTTACTATCACGCTAAATAGCTTATGAGGTTAGCAGTGAAGTGAAATATGAGAGCGGGCGGAGCCGCGGGCACAGCTTGTACCTTTAATAAAATCCAACGTCTGCTTTCTGTATGTCTGTCTGTCCGCTTATAACTCGAAAACCACTGAACCGATTTTAATAAAAAAAATCTACGGATAGCTTGAATCTTCCCATCAACTATAGGCTACTTACTATCACGCTAAATGGCTTATGAGGTTAGCAGAGAAGTCAAATATGAGAGCGGGCGGAGCCGCGGGCACAGCTAGTTACTTATATAAATATAATTATATATTTCAGGCTTTCATAAATCCTGAAACATTTTTTAAATAAAAAATTGTCACATCTTTTCTTTGCTACTACCTACATTCCATTTTTTACACATTTCACACACCTAAAGGTTGGCTGCAAGAAATCTCTTCAAGGGATAAGTCCGCCTTTGCACCTCATGTAACTGTATTCATTGTATTATTCTTGTGAAAATTTGTGGAGCAATAAAGAATTTTCTCTCTTATCTATTTATTTCTAACGCCGATTTTAAGCCGATTTTGGCCGCTGGCAATATTCAATGCATCGGTACGCGCATGTGGCAGCCCTGCTTGCAAAATGGACTCCATTTAAATTAAGTGACGCCAAGGCTAGTGAAGGACAACGTTCTCACGCACACTCACGCACATTTTCACACATAGACATCACTACTACATATGAATATATTTAGATATCTTTAATAAGGAGTAAAGAAATAGGTCGATACTGTAATTTTTTTCTTAGCCGTTATAATTTATTTTGTTGAGACAATAAAAATAAAATTATCTTGATCTTAACATGTAATACTAATAGGTATCTACTTCTTGAATGATATAAAATTTATATTATTTTTAATAGTTTATTTACAATATTCAAATCGTCAAAGAAATACTTTTGATGGATGGTTGATATTTTTGATTGATGTTTGTAATAGAATAATCAAAAAATTACGTCTCTTAAAAAGCTTGAAATAAAAGGTCAATTACAAATTTTGAAAAATCCCTACAACAGATCCGCAAATCTGCTGGCATCACCTAATCCAGCGTAGTTTCGTCAGAAGTGGTGATTTTGGCTCTGTCGAATGTGCCATTGGTCTCTCGGCACAGTCACCCATGTTAATTTAAATTACAATGAAGGCGCGACCGAAGGGAAGCACTGACGTGGCACCAAGTTCACCTGGTGTCACGGGCTGACATCACGGATGTTGTAGGTGATGTAGCCAACCGTGTCAGTTTCCATAAAAAAAAAAAAAAAAGAATTAAAATTAAATGAAAGCATTATATAAAAGGGTTACAAAAGGCGAATTTAATGCCTTGTGGCATTATTTACTAACTAACCTTTGGGATGTGGAAAACACGTAGGGGAGATGATGCAGTAACTAGAGTTGGCAGTAGTATTAAATATAAATACACACCTAGACAAATTGTACAAAGATACAATATACAAACAATATACATCTTTAGACAATTACTGTTTATATTGCTATACTACTAGGTGGTAGGGTTTATCCCGGCCGGGTTGGTACCACCGACATTAACGAAACGTCGGTCGAAACCGCTATGTAAATAGTTCGCGTTATCCGTCCAGTTCAGTGCAGCCGACATAAAATGAAGGTAAGCACTGATATGGCACCTAGTTCACCCGGTGTTATGGGCTGACATCACTGATGTTGTAGGTGATGTAGCCAACCGTTTGTCAGTTTCTATAAAAAAAAACATACATACAAAAGACTACCTTTCGCAAAAATAGGCAAGGTGACCCACGTGGTCACCACAAGCCACACTGCTCCACTGTTAACCCCGATATACCACGTGATGGTGGATTGGACTGGGCCACACAGAGATGGGAGTCTTTGTTTCCGCCCTTCATACAGGGGGAGGAACCACACAAGAGGGTATTTCCATGCGGGCGTGCCATGGAGATGCTCTGCTTACTAGTAGAATTAGATAGACGTTGTTTTATTCTTGTTTATTGTTTATTGTATAATTTCATCTATAGGTAGGTAACCTACGCTTGGTTATTATGTCGAAAATTCCGCCAGTTCTAAATTCAATGCGAAGAAGAACTGACAAACAAACTTCGCAAGTCACAATGTTTTGTTAGTACCTTATATAGGGTAATTTTTTATTAAGTGAAGTCCCTTAAATGGTAGGTTCTATATCTGAAATGGATCACGTTTATATTGTTAATTTTACTTTACGTACCTAAAGTTAGAGTTTTTTCTGGGCATGCCACATAGTAGTGCCCATGCATACTAATACACCCTGAAAATTTCAACAAAATCGGTCCAGTACTTTCAGAGTTATTAAAAAATGAAAAAAATATATACATTTACGTGCGCGCATCGCATCATTCGCGCGGGACAGCTGGTTGGTCGTTGACCCGTGCGAATCAAAAAATAGGTCAAGGCCGGACGCACCAGCTGTCCCGCGCATATGAGATGCACGTAAATGTATTTTTTTTTCATTTATTGATAACTCTGAAAGTACTGGACCAATTTTGTTGAAATTTTTAGGGTGTATTAGTATGCATGGCCACTACTATGTGGCATGTCCAGAAAAAAAATCTAACATTAGGTACGTAAAGTAAAATTAACATCATAAACGTGATCCATTTCAGATATAGAACCTACCAATTAAGTGACTTCACTTAATAAAAAATGACCCTGTATATTATAGTAATTTACAATAATTAACCCATACTACCGCTCACAAGAACACTAATATTTACAACTTATACATGAATACTCAAGAATCTGACCACTCTGCCTAATTACATTACCTATAATATCTGGTGTATAGTGTCATCGTCAATTTTGATACTTCATATTATATCAAGCCAAATAAAAAAACAATTAGTTTACGTTTAATACAAAGAAATGTAATAAGTCACATTGCAAGTCATATTAATATGTAGAAAGCATGGTTCGGACTCCATGTAAATTTTTTTATGTAAAATAGTTTATGTTTATGCTGTAAATATTAATATTCTTGTGAGCGGTAGTATGGATTAATTATTGGAAATTACTTTAATATAATACTTATACAATATAAGGTAGGTACTAACAAAACATTGTGACTTGCGAAGTTTGTTTGTCAGTTCTTCGGATTGAATTTAGAACTGGCGGAATTTTCGACATGTCCAAGCGTAGGTTACCTACCAATGGATGAAATTATACAATAAACAATAAACAACAATTGTACGTCCCTCTTTTTTTATAACTAGCATGGGTCGCTGTGCCGAGGAACCAATGGTGCAGTCGACAGAGCCAAATTCTCATCTCCTAGAGAAACCACGGTAGAACCTACCACCTAATAATGTAAGAAGAGATGGGACCTACAGTTTTACGTCCAATCCGAAACACGGTCAACGTCAACGGTCGAAAGGCCACCCATCCGATCGCACGACTGAGCTACCGAGGCTAACAATACAGTTACCACTTGGACCCCTGCCGAGACGCCCTGGGGGGTCCACGGATACTTTAGAGTGACTAACATTTTTTTTAATGGAGATAAATAAATATATTTTCTGCATTTCTTTCTTTCAAACTAATAACGTGATTCGTTGCAGAACTTGGCGGACGAACGAAAAGTAAAAGTGAAAAATTTTTTATTAGTAAATTTTAAAACATATAACATAGAAATCACATTAGGTTTCTCGCAGATTTTTTTACATTAGATATTACATGTTTTAGATACAAATATATGATCACTCCCACCTAAACGGGCCATTGATGGCTGTACTATATATAGGTGGTTGATCAATATGAGCCAGTCAGCGTGTAAGCGTCCACTGCTGGACATACGCCTCTCCCATTTTTCTCCAGTCCTCCCGGCCTTCAGCGGTACGGAACTACTGCAGTGCTTTCCGCCGACGCGTTTTTGTGTGTCGTCGTCCCACCTGGCGGGTGGTCTTCCCACATTCCGTTTTCCTGTCCACGACCGCCAGTGTAGGACATGGTTACTCCAATGGTCGTCGTATCTTCGGCTGACGTGTCCAGCCCACTGCCACTTGAGCTTAGCCACCCGGTATCCAATATTGACTACTTTGGTGCATCGGCGGATTGCCTCGTTGCGCACCATATCACGTAGATATATTCCCAGCATGGCTCGCTCCATTGCTCGCTGGGCAACTTTCAACCCTTGGACAACACCGACCGTCAGCGTCCACGTTTCACACCCGTACGTCATAACCGGGAGGACACACTGGTCATATATACGGGTTTTTAAATTTTGCGGAAGATCAGACCTCAGGGCGAATTTTAACTTTCCGAAGGCAGCCCAACCCAGTTGAATTCGTCAGACTCGATTCCCAGTGAATCGCAAGACTGAGCTACCGAGAATAACAATTCGCTGATGTGTAAATAAATACATTTTCATTTTCATTTTTTTTTTCATGTGACTGTCATAATTTCTATTTTTATTAATGGATATAAATAAATAAATTTTCTGTCTTTCTTTCTTTCAAACTAATAAACCAATACGTTGCAGAATTTGGCGGATAAACGAAGAGCCACTGTACAAAAACAATATACGGCTTTCTCCAAGACCAGTCTACACATAACACCTACATGTCTAGGGCGCAGCGCTGCGGGCCACGGACAGCATGGTGGGCTAAGGTATAGTGAATCTGATGTGATTGATTATGTGCGTCCGCGCATTGTGGAGCTCGCGTGAGGGGGAGTGAGCGCGTGTTAAGCGACCCTTACTGTTTAAATTGCGATTTATTACTTTACTTATCCGTTATATATTTCTGTGGTCAATTGAAAACATTACTTCTGTAATTTTTAGGGTTTCGTAACAAAAAATTAAAAGTTATCCGTTGTTTTAAGTTTTTCTTTTTTTTATGTAAGCCAGCATGGGTGTCTGTGCCGAGAGACCAATGGTGCAGTCGAAAGAGCCAAAATCACCTCCCCTCGCGAAACCACGCTCAGTTAGGTGCCATGCCAGCAGATTAGCGGACTGTTGCTAGGCGTCTAGCCCGTTAAAACGACGCTTGAAGACACCCAGGTTAAAGGATTCAGGAAATGCACTCGCCGGAAGACAGCTCCACACTCTAGCGGTGCGACAAAGGAATGATTTAGAGAACCGATGGGTTCTCAAAAGCCCAATGTCAACAACAAAAGTGTGCTGAGTCTCTCTGCGACGAGTCATGCGGAGATAGGACGGGTGGCAGGGAATAAGGGGTGCTAGTTCCGCAGAGCAGCGTCCGTGATAGTATCTGTAAAACAGACTAATCTGACTTGGTTACTTACACTGCTGTATAATTAGTTAACTCTTGACTAGGTTCACTAATTGTACCTAGTCAAGTTAGTACCTCAATAATTTTATTAACCCACTGACAACTTGATGCTACACGTATCTTAATATTCATATACCTACTTAAATTTTTTTTTGACAATTATACTACATTGTAGTATGTTCAATATACTAACATAATTATGTTGATACAAATTACGTATAAAAGTTTGACAAAGGCTCTTTACACCTATAAGCTTAATTAATAAATAAGTCTTTGTAGTCAGAACTCTCAGCAAAATTGTTAATCTTGCTCTCAAGCTGTGTTTTCGATAGACTGTAAGCGCGGGGGTTTGACACATGAAAGCTCTGGCGGCTCCTGCGCCTCCCCCTACGCTCCTTTCGGAAACACTCGGGTTGACTCGGCTCGAAAGCGAAACAATAGAAGCCGATATTCGTTTGGTCGCTTATGTAATTTGGTAGCTCAGTGGTTTAAGAGTGTAGGATTTTTATTTTTTCGATCTCGACCAATGGTTTCGTGTCCCTTTTGTCCAAAATTTGTTTTGTTTTGTTTTTTTTTAAGCAATGTTAGGGTGTTAAAATTAGGTTATGGTAATTTTTTTTTTAAAACCACCATAAAAGCTTTATTTTCGGAAATACAAACGTAACAAAAACGACATGCGCCGCCTCAACATTAGGTTAGGTTAGGTTAGGTCAAAAACATCACTAATACATACCACACAACATCACTCATACCACACATTCCTCCTTCGAGCCGAAGTTTGCCGAAAGGAGTAAAAGTATCCGTAGTAGGAGCCAGTTGCTCTTTCAGGTGGCTCACCGGTAAGCGCGGTGTTACTATGTGGCTAGTCACTTATGTACTTGTAAAAATATGTATTTAAAAAAAATACCCTGCGAAGTGAGTATTTTCGGAGATAACCTTCTACATCCAAGCTTACAAACGTTATTCATTAGTGTTCATGTAGATAAATGTTTTAGAGTCTATTGTTACCTCCCCTGTATATGTTATATAAAAGTATATATGTTTATTTATCATATATATTGTATATATTTATATATATATATATGTATGTTTCTCTATTTATTTGTATTTGTGTTTTATTATCTGTTTAATTATATGTCTATATTTTATCATCCATCATTCATTTATTTCTTCTCTGCCACTCCACACTTTTTCATAATAACCCAAAGGTTGGCTGGGGGAGAACGCCTACGGTGTTAAGCTGTACATTTTGCAAAAAACATTTCAAGTGCAATAAATATATTTTGATTTGATTTGAAGTTTCTTGTCGGTTCTTCTTCGTGGGTGTAATTGAACCGGATAGAACTAATTGTGACAAGTTCGTGTGCAGTCTAACTGCCATGTGAATGATCAATAAACAATACAATACTTATGTTCAGCTCCCGTTGTAAGTCCTAAACACCCTTTTGTTGTTGACATTGGGCTTTTGAGAACCCATCGGTTCTCTAAATCGTTTCTTTGTCGCACCGCTAGGGTGCGGAACTGTCTTCCGGCGAGTGTATTTCCTGAATCCTTTAACCTGGGTGTCTTCAAGCGTCGTATTAACGGGCTAGACAGCCTAGCAACAGTCCGCAAATCTGCTGGCATGGCACCTAACTGAGCGCGGTTTCGCGAGGGGAGGTGAATTTTGGCTCTGTCGACTGCACCATTGGTCCCTCGGCACAGCCACCCATGCTGGTTTACATAAAAAAAAATCCCAGTGTTTCTCTTTAGTCGCGCGCGTCAAATTTTATAGAAGTTCCCCAGACTTGTGCTTCACGTACATACATACCACACGCTGTATCCCGACAATCGGGGTAAGCAGAGTAATCGGTGTTGTAGTGCAATAATTCTGGTAAATTCCGGCACAACACCGACCACCACGTTCAGCAAAATATTAGGAAAAGATAACTATACTATCAAGCAGCAAGTAGGGCGCGGAGACCCACTTGTTGCATGACTCGCTGGAAGGACCGTTCCAAAATGAGAGGTGGCTATCCTGTCGCCCTTTAGTACGGCACCTTGTCCTTATCCCTTGAGTCGCCTTTTACGACATGCACGGGGAGAGGTGCAGTGGGGCCATTATTTTTAAGTACCAGCCCCAGGCGCGAAATAATGTAAAAAAAATATGATAAATGTTATTTATAATTAGGCTAGAATATAAGATAGTAAAAAGTTATATAGATCAGTGGTGTCCAACTGGTATCGCCTTGAGAGTTAGCTACTTCCATATTGACGAATGCCTATAAGACGGTCAATTGGGCCAGTTTAGGCACAAGTGTACAAAATAAGTGAACACAACAACAAGGTATGCTTTCGCCCCAAGGAGTTTCGCCCTAATGCATTTTCTTTTTCTCTCTCTCTCTCTCTCTCTCTCTCTCTCTCTCTTACACGTAAGTCTATTATATACATATATATGCGTATATTAAAGTATTTATGTAGTATTCGTTTGTAGTATAATATCATATTGCTTTTCTTCTCAATACATTGCCACAAACTATTCTTGTTTGCCTGCTCCCCCATCCCAAAGGTTGGTTAGAATAGAATGCCTCACGGCATTAAGCTCACCTCATCACCTATCAGTGAATGATATCCTTTGTGATTTGTGTAGTCTTCTTTAGCACCGCCTTCAACTCTAGGGTTCGATTTTTTTTTTAATTTCATACATTTTTGAAGGCGGTTTCTATATTTTTTTAAATAGTTTTTTATTTCACAGATTTTTTTAGTAATTTTTTGCTATTAGTGTCCTCGGCGGAAGTCCGCCTCGCTTTCCTCCATATCCTTGAAGCACCAGCTTTCAAATAAAAAAACGAATCATCAAAATTGGTTCACCCAGTCGAAAGTTCTGAAATAACAAATGTAAAAAAAAAAACAGTCGAATTGAGAACCTCCTCCTTTTTTTGAAGTCGGTTAAAAATAAGGCCGCGCGCTACCGGGGGCCCGCGTACTACCGGTTGGACACCGCTGATATAGGTAATCAGTAAAACCCAGCGCCGCCGTCTCGTCTCACCAAACAAACGTTGCGATAAGGCGACGCTCATACATCATTTTAATTGAAATTTATGGCAATTTATTGTGACAGATATAAATAAAGTAAATTCAATCATTCCTCGATCGAGTGAGTAAAAACCTCTCGATACTAAATAGAATAGGATATAAATGCTTCATTGCTCCAAGTAATAAAAAAAGTCGGCAAGTGCGAGTTGAACTCGCGCACAGTGGGTTCCGTATCGCCATTTCAAGGTCAGCGCCACACACGCCATCTATGGCGTGTTTTATGAAATGCTTCATATTAGTTAAAATTCGTGATTAGTTAAAATGCTTCATACTCTTTTAGGTAGATGGCGCGCATACACTTTTTAGTTTCTTCTATGGGCACCGCCGTGAATTTTTTACTTTTTCTTATTTTTCTTATTTGTTATAGGCCTTATATGTTATTTGTTATATATTTGTTATTTTTCTTATTGTTATATATATCTTAGGCCATACATAACTAAACCCCATACAAGAAACTAAAAAGTATATGCGCGTCATCTAGCCAAAAGAGTATGAAGCATTTTAACTAATCATGAAGTTTAACTACTATGAAGCATTTCATAAAACACGCCATAGATGGCGTGAGTGGCGCTGACCATGACATGGCGATACGGAACCCTCGGTGCGCGAGTTCGACTCGCACTTGGCGGTTTTTTTTTAGTATATAAGTAATAAAATAATTTAATAATCTCTTCAATATGTCAAGACAATTCTACCATAGTCTTACCGATCCGCCACAGACGAAAGTGGACAACGTGCAAAATGTCCAAAAATAGTTTTAACATCTTTCTTCGACTTTGAAGTTTAGTCATCATAAACGTGCCCAAATTAGACGGTCGCGTCGCCCGCGCGTCCGTCACGCGTGCGCATAAATACCCAGAAACCACTTCGTTGTACATTGCATACAATTAATTTTGTTACCAACATTTGGTGTGCATGCACACAATTGCCGCAGACAGATGCGTGAACCGCGCTCAGCGGGTATTGCTAGGTGTGTAGCGAAATCGGGGCAATTTTGTTTAGAGGCACGGACATGTAGGGTAGCACCGGATTAAACCCCACCACCTATATTACGATATCCGCTGTTATATTAGGGATGTGATTAGACCGTTTTGACGTGATAACGTCTTATAAATTGATAAACACCGGCTGCACACACGAAAAAGTGTCACGTTCCATCTGAGCCTGTGTGTGCAAGCGAGAGCGCGTAACAAGCGATAGAGAGGCACAATCGGCCCAAGCGGCAGTGTTGCCAGACGTACGGTAATTGCCGTATCGTACGGTAATCGAGGCTAGAAATCGACAAATGTACAGCGTACGGCAGCGATAGGGGTGCCGTACGAAAAAATAGGTAATTCTTATAGCTGTGTTTCTTTATGACGTTATCACGTAAAACTGTCGTCCGTAAACCGACTTTACAGACAACCAATTTTTACATACTTATACAGTACCTGGGCAATCGAGATTCGCTCGGTGTGCAACAGAGGGGAGTACATGACATTTTGAAAACAAAAAAATTTACGGATTTTCTGAATCTGAATCCGATACAAATTTCATCCAAATTGTAAAGCCGTTACCGAGAAACCAATTATATGTTTATACATACCACACGCTGTATCCCGACAATTGTGGTAAGCAGAGTAATCGGCGTTGTGCTGCAATAGCTCTGGTAAATCACAGCACAACACCGACCACCACGTTTAGCAAAATATTCGAACAAGACAACTGAGGAGGTTAGGAACAAAATGTCACAAATCCGCTTAATTTTTTTTTTCATAAAACACAAAAACATTATGGTCCCTAAGCCATTACAGAAATATTTATTTTAATTTCTTAAAACAATACTACTAGTAGAGATCATTCGTATCATACAAAGATTTAAAAAAATTGTGCAGTAGAATAAGGAATAAATGGATTTGAATTTTGGATTTGTGCCTTTTTGTACTGGAGTAATGGATTTGTTACTTTTTGTTCCACAAGTATACGGATATGTGCCCCACAAAATTACGAAAATAATTAGATATGTTACTTTTAGAACCACAGGGCGGCATTATGCACCGAAATTAGTTTGATTTGTTGCCCTTTTGATGTTAAGTGATCTAAGAGGAATATAATTTAGTTGCGAATTTTTCGGATTTGTTACCTTTTGAACGAAATGTCACTTTTGGTAGCTAAAATCAATCGGATTTGAGTACATTTTGATAATTACAAAGTGTGGAATCGATGCAAATTCGGCATTTAAAAAAAAATATAATAATCTGTCTAAAGTGGATCTGTTACCTTTTGAACCTAACCTCCTCAACTCAAGCAGCAAGTAAGGCACGAATCCACCTGCTGCATTACTCGGTGGAAGGACCGCGCCAAGGTGAGAGGTGGCTAACCTGTCGCCGTCTAGCACGGCATCTTGTCCTTATCCCTTAATCGCCTTTTATGAAATGCACGGATAGAGATGCAGTGGGGCTATTCTTTTCAAGTACCGGCCCCATATTTAAAGTTAAGGTCATTTAATTATATATTTTTATACAAGAATTACTCACCAGAGAGAATTACCCACGTACCGCGGACTTTTTACACTTTTTTTATCGAAACTGACACGTTTGGCTACATCACCGGGTGAACTAGGTGCCATGTCAGTGCTTCCGTTCATTTCATGACGGCTACACTGAACTGGGACGGAAAACATGAACTATTTACATAGCCGTTTCAACCGACGTTTCATTCAGTGCTGTGGTGAGGTAAGAATTCATTTCACCGTACATTTCACGTGAATTTGTGATTACACTAATTGTGATGGCCCTTCCACTGTCGTAATATTATTCATACGTGCCTCGTCAGTTAGTGACACTTACTATTGCTTGCACATAAACTAAATGCCTCGTCTAGGTAATAATTATTTTCATACCGTCAGACGTTTCGGACAATCGGCCATTATACCGTCTGGCGATCGTCTGGAATGGCCGAAAATACTCGGCCAAAACCGAGGAGCATTGGCCTTGAGGCGGGAATTTGCATTTCGAATGCGCGCGTTGCATTCCTAATGAGAGGAGGGTGAGTTGAAAAGTTTCGCGTGCGTGTCTGTGTCGTGTTGTTGACATAAATTTTCAACTTAAAAAATATCTAATCTCAAATTAACGATTAATTAAAATCATCGTCATCCATCATTAGTCCGCCTCCAAGCCGGACTGGCGCCTCCTCGGGGGTGAAATTGTCTGCACCTGAGGCTTCGACCTCGGGCACAGCCACCCAGTTCGAAATAAAAAAAATATCCAGCAATAAAAAAATCTGATGGCACGGCGCCTCTCTGAGCATGGTTTAAAGTAGGGATGTAACGATACCGATACCGATACCGATATATCGGCTAGGCCGATATATCGGTATCGCCGATACATATAAGCCGATATCAAATTATTCGAAAAGCGCACGAAACAACGCGCGCGCGACATTGCCGCTCCGTCGCACAGGTTAAGCAGACTATTTCATGTGGATATTTATAACTCTATTTGTCAAAAAAGCTCTTTGTCATTTGTTTTTTAATATTACTATTTGTAATGATACTTAATTACTTTCTAAATTAACAATTTGATTGCTTGATAATAATTCATTCATAATAATAAATATTTTCTTTGAATTTTGATTGACATTTTTATTTACTTTATTTTTTATACTTTCCATCCCAAGGTTGAGTCTCTGTTAAATATAGGTAAGTATTATGCATAATAAAGACATACAAACACCCCAGGTATATACTTCATTATTTATTTCATTATTTGATTTATTACCTACTAAACCATCAATATCGGTATCGGTATTGGTATCGCCGATTATTTACTACAAAAATCGGTATCGGTATCGTAACGGCAAATTCATGTATCGTTACATCCCTAGTTTAAAGAGGAGAGGGGTATTTTGGCTCTGTCGATTGCAGCATTGGTCTCTCGACACAGTCACCCATGTTGGCTGACATTAAAAGAAAAACGGTTGTCGGTGTTATGCTTTATTAATTATCCATTACTCTACTTACCCGCATTATCGGGATATAGCGTGATGCATATAATACCATAATAATGACCATAATTTTATCTGAGAATCTGACTAATGTTTTTCCCACTAAATAACTTGACAATTTTGGACACACTTTGTATCTTTAGATTTTTAATATGACTTATTACATTTCTTTGTAATAAACTTTTACTAATTGTTGTTGAATTTACTTGATATATTTAAGTATCAAATTGACGATGGCACTATCACCAGATATAGGTAATGTAAATAGGCAGAGTGGTCAGATTCTTCAGTATTCATGTTTATGCTGTAAATATTAATGCTCTTGTGAGCGGTAGTATGGGTTAATTATTTGCAAGTTACTATAATATGATACTTAAAAGGTACTAACAAAACATTGTGACTTCCGAAGTTTTTTTTTTTTTTATGGAAACTGACACGGTTGGCTACATCATCTTCAACATCCGTGATGTGATGTCAGCCCATAACACAGGGTGAACTTGGTGCCACGTCAGTGCTTCCCTTCGGTCGTTCATCAGTTCTTCTTCGCATTGAATTTAGAACTGGCGGAATTTTCGACATATCCAAGCGTAGGTTCCCTACCTATGGATTAAATTATACAATAAACAATAAACAAGAAAAGTTAAATGAAG
Organism: Nematopogon swammerdamellus; assembly: GCA_946902875.1. Lineage (NCBI taxonomy): Eukaryota > Metazoa > Arthropoda > Insecta > Lepidoptera > Adelidae > Nematopogon > Nematopogon swammerdamellus. The sequence continues at coordinate 2,488,457 of OX336361.1, forward strand.
CTATGGGCGAGGAAATGCCTCAGTTTTGCCACACTATTGCACAGGCCCCAGGCCCCAGATTAACTCACAGTTCAGGCAGCCCACTAACACCGAACCATCTGGTACACCCCTCGCTTCAGCCGTCTGGACATTAGAATGCAGGTGGGAGGTCGCAGCGCAGTTCAGTAGCAACTTTGCCTGCGTCTGCGCATGGCGGCGACGGGCGCAGCATTCGGCTACACAGGGCAAAGAAATCAAAAGATAGACGCATCTACTTACCTACTTAGGTCGACAAAATAAGTAGGTAAAAGTGATAATAAAAATCTGTTAGGTGCGAGTTTTACTCGCGCACGGAGGTTTCCGTATCTATCCACTATTATCCGCCTATCTTTTGTCTTTCAACAATGCAATGTATAGAAGCCTATGGCGCCATCTATTATTCAATAGTGTGACTAATCGATTTTTCGGACGTTTGTTATATGGCAGCCCCCCTTAATTTTTAACATTTTCATATTTTTCTTATTTGTTGTTATATCCGCCATAGTAACACATATTCTGTGAAAATTTCAACGGGCTACCTATTACGGTTCAAGAGATACAGCCCTCGGACAGACGGGCGGACAGACGGACGGACGGACAGACAGACGGGCGGACGGACGGACAGACAGACGGCGAGGGCTTATTAATGGGGTCCCGTACTGGATACGGAACCCTAAAACGTCCGAATGCCGAGTACTTGCGGCCGATATGTAAACATATAAGACGCCTGCGTCATAGCGTTACATCGTCACGCGTCACGCGAAAATCTCATCCACCAGATGAGAGACCACAGACCGCAGAGCATCCATGAGATTTTTTTTTATGAAAACTGACACGGTTGGCTACATCACCTACAGCATCCGTGATGTCAGCCCATAACACCGGGTGAATTTAGTGCCACGTCAGTGCTTCCCTTCGGTCGTGCCGGCTACAGTGAACTGGACGGAAAACACAAACTATATTTACATAGCCGCTTCGACCGACCTTTCATTCAGTGCGGTGGTACCAACCAGGGCAGGTTGAACCCTACCACCTGTAAGGTAAGAAGGGATGGGACCTATAGTTTTACGTGGAATCCGAACCACGGTCAGGCCTCCAAGGGTCGAGCGGTCACCCATCCAAGTACTGATCGCGCCCAGCGTAGCAACAGTCGACTGTCTGCACCACTGAGCTCTCGAGGCTGACAAAGATATAGGATATAGAAATAGGTTCACTAAGTGTGTTCTATCGACTGTTCAAAAGGTGAATGCTCTGAGGAGCTGTTCGAAACTATTCCGACCTCACCATTTCGCCATAGGTCCACGCGTAGCAGACAGGGAATGCATCCCTTTACTGTAGAGCTGCCTAAAGTGCTGACTAAGCGCTCCAGCATTTATTTTATCTTCCGCACTGCTAAACTCTGGAATGCACTCCCTCCCGATGTGTTTCCTTCACTGTATGATTTAGGGTATTTCAAGAGAAGCGTAAAAAGGCATCTGTCACGCCGGCACGGCATTCGCAGCCCCCGTTCGAAACCGAATGCTTTTGGGCGTCGTTGGCTCAACAATCCACGCTGACGGCGCCAAGTGTCTCACGTTTCCATAAAAAAACCGACCAAGTGCGAGTCGAACTCGCTCACCGAGGGTTCCGTATCGCAATGTCATGGCTAGCGCCACTCACGCGATCTATGGCGTGTTATTTCATAATACGTTTCATATTAGGTAAATGTGATGATTGGTTAAAATGCTTCAATCATAATCTATTCGGTAGATGGCGCGCGCGCATACACTTTTTGGTTTCTTATATGGGAACCCCCGTGTTGTTATATCGGCCACAATAACACATATTCTGTGAAAATTTCAACGGGCTACCTATTACGGTTCAAGAGATACAGCCCTCGGACAGACGGACGGACAGACGGACGGACAGACAGACAGACAGACGGACGGACGGACAGACAGACAGACGGCGTGGACTTAGTAATGGGGTCCCGTACCGGATACGGAACCCTAAAAATAGAACCTAACGTCTGTTTCGCAATAGAATAAGCAGATTATACGTGTTCCACATGGCACGGTGCTGACACACCTCTGAGATGCCCCTTCCACACTCAAACTGTGTGAAATAGAGCAGTTCTGAAATAGAAAACTTCGGAGGGATGTCGGCGCCCTAAGTTCTATCGCTTATTCCACGGGGAGTGCTCGGAGGAGCTGCTTAACGCAATCCGCGGTCCCCTTTCCACCTCCGGACAACGCGCACTGGACAAGGATTGCACCCCTATACGCTGGACTTACCGCGGATGCGTACCAATCGGTTCTGAAGATCCTTCTTCCACAGAACCGGTAAACTCTGGAACGCTCTCCCTGCCCACATATTCCCCCGTAAGTATAGTCTCAGGTCCTTCAAGAGAGGCGTGGATGGGCACCTGCCAGGCCGGCATGGCATTCGTAGCCCCCGCATGCGACCGAATGTCCACGGGCGTCGCTAGACACCTTATGGGTGGCTCGGCGCCATATGTCGCGTTTACTATAAAAAAAAAACCTATTCCACATCGCACGGTGCTGACACACCTCTGAGATGCCCCTTCCACACTCAAACTGTATGAAATAGAGTAGTTCTATGCTTTTGACTTGTTTGTCTCAAGGTGAATGCCTTTAATTACAATACGTCGATGCATCTGGTGCCACTTACGCTAAGAGTTGACCCGCACAGGACCCCATTTGGGTGGAAATAGTTTTGACCTTCGTTCACTGATCGAGAAACCGGTTGCAGCGTTCAAAAGTGGGATGACCTACCTAGTAAACAGTTCGCGTTTTCCGTCCAGTTCAGTGTAGCCGACATGAAATGAAGGGAAGCATTGACATGGCACCTAGTTCACCAGTTGTTATGGGCTGATATCACGGATGCTGTAGGTGATGTAGACAACCGTGTCAGTTTCCATAAAAAAAAAACTACAGACATACCACACGCTGTATCCCGACAATAACCGGAGTGATCGGTTTTGTGCTGCAAGAACTCCGGCAAATTACAGCACAACACCGACACCCACGTTCAGCAAAGTATTCGGACAAGATAACTCTCAAGCAGCATGTAAAGGCCAACCCACCTGCCGCATGACTCGGTGGACGGGCCGTGTCAAGGTGAGAGGTTGCTAGCCTGTAAAAAAAAACTATAACTCGATAATAGAGTTTTAATGAGAGAGAAAACGACGTCTGTCTGTCTTTCTGAAATGGTTGAACTCGAAAACGGCTGAGCCGATTTACATGTAGTTTTCACCGATACATACATACATACCACACGCTGTATCCCGACAGTCGGGGTAAGCAGAGTAATGGGGATTGTGCTGTAAGTACTCATATAAATTACAGCACAATACCGAACACCACGTATAACAATGTATTAGGACAAGATAACTATCAAGCAGCAAGTAAGGCGCGAAGACCCAGCTGTCAACAAACCCAACAAGCGGCGGCGGGTGGCCGAATGGTTTGGGCATCGGCTTCTCATGCGGGTGGTCCGAGGTTCGAATCCGTCGGCGTGTACCAATGAGTTTTTTCTGACGAAAAAATTTACGAGCATACCTTATACCCGCTGCTTCACCGTTCGGAACCGGTGTAAAACTGTAGGTCCCTTCCCTTGCCCCTTGCTAGGTGGTAGGCTCAAATTGTAGCCGACTGGGTTGGTACCACCGTACTGGATGTAAGATGGCCGCATAGCAACCTCGGTTGTGTTCTCCTCTAGTCCAGTTTAGCCAGCAATCCAGGGAAGTCTCCGGTATGGCACCTACCTTCTCGGAGGTGACATTGGCTAGTCAGAGCATGTGCTTTGGCCCCTCTGACTCAGCCACCCATACCGGATTACATAAAAAAAAAACTGCTACAAGACTCGGTGGAAGGACTACCGTGTGAGACCGATATTTAAAAAGAATAGTCCCACAGCATCTCTCCCCTTGCATGTGTCGTAAAAGGCGATCAACAACAACAACAAGATGCCGTGCATAAGGGCGGAAGCGACAGCCACTAAATAAGCAATGCAGGGGTTATTTGGGTGCTGAAGAAACGCCATTCCACGTGCTGCTAGAGTGCGAGGGGGTGGCAAATGAGCGCACAAACATCCTCAAAAACCCGAGGATACTCCAAGAGGTCTGCAAATGCGTCGGCCGCCTGCAGGACTTCTGGAGGGTTCTGGGGCTGGACGGAGTAGCGGCCGGGGTGACACCGCACAATGGGTTCAAGAAGAGCATATGAAGAGCGACCTAAGTTTTCGCAAAAACTGCCCATCAAGAAAAATAAGCGTCTTTAGGTGGACACAAGTTTGCGCGTGTAAGATCTTCTTGGATATTCCTACTTCTTTAAGCGGGGGCTGGCTGAGTAGTTTGGGCATCGGCTTCTCATGCGAGAGGTCCGAGGTTCGAATCCGGTCAGCGTGTACCAATGGGTTTTTTCTGACGAAAAAATTTACGTGCATACCTAAGCCTGCTGCTTCACCGTTCGGAACCGGTGTGAAACTGTAGGTCCCTTCCCTTACCCCTTACTAGGTGATAGTTGATATCACCGTACTGGGTGTAAGATTGCCGCATAGCAGCCTCGGTTGTGTTCTTCTCTAGTCCAGTACAGCCACCAATCCATGGAAGTCTCCGGTATGGCACCTTCCTTCTCGGAGGTGATATTGGCTGGTCGGAGCATGTGCTTTGACCCCTCCGATTCAGCCACCCATACCAAATTACATGAAAAAACTTCTATCATTGATTATAACTAACTCTGAGGCCAAACCTACAATGCCACGAACGTAACCGCGCTGCGGGCAAAAGCTAGCATCAAATAAGATTAACAAAAACTGTTTTCTAACTGTTCTGTCGTCTTGTACATACTAGAATTGACAGACAGTTAAAGACAGTATCTAATAATGACAAGAACGAGACATGAGCGCGCTTCTGCGAATCTGGATAAAGGGCTTAGCATCCAAGATCCGCGCTGTCGTCATAAATTAAAAGTAAGAAACAGCGGAGCGCGGGCCGATTTTAAATTTGGAACGTTGAAGCTTCTAGAATAAGCATTTCTAGAATAGCGCGCCATTTATAAATTCTGACAAAATACTCCAAAATACCAATTAGCACCAGTTTTTACGTTTTAAGTAATATAATAAGGAAAAGAACGAGCTCCTGACTGATAAAGGTGCTATACTAGGGCAGACTGCCTTGTTCGGCTAGCATAGGAATTAAAAAAAAAGCCACAGTTGCAATCCGGGATTGCCGGCAGAAGTGAAAACTTTTTGTATTTCCGAAAATAATTTTTAGGTGGTTATAAAAAACCTAAACACCCTAAAAAAATTTAAACACCGTAACATTGCTTAAAAAAGAAAACAAAAGAAAAAAAAATTCGAACCCATGGTCAAAAAATACAAATCCTACATTCTTACCATTGAGCCACTAAATCACATAAACGACCAAACGAATATCGGATTCCCACTGTCACTGAGAGACGAACAGAATTGATCCCGAGCCACTCGTAACTTAACCCTTAATGCAATGGCTTAAGGTTACATTTTAAAAATAAAAATAAATCTGACGCTGATGCGATGACGCGATGACGCGAGTTTAAATTTTTTTTCCCACCTAAAAAGTGCCAAGCGCCGCTAAAGAAGTTTTCACTTCAAAAATAAATAGCTTGGTTCATTCAGTGCGGTGCTGTGGTGGTATCAAAGTGTTAAATTATTTTCAAATTCGACATGTACAGCTTAAAGCTTGCCTCCCTTAGAGGAGTGGGAAAGGATTATTTTTTTGGGCTTTTAAGAATAATTTCTTAATATCAGCCTGGAACCAAACCTGTAGAGGTTCTGATTGCAAGGTTTTGTAATATATCTCAGCCTGTCTGTACGGATCGACTGTCAAAATGGTATTTCCATAAATTCTTTGCAGAGTGTTTTTACTTCTGGCAATCGAACCATACAGAATGGTTTGCACATTATAGTGTCGCTTCAACATAAATAGCTTCATTTGCCAATTTGTCCGCTGTTTCATTGTCCACAGTACCCACGTGAGCTGGAATCCACTGAAATTTAATAGTCCTATTGTTATTTTACTAATGAATTGAAGGTTTCGAGGATATAAAGGAAATAATTTAGATAAGGTTGTTCCAGTGTCTATTCGGTATGTGGTTGTCAGAACGTATGACGGTATGAGTATTTAGACATAAAATTATAAAGCGCGCGACAGGCGGCGCGCGCGCGTAAAGAGATGCGATGCGTGTACGCAACAAAACTACACACCACTTGCATCCATGCACATAAATACATTTGTAGAAGAGGCATTTTTGTCGAAGTGTGCGGAAAAATAAAATTCCAAATCTATCTCAATTGTTTAGCACTGCATTAGTTTTTATGTAACGGAGGCTACCTAAGCTAGTTAGTGGTTTCCTACCGCTGTAGGCCGGGAAGACAGGATAACAATTGGACAGGTCTATGTCCAGCAGTGGATACATAAACCCTGATGGGTGAATATGCCCACTGCACTTCTCCCCTGCAAGGTGCAGTGCTAAAAATTATAGGATAGCCACCTCTCACCTTGACATAGCGTCCTTCTACAGTCTTGCATCTGGTAAATTCAGTGGCTGCTTGATAGTTATCTTGTCTTAATATTTAGCAAAACCTGTTGGTCGGTGTTGTACTGTAGATAATTAACCTCATTATTAATTCTTGCAGCACAGCACCGATTAATGTGCTCACCGATGTTTCGTACTTACATGTTAGTCGCAGGTTGGCAGCACAAAACAATGTATTTTTTTAAGTTTAGTTCTTTCAATTGCATTAATTATTTTTACCTCACAGACGACACAGCAGGTGTCAATTCAACAAACAGAGGGGGAAGGGCGTCATATTGTTTCCGAAGTTATTTCGAGTTCATGAACCGGAAGTCAAACCATATATTAATGCTTATGCATGACCATTTTTTTTTTATTGACAGCGCGACCATAGCCACCCATAAGGTGTCTAACGACGCCCATGGGCATTCGGTCGTATGCGGGGGTTGCGAATGCCATGCCGGCCTGACAGGTGCCCATTCATGCCCCTCTTGAAGGACCCGAGACTGTACTTGAGGGGAAATATATGGGCAGTGAGAGCGTTCCAGGGTTTACCGGTTCTGTAGAGGAAAGATCTGCAGAATCGATTGGTACGCATCCGCGGTAAGTCCAGCGTGTAGGGATGCAATCCCTGCCCAGTGCGCGTGGTGCGAAGGTGGAAAGGGAACGGCGGGATCGCATTAAACAGCTCCTCCGAGCACTCCCCATGGAATAAGCGATAGAACACACCTAGGGAGCCGACATCCCTACGGTGTTGCAGTGGTTCTAGATCGCAGGACACTTCGGGGTCACCCACTAGTCGCACGGCTCGACGCTGGATTGAATCCAGAGGCGCAAGCTGGTATTTGGTAGAGCCATCCCACAGGGGCGAGAGCAGTACTCCAAGCAGGATCTGATTTGCGATTTATACAGAAGCAGCTTTTGGTCCGGCGTGAAGTACCGTCGCACCTTATTGAATATGTTTCAAATATCCATTTAAACTAGTTTATTCACGAATATTGTGGCTACTGCAAATGTACTGCATGCCGACCAAACGTTGGTAACAAGGTGAAGTATACAAAGTATGACAATACCATTTCCATGTGTATATTTCCATGCTTGCATCTGTTTCTGCTCTAGGGTTCTGTCTGAGCATGAGAACATTATTTACTCGTTTTATTGTTGGAGGTTACCGTTCTGTCGTTTCTGACAAAATCTTACCAATGACAAATTATTTCATTCGCCTTGACGGCGCGTCGTCGTCATGTCGCCTCATTGTGTCGACTCGCCGTCGTCCGTCGTTCGTCGTCGACGGGGCAAAAATACTATTTATATATTTTTTATATATATGTATATATATTTTTTTAATGAATTATAACCGTCTTCTTCTTTCTTTCTTCCGTCTTTCTTTTTATTGGCTCGTGACACTGATATCTGAATGGAGGTGTCCCTATATTCAGATATATGTGCTCGAGGCCAAGCGGTATTTGAGTGGCCAAGCGACATACCAGTTGCCTAAGCGGCATACGAGTGACCAAGCGGAATTCCAGTGGCCAAGCGGAATTCCAGTGGCCAAGCGGAAATCGTTGCCAAGCGGCATACGAGTGACCAAGCGGCATTCCAGTGGCCCGAAGACATTCAAACTACTTACCTACTAGACCAGACAACAAGATCAAAATCGTGATCCCCTAAATCAGTGGTGTCAAACTGGTTTCGCCTTAAGATCTACTTCCATATTTCTGTCAAGCCCAGGGGGCACCTTCAAGTAGGGCCAGTACCTATGTATGAAATTTATCTATGTTTAATGGGATACCTGGCTATTTTAAAACAAATTTACAAAATAATCCATATGACAGCATGACATTTGGCAATTTTTAACATGTTTTGGGGTCAACGTATTTCAAAAATTATTTTTTATAAAAAAAATTCAACCATTATTTCAATAAATTAAAAATAAAAACCGCGTGCTACCGGTTGGACACCGCTGCCCTAAATTGTTACCTAGGTAATAATTCGCAATGAAATTATGAAAATGTTCCCAATGCCCGCTCTAATGAACTAATATTTTAATTGATTCGATTGGCCAAACGGCATTATTCGAGTGGCCAAGCGGCATACCGCAGTGGCAAAGCTGCATACCGCAGTGGACAAGCGGCATACCGCAGTGGCCAAGCGGCATACCGCAGTGGCAAAGCTGCATACCGCAGTGGCCAAGCGGCATACCGCAGTGGCAAAGCTGCATACCGCAGTGGCCAAGCGGCATACCGGAGTCGCTAAATCGGAGTAGAGCTGCAAGAAATTGGGTCGACTAGCTTCAGGAACAACTTTGTAGAAAAATACCCGGCAGGTAGAATATAAGCGGCGAGTGGCCGAGTGGTTTGTGCATCGGCTTCTCATGAGGTCCGATGTTCGAATCCGGTCGGCGTGTACCAATGATTTTTTTCTGACGAATAAAATTACGTTCATACTCGTACCTGATGCTTCACCGTTCGCAACCGGTGTAAAAGGGTACATCCCATACCTTGCCCCTTACTAGGTGGTAGGCTCAAATTGTAGCCGAATGGGTTGGTACCACCGTACTGGATGTAAGATTGCCGCATAGCAGCCTCGGTTGTGTTCTCCTCTAGTCCAGAATAGCCACCAATCAAGTGAAGTCTCCGGTATGGCACCTACCTTCTCGGAGGCGATATTGGCATGTCGGAGCATGTGCTTTGGCCCCTCTGTCTCAGCCACCCATACAGGAATACATAAAAAAATAAAATAAAAGATCCACCTTTAATTAAATGAAATCTTGCAAAGCAGACAGTATAAAAAGTAATATTTGAATTAAGGAAGTGAATTAGGATTCCGGTAGCGTGATGTCTAGACTGAGCTGCACACAGTGGTTCGAAAATCGCTTCTAGTGGACTTAGGCATTAATGAAGGTCAACTTTTGTTTTTCGATGTTTTAATGATGCAAGTGTTTTCCTAAAGGGATTTCAATAACTTTTTATTCTTTTATATTTTTCGCTTAGACTAGTATTTTCGGAGATATTACACATTATTGACTTTTCATGTATGAAGAAATACATAAAAATGACGATAAGTCGAAAAGTACAAGCGGGAACAATATAATATTTCAGGGTGTTAATAAGGTCATGGTAACGGATATTTTTGCGGTGGTGCCCAATCTCGCAAGTACTCGCAACTTTAATTAAAAATAGTTCATTTTATAAATAATGCTTAACTTCTATTTTCCGATGTTTTATGATTCAAATGTATTCCTAAATTGATTCTAATAAATCTTTATTCTCTGATATTTTTCGGTTAGACTAATATTTTTGGAGATATTACACATTATTCACTTTTCATGTACGAAGAAATACATAAAAATGACGATAAGTCGAAAAGTACAACCGGGAACAATATAATATTTCAGGGTGTTAATAAGGTCATGGTAATGGATATTTCTGCGGTGGTGCCCAATCTCGCAAGTGCTCGCAACTTTAATGAAAAATAGTTCATTTTATAGATAATGATTAACTTCTATTTTCCGATGTTTTTATGATCCAAATGTATTCCTAAATTGATTCTAATAAATTTTTATTATTTCGTATTTTTTGCTTAGACTAATATTTTTGGAGATATTAAACATTACTAACTTTCATGTATGAAGAAATCCATAAAATGACGATAAGTCGAAAAGCAAAAGCGATCACAATACAATATTTCAGGGGTTTAATAAGGTCACGGTAAGTGATATTTTAGCGTAGCCTGAAATCTTGCAAGTACTCGCAACTTTAGTATAAAATAGTTGATTTTTTATAAATAAAACTCAACTTATTTTTATGTTTACATGTTAGTACTAAGCATGTACTCGCTTTATATATATTTTTAATTAGAAAAATGCAAATCGAAAATCATTGGAAAACATACATCCCGACCAGGATTCAAACCTGGGTCTCTGGCTTGAGCTGCCAACGCGATAACCAACTACGCGATTGGGCCGTGACGTATTATTTCCAAATTTTCGATCTTATTGCACCTTGTGCAATATGTCGCATAATATTTGCGAACAGTCAACTTGCACGGTTCCATATTGAACCTTATGCTGTCGTCACCAATGTCGTATTTGGAATCAGACACTTGAAGTTGACTTGTGGTTTTTAATAATATTTTTATGTTTATATGTTAGTACTAAGCATGTACTAGCTTTATATATATTTTTAATTATAAAAATGCAAATCGCAAATATTATGCGACATCATTCATGAAGGTGCAATAAGATCGAAAATTTGGAAATAATACGTCACGGCCCGATTGCGTAGTTGGTTATCGCGTTGGCAGCTCAAGCCAGAGACCCAGGTTAGAATCCTGGTCGGGATGTATTTTTTCCAATGATTTTCGATTTGCATTTTTTCTAAATAAAAAAACTCTTTTCCATGTTTTAATTATGCAATTGTGTTCATAAATGGATTGTATTAACGCTTTATTCTGTGATATTATTTGCGTAGGCTAATATTTTGAGAGACATAGGTAAATATTATTCTTTAGTTTTATCGTCAGTCATTTATTCCATACCACCACCCTTGAGGTTGAGTGCAGTGCAAGGCGTGTTTTTTTATGTGGTTTCGCCATGACCTTTTTAAATTTAAGTCTGATTGTGGACAGCTAGGGATCTGATGTTAATAAAAGTCTCCGAAGTGTGTCTTCTTTCGTAGCTACTCTTGAAAACTTTCGAGTGTGTCTTTTGCGATATTCCCTGAAATCTTTATTTCGGGCTTCTGATGCTTCTTCTGAAAGGTGACCAATGGGTATCAGTCCAAATGACTGTATTATGCCCCCTCCATGTGCCAATATTTTATGCACACTCGATGGAATGAAGTACCAACTATACATATTTGCGGATAATTTATATGTATCCATGGCATACCTCTTGAACTCATCGATATGGACAGCTTGCCAGGACGACAGGACTTCTAGTGTGACTCTGAATCGATGTATCAGGTCTTTGTCAACTCCCGTTATTGTGGCTGTAGTGTGCGGGTCTTCAAAAAATCTTCGAGCGGTGTTACCATCAATGGTGGCTCCATGACCCTGCTTAACTACACCTATTAATAGTCCATTGTGATGTCGAAAACATATCATTTTAGGTTTTTACGAGCAATAGATAAACTATATTAAAGAGCTTGGTTTTGTACTAGTGGATTAGGGCTCCTGGGGAAACCACATAAAAAAACGCGCCTTGCACTCAACCTCAAGGGTGGTGGTATGGAATAGACTAGCTTCATTAGACCTTACTAAACCCCTAAAACATCGTAATTTTTATGGATTTCTTCATACAAGAAAGTCAATAAAGTGTAATCTGTCCGAAAATATTATTCTAAGCGAAAAATATCAGATAATAAATATTTATTAGAATCAATTTAGGAATACATTTGGATCATAAAACATCGAAAAATAGAAGTTAATCATTATTTATAAAATCAACTATTTTTAATTAAAGTTGCAAGCACATGCGAGATTGGACACCACCGCAAAAATATCCGTTACCATGACCTTATTAACACCCTGAAATATTATATTGTTCCCGCTTGTACTTTTCGACTTATCGTAATTTTTATGTATTGCTTTATACATGAAAAGTGAATAATGTGTAATATCTCCAAAAATATTAGTCTAAGCGAAAAATATCAGAGAATAACGATTTATTAGAATCAATTTAGGAATACATTTGGATCATAAAACATCGAAAAATAGAAGTTAATCATTATTTATAAAATCAACTATTTTTAATTAAAGTCGCGAGCACTTTCGAGATTGGGCACCACCGCAAAAATATCCGTTACCATGACCTTATTAACACCCAGAAATATTATATTGTTCCCGCTTGTACTTTTCGACTTATCGTCAATTTTATGTATTTCTTCATACATGAAAAGTCAATAATGTGTAATATCACCGAAAATACTAGTCTAAGCGAAAAATATAAAAGAATAAAAAGTTATTGAAATCCCTTTAGGAAAACACTTGCATCATTAAAACATCGAAAAACAAAAGTTGACCTTCATTAATGCCTAAGTCCACTAGAAGCGATTTTCGAACCACTGTGCTGCAGTGCCGACGCATTGTCTACCTACACAGACAGACAGACAAGACACAAAGACATTGTATAATAATTTCGGCGTAATGCAGGCGCTCCATACTGATTTTGTGACAGGGCTGTATTTGTAAGTCTTTTTTAAATGATTTTTTTTATGCAGTCCGGTATTATTGGTGATTGAGTCAGATGGGCCAGAGCACATGCTCCGTTCACGATCAAATACCACTTCCGAGAAGCTGCGATACACTACAGGAGACTTGAGTCGATTTAGGTGCAGTTGTTCATTTAATTTATTATTTTAAATAATATTTTTTTAATTACTACGAGTATCATCACATCACAGATTTAAAACTCAAAACTGCAAAAAGAACAGGTTTCCTCGAGAAACATTCTTTATTCTTTATTCATCATTCGTATGGTACACTACGCTTGAATTGGTCCTATTTTGTTTGTTTTTAAAATAAAATTGAATTTATTTGAATGTTATTTACTTATTTATTTATTAAACCCGTTGACTGTGGAGCGGTCGATATCGACCGCTAGAGCATTAAACACTGATAGCCGATAGGTGCGTGTATTTTATTTTTTAATTTATGAGTGCGCTTGTATTGTTTTCAAGTATTTTTGTTTGTTTGTTTGTTTTTTTTTTGTTTGTTGTGTGTGTTACTTCATTATTAAAGAAGGTAAGGGCGGGTGGAATAGGTAGTCAAATGTTAGCAAAAGTCAAAAATAGCAATACTTAGTCAGATAATAAAGATATTGTTTTGTTTTTTTTTTGTTAGGTAAATAAAAAAAACTAAAATTATGGTGAAAATATTTAATTTAATTTAATTAATTTGAACACATTGCACATACTACACATATTCAATAGTCGAACGCACATCAAAACACCACATCTACATCACAAATCATGCTAACTAAAAATCGTTTAATAAAATAACAACATGAATTTTTACATTTCCGTATGAAAATGAAAGGAACCATTGTTCCCCACGTTTAATCCAACAAAAACAACAAGAAAATAAAAACACGAGAGGTGTCGTGCGTGGGACACCCGGTTGGAATGAAGTTCCTTTCATATACAACATATACATACACACGAGACCTGTTTCCCGGTGGGGTAGGCAGAGACAACGGATCTCCACGTGTCACATTAATATACATATTGTATTAAATAATAGGCACAATGATATAATTTAACAACGTTTGATAGTACTTTAAATAAAAAATAAAAATAATAAATGACTTGTCTAATACTGCAGTAATAAACCTAAACATAGACATAATAAACCTAAACAGCGGCGGGTGGCCGAGTGGTTTGGGCATCGGCTTCTCATGCGAGAGGTCCGAGGTTCGAATCCGGTCGGCGTGTACCAATGAGTTTTTCTGACGAATAAAATTACGTTCATACTCGTACCTGATGCTTCACCGTTCGCAACCGGTGTAAAACTGTAGGTTTTTTTTTTTTTTTATGGATACTGACACGGTGGGCTACATCACCTACAACATCCGTGATGTCAGCCCATAACACCGGATGAACTTGGTGCCACGTCAGTGCTTCCCTTCGGTCGTGCCGGCTACACTGAACTGGACGGAAAACACAAACTATTTACATAGCCATTTCGACCGACCTTTCATTCAGTGCGGTGGTACCAACCCGGGCGGGTTAAACCCTACCACCTAGTAATATAAGAAGGGAGTCATATCCTTTAGTCGCCTTTTACGACATACACGGGGAGAGATGCAGTGGGGCTATTCTTTTAAAGTACCGGCCTCACACGGTCCCTTCCCTTGCCCCTTACTAGGTGGTAGGCTCAAATTGTAGCCGACTGGGTTGGTACCACCGTACTGGATGTAAGATGGCCGCAAGCAACCTCGGTTGTGTTCTCCTCTAGTCCAGTATAGCCAGCAATCCAGGGAAGTCTCCGGTATGGCACCTACCTTCTCGGAGGTGATATTGGCTGGTTAGAGCATGTGCTTTGGCCCCTCCGACTCAGCCACCCATACCATAAAATAATACTGCAGTAATAAACCTAAACATAGACATACGCTTGTAAACTCACAAACGCACATACTACCGCAAAAGTGCCGTAACGGTCGAAGTCCTACACTTTTTTCGGCCTAGCTCACATTCGCCAAGTGTCTGGAGATTAACGTGCGATTAGCAACTTCGTTGCAAAAAATACATTTCCCGGAAACGTTATTCAAAATTTCGTTCATTCAATCAACCTATATCGTTCATTACCTGGCATGGCACCTAACTGAGCGTGGTTTCGCGAGGAGAGGTGTTTTTAGATCTGTCGAATGCACCATTGGTTTTTCGGCACAACCACCCATGTTGGTTTACATAAAAAAAAATTACCTAACTACTTATTATGTATTTTGCAAAATATTAAAATTTTGTGGGACGACGACATCAGCGGTACTGAACCACAGTACCGCTGAAGGCCGGGAGGACTGGAGGAAAATTGAAGAGGCGTATGTCCAGCAGTGGAAACATACATGCTGACTGGCCAAAAATGTATCGCTTAACCCTTGGGGTATTCTTAAGACCAGATGTGCCAAAAACGATGTTTCTAAAAATTAAATAGCTTTAATATTATGTATTTCTTATCTTAAAAAAAATACCGTTCGTTCACAAGAACGTCGACCAGTACACAACGTTCAGGATGAAAAACGAAAACGGGAAGAAGAATCTCGAAAATCGATCTATATATACGGCTGTCTCCCGGCCGTTGCAGAACGTGTCGTACTGCGGCGCCACACTTGGCCGCGTCTCCAGAGACTGCGGGAACAGTTGCTGCAACACACAATAATAGTAATTAATAAGAGGTTCTATTGAGAGGCTCTCGCTGAGTGGTTGGGTCAAGGGTCAGATCCAGAAGGCAGCCCTGCTCGACATTGCACGCATCGTCCGGAGGTTTCCCCCTCTGGGATCCAACCATCGGTAGCCTGGGTTCGCCCCGCCGCCACCGCCCCCGCCGCCGGTGGTGGTGGAAACTGAGTTTATTTTTATATAAATTTTAGATTTTAAGTTGTTGTTGTTGTATAAATCTGTAAAATTAATATAAGAAAAACGTGTAAATAAATGAATGAAATAATAATAATAATACATTTTATGCCACTTAGTGCGTGGCAAGAGCGGGCTTATTGCCTTAGACAATATCCTCTAGTCAACCCGGTGGACCAAAATTTTTACATGGAATCCGAACCATGGATGTCAAACCGAAGCAGTGGATGTCGATATGCACGTAATTTTTTTGAAATCAGAAAAAAACTAATTGGCGCTCACCAGTTGGATTCGAACCTCGGACCTCTCGCAAGAGAAGCCGACTCCCAGACCTCTCGCCACCCGCCGCTGATGTGTATGTCACAACATGTACGATGTGAAGCGGTCTATGCTGGGTGATTTTTTTTACCACAATAACAAACAATGTGTACAATGTGAAGCGACCTATATAGATGGCTGTCTCCCAGCTGTTGTAGAAAGTGTCGCATTGCGGCGCAAGGGTCGGCCGCATCTCCAGAGACTGCGGGAACAATTGCTGCAATACATAACCTTTACAATGTGAAGCGGTCTATATAGACGGCTGTCTCCCGGCCGTTGTAGAAAGTGTCGCATTGCGGCTCAAGGGTCGGCCGCATCTCCAGAGACTGCGGAAACAATTGCTGCAATACATAACCTCTACAATGTGAAGCGGTCTATATAGACGGCTGTCTCCCGGCCATTGTAGAAAGTGTCGTATTGCGGCTCAAGGGTCGACCGCATCTCCAGAGACTGCGGGAACAATTGCTGCAATACATGACCTCTACAATGTGAAGCGGTCTATATAGACTGCTGTCTCCCGGGCGTTGTAGAAAGTGTCGTATTGCGGCTCTTTCTACAACATCTCCCCTTTCTACAATATACCCGCATCTCCAGAGACTGCGGGAACAATTGCTGCAATACATAAATTCTACAATGTGAAGCGGTCGGTCTATATAAGGTGTTTCGTTAGTCATGTCATTAACTTCGGGAGGGTTACATACACACTCAAATAAACACGTTACGCAAAAAAAAAATTATATGTTTATAGTATTACTTTTCGAGAAATTATGTTTGCTAGCTAAACATTAACCTGTGTGTAACAGTAGGTAACTTGCATTGTACGGGGTCAATGACCGTGCCATGTTCAAACGCAGAACAGCTGTTTGTTGTAAGTAAGTCACAAGGTCACTATGATTGGTTTTACAGCTACTTATTTGATTTTATTTTTTTGTTAGGAGAAATTTTTTTCCTATAAACATATGTTTTTTTCTTACGTAAAGTGTTTATCTGAGTGTGTATGTAACCCTCCTGAAGTTAATGACATGACTAACGAAACACCTTATATAGACGGCTGTCTCCTGGCCGTTGCAGAAAGTGTCGTAAAATTTTGATAACCTATACAATGTGAAGCTGTCTATATAGACGGGTGTCTCCCGGCGATTGCAGAAAGTGTCGTACTGCGGTACTTTATCTAAGGGCAACAAACTAGAAGCGCAACTCGTAGGTGTTTTCAGTTCTGTCATGCGTATCAGGTCCTAGTAAACAAGTTTTACAGTAAATTGAGGGTAAAATACCTTAAAAGCGTCCAAATCCCTCAAATCTTCATCGGAGTAGCCCTTCATGGCCTTCGTGGCTATGGGCCCCATGTAGTTGTTGACCACGGCGAACTCGAACAGCGAGAGGAACACGAACACGGAACACGAAGACATCCACACATCAATGGCCTTCACGTAGGAGACTGGGGGCAGACTCTGTTGCGATTGTGTGTTCTGTGTTGCTGTGGACGAACAAACTCACATTTATATTTTTTTGTTTGTATTACATCCCATTCTAGATTACGGTGATATATGTAATCTTGATTTAAACGAAGAGTTGCTCAATAAGTTGGATCGTCTACTCAACTCTGGCATCCGATTTATTTTCGGACTGCGTAAATATGACCATATCTCTGCCTATCGTGACCAACTTGAGTGGCTCCCTATTCGCCAGCGTCGGAACATTCATGTCCTATCTCTTCTCTTCTTAATTCTGAACGACCCCAATGATCCCTCCTATCTCAGAGAGAGATTCGCTCTATCTCTCGTCCCACGGCGTACCACTAAGGTCAGCTGATGAACTTTTGCTTCTTATTCCTCCCCATAGCTCTTCCAGTTATGCTGAATCTTGTACTGTCATGTCAGCTCGCCTGTGGAATCAGCTTCCATCCGGAATCACAACCTCCCCTTCACTCACCGTTAAAAAAAAAACATTTAAAGGTACTATACCTCTCAAAGGAATAATTGGTGTACACATAACATATATTTTTTTTAATATGAATATGTTTATGTAGTTCAAGTATTTTACCTATGGAGTATTCATATTATTTAATATACTTATATAAGTATGTTTCTATGTATTAATATGTATTTTTTTTTATCTATGTTCATGTATGTATATAATATTATAGTGTTATTTTAGGCGTTCAAGTTATCTTTGTTGTTTTTTTTTTCATTAATTTATTAATATGTTAAGTGTTGTTTCTTTAAATACCTACAATAAAATATGTTGTAATAGTGTGGTTGACCGGCAGAGATTGCCTTAGGCAATAAGTCCGCCATTTGTTATATATAATTTATATTAAACAATAAAGCATATTAAATAAAATTAAATAAAAACATCTTAGAACTAAGCATTTCTATATGTCTTCATTAGATAAATGCAAAGGCGAAAATGAAGAGAAAAAATAGTTTTTTTTTAAGTAAACTGACACGGTTGGCTAATCACCATAACACCGGGTGATCTTGTTGTCACGTCATTGCCTCCCTTAGGTCGTGCCGGCTACACCCCGTGTTACCAACCCAGGCGGGTTGAACCCTACCACCTAGTAAGGTAAGAAGGGAAGGGACCTACAGGTAACGTAACGTACAGGTAACACTGAACTGGACGGAAAACACCCACTATTTACATAGCCGTTTCAACCGACCTTCAGAACCGACATTCAGTGCGGTGGTACCAACCCGGACGGATTAAACCCTAGTAAGGGAACTACATTTTTACGTGGAATCCGAACCACGGTCAGCCTCCAACGGTCGAGCGGTCACCCATCCAAGTACTGACCGCGCTCAGCGTTGCTTAACCATCAATAGCGACAGTCGACTGTCTGCACGCCTGAGTTATCGAGGCTGACAACATATTCCATTACCATTTCATTTTATCATGATTTTAATAGTTTGGGATAAGTTACGAATGCACCAGAGTTTTGAGTATAAGCGTTATCGATCCCCAAATATGCGCATTCTGTGATCCAACACTGACCGAGAGTGAGCAGCGATGTGACCCCAAGCGTGACGCGCGCCGGTATCGCTTCCGGCTTGATCCAGAAAGATATCCAGGACATGACGACGATAAGGGCCGACGGGATGTAAGTATGGAACAGATGGTAGCCGAGACGACGCCGTAGGTTGAACACAATTGCCAGGCAGGTGAAGTTACCTGCAAGCAGACATTCCGAGAGTTTTGACAACACCGTGCAATGTTCATTGGGGTTTTTAGTTTTATTTCATCAAATATTTTTAAAATCTCGCAACGACATCCCAAAGGTTTTTAAAACTCTTGGCAATAATCTGGGTGTTGTGACAGCCCAAAAAGATTTTCGAAGGGACATCCCAGAATTATGTCCCAAAAACTTTAAAAAACCTTGAGTATAATGCGCGGGGCGGATCTCGGCGTGTCGCCGCCGCAGCGGTTCGTCAGTGTTCTCCCTCGCACCCGCACCGTACTTGTATAGTGTATTCGCGTGGCTGGTCGCCCGCTGCGGCGACGACACGCCGAGATCCGTCCCGTGCATTATAATGTCCACTATATTAATCCAAAGGTTGACTGTAAGAAATCTCTGTAAGGGATAAATCCGTCTTTGGACCTTATGTAAAATATCGAATGTTCTTATTACTGTTGAATGTTTATTGGAGCAATAAAGCATTTTCTATCTATCTATCTGTTGTTCCAAAAGGAGTGACAGTTCCCTACAATATTCAACTGGAAAATATACAACGCTGAGGGCTGTTCCAATCTCGAGTACCTATCCCTGTGGCCCACCTGTAGAGTATTCGATAGTGCAGTCAGCCGTGTAGTTGTTGGCAATATCGAGCTGTGGAAGTTCAATGTCCGGGTTCACGACGAGAGGGTCGGACGTGTTCCAGATGAACACCAGATCGTGAACTGTGTGTGATACTGCAACACAGCATATACAAGATAATAGTCTATAAGAATTGCTGTAGAATCAGCTACGGGTAACCAAGGCACTGAAATAAAAAAACTGGAGATTATCGGAAGGAAAGGATTGATAGGCGTTCTTTCTTCTTTGGGGCCCGGCTGTCCAGCAGGTCGACAGCCGGGCTCCACACTTCTATAGCAAATGTTGAACTAAATAATATATTTCTCGAAATAGAAACAGCATCGATCCCTCCAAAATGTTACTATGATGTTGGAGTTAAATTCGATTACTCGTAAAATTGTATTTATCTTTTCTTCACTGGGAGAGACCATTAAGGAATTTGCAGTTGACAACAGCTTTTTTTTTTTGCTTCCGAACTGGGTGGCTCTGCCCGAGGTTAAAGCCTCAGGCGCAGCCAATTTCACCACCGAGGAGGTGCCAGTCCGGCTTGGAGGTGGACTAATGTTGCTGGCGAAAGGCTATTAACCCGCGATTTGAAGATCCGTGGATTGTAGGAGTGGGGAAAGATGTTTCCTGGGAGCCCGTTCCACACCTTTGCAGTGCGGCACAAGAACGATTTAGAGAATCGTGCAGTTCGAAGAACTCTTCTGTCGACGACAACGGGGAGATCCACGAGAGTATGGCGGGTTTAGCGAAGGCGAACAGGAGGAGGGAGGATAAGGGAAGCAAGTTCGTCAGAGCAGCGGCCATAGTAGTACCGATAAAACAGGCTCAATGAACCAACGATACGTCTGTGCTTTAGAGGTTAAAGGTCCTTTGTGAGTACAGAGTCACCAATGAGGCGAACGGCTCGTAAAGAAGATACTAAGGGGAACCCTCCCAAAGGTGACTGCAATATTCCATCACCGGTCTTACTTGTGCTTTGTGCTTAAATTCAGCTTTCGATAATAAACTTCTTCTCAAGTTCAAACTTAGCTTTACCCTCGTTATTGGGCTTAGAGAAATCTGATGAGAATCCTATTAGAAATACTTACAGCTTTCGATCATCATGGAGCAACTCTGTGTGTCGTGCGGGTAGGTTTCAAACTTCATGGCGCACGACAGGACCAGGGTCAATCTGAAAGTGAGCTGAGCATTCTTGGTTGGTGCTAGATATTTCCTAAAACTATCTAAAATTAAATTCCAGGGCGGACCGTGCATGTCTCCACTACACAGGTGTGCGGAGAAGCGAGGGCAGGCTACGGTATATAAAATATTTCCTCCAATCGAGCCGACTCTCCCACAGTGCCCAATACGCTAGCAGCTTTGTCCCTTTGGATCGCTATTCGCTGAAAGAATAAAGACTTGGCGCGTCGGTCATCATACTTATCGATTGTACCGTGTGGGGCCGGTACCTTAAAAGAATAGCTTCGCTGCATCTCTCCCCGTGTATGTCGTAAAATGCGACTAAGGGATATGACTTCCTTCTTATATTACTAGGTGGTAGGGTTTAACCCGCCCGGGTTGGTACCACCGCACTGAATGAAAGGTCGGTCGAAACGGCTATGTAAATAGTTTTCCGTCCAGTTCAGTGTAGCCGGCACGACCGAAGGGAAGCACTGACGTGGCACCAAGTTCACCCGGTGTTATGGGCTGACATCACGGATGTTGTGGGTGATGTAGCCAACCGTGTCAGTTTCCATAAAAAAAAAAAAGCTTTTCCAAGATGTTCCCCAAAGTCCTTGCGTCGGGCGACTACAGGCAAAGTGTTTACACAGAAAATGCCAGAAAATCAAATTGACTTGTATTGGAGCTTATGTAAAAATATCTGTAAGTTGACTCAAGAAGATTCCAGACAATCTGCCAGTCAGCATTTATGCACCCACTGCTGGGCATGCGTGTCTCAAATTGTTCTCCGACCTTCAGCGGTACGGGATCATTGATGCCCTCCGACGTACTTAATGTCGTCATCCCACCTGGCGGTGGTATAATGGTCAGTAACACACTGATGAATGAGTAAAACACTGATATAATGGTCAGTAAGTCACCATGAAAGTACGTAAATTACAATGGTCACTGTTCATAGATTTTGTAGCCGTACACTATACCGCGCGGCAAGAGCACAATAAATACTTTCCATACGACATTGCAATTGAGCGCGCTGATTGGTCGACAGAAAGGAACGTCGTCGACGCGGATCGCCCTGATGCTATGATATTCAAATCTAGGTTGAAAATTTACTTTGATATCTACTACGGAAGCTGGAGACAAACCCAAGGACGACTCTAACAATTTCATATGTGGTTATTGTTCAGGGATACACTGGCGATTGTAGACAGGGAAACGGAGCGTGGGATGACAGGTGACAACGTCCGGTGGGACGACATCAAGTATACAACAGTGGTTCAGTACCGGCTGAAGGCCGGAAGGACTGGGGAAAAATTGGAGAGGCGTACGTACATCCAGCTGTGAACACATAAATGTTCACGAGGTCTTGGTTGTTTGTGGAGTTGTGTGGCTTGGCGTTTTGGCCCAAACGTTTTTTTTATGGAAACTGACAGGGTTGGCTACATCACCTACAACATCCGTGATGTCTTGTTTATGCTGACGATATAAAAATATACAAAAAAATCAATACTGTTGTTGACTGTCTCGATCTCCAGAAAGATCTCGATCGATTCTACGAATATACTTTGAATAACAAACTATTTCTTAGCCTTCCGAAATGTAAGAATATCACATTTACTAAACGTATAGTTCCTGTCAATTTTACTTATTCCATTGGTGGTGTTGTTTTACAGAGTGTTGTATCTATACGTGATCTTGGAGTAACCCTGGACTCAAAACTTCATCTTGATTCACATATATCCAATATTGTTAAGAAGGCTTATCAAATGTTAGGCTTCGTCTTGAGGTCCTCGGTTTACTTTAAAAAAGTTTCCACTTATAGATATTTATACATGACCTTAATAAGATCACAAGTCGAATATGCTGCACCTATTTGGAATCCATTCTACGATAAATACACACATGCCATTGAGATGATACAGCGGAAATTCTTATACATAATGCATCGTCGATGTGGTGGTGGCTCGCACTTACCGTATGTTGACCTACTTCGTAAATATAATTTAATAAGCCTTGGTGATCGTAGAAATGTTCTCTCAGCTACGTGCCTCTATAAAATTTGTAATAATTATGTGGACTGCCCCGACTTGCTGTCGTTGATCCGGTATCATGTCCCTCGTCCATCCACAAGAACTAGTACCATATTTCACCTTGATCTCTGTCGTACTAATGCGGGAGTTCGTTCGCCTGTGCGTAAAATGTGTAACTTTTTCAACAGGATATCTGTCAATATAGACATTCACTACCTGAGTCCATTCGCCTTCAAAACACGAGTCGCTTCTACACTCTCTAATAAATAACAAACAGTGAGCTACTACTGTGTACTGGGCTATTGCTGTGTGCGCACTATTTGTTGTACATATATACATGTAAAAAAAAAATATATATATATATATATATATATATATATAATTATGGTATGTCACTTTCTGTTACTTTGTTAAGGTTCGTCTTCTCCCTGTATTTGATTATTATTTAAGTTATGTGTTGTATTTCCTCTGTATTTCATCTTCATTAAATGTACTGTTTGCCACGTTATATATCGATAAGTATAATAGGTGCCTAACGATGCTGGAGGCAAACTTAATTATTGTTTGTATATTTCTGTATTTTCTTGTTTGTTTGTTTCTGTTTGTTTTGGCCAAATAAATAAAATAAAATAAAATAAAATAAAATGTCAGCCCATAACACCGGGTGAACTAGGCGCCGCGCCGTGTCAGTGCTTCCCTTCATTTCATGTCGGCTGCACTGAACTGGACGGAAAACACGAACTATTTGCATAGCCGTTTCGACCGACGTTTCACTCAGTGTGGTGGCACCAACCCGGCCGGGATAAACCATACCACCTATTAAGGTAAGAAGGGAAGGGACCTACAGTTTTAACGTGGAATCCGAAACCACAATCAGCCTCCAACGGTCGAGCGGTCACCCATCCAAGTAGGTACTGAGCGCGCTCAGCGTTGCTTAACAACAGTCGACCGACCAGCACCACTGAGCTACCGAGGCAGACGAAACGTCCCAACACATCTCAACCGCATGAGCGCGATGAGCAAAACCAGAGCCAACTGTCATTGGTCTCCCTCTACGGAGACCGACAGTCGACTCTGGTAAAACCTTTATAAATACTCACTTGGACATGTAAAGAAGCGTCTTGTCATGGTAAAGCCACAAATAGTGATTCGGAATGCTCATCTCGTGAAATGTGACCTTCTTAGCGTTCTTGAAGAAGCAATCTGGTCGCCAGATCTTGTTAAGCCAATCGACGTCGAGGATCCGGTACTCCTCGTTCATGTTCTCGGGGAGACGGAGTCGAGGGTCGCGCCAGGACTGCGCGAGGAACACGTCCGCCACGTACGTCTGCGGGGGTTGTTGTGTGTCAGAAGAGTAAGGGGAAATAATGCACTGCGGACAATAACTGGTATATCTGGTATCTGCATATGTAAATAAAAAGGTATTAGTCGTAAGACTATCACACCGCTACCGGTCTTTTTTGCGCGGTAACCGCGCGAGGCCTGCCGCCACTTTGTCCGCCCTATATAAAATAGGGCAGTCGCCGTGGCCGGCCGGCTGGCGATTTAGTAGCGGTCACTTTGTCCGTCCTAAGTTAGGGCGGTCGCAGTGACCGACTGCTGGCTAGGGGCGAGCGGCATCGAAGCCGCTCTGCTGCTGGCACGTTCTGCAGTCTCTCGACTGCTGCAGCTGCCTGTAGTGAGGAGAAAAGCGAATGAGTCGCGAATGTCTGACGAACCGCCTGCTTGCTCGACATCGTCCCCGGCGACTGCCGGGGCGATGGTGCTAGAAGAGAAAAGTCCGCCAGTTCAATTATCACAGCGAAGAAGAACTGGCAAGAAACTTCACTGGGTCGTGTCCTGGTCGACTGCTGTAGGGCGGCGAGGTGGCTCCGGACCTGCGAAGTGCGTAGGCTCCAATGCACTAGTTATCCTTATTCTTAGTTATTCTTTCTAAAGCCTATTGCTATATAGGGTTAGAAAGAAACGCTTCAAAAAACCTGTTTCGCGGACAGGTTTTTTGAAGCCTATTGAACAAAGTGCGAACGTTGTTCATACAGAGGGTTCCGTGGCCATTTCATTCTTGCACGCATAGCGAGTGTGCGCAGCGATCAAGCGGTTGTAACGTCTCTCTCGTGTTTTGTTGGAAGATGGAGGAAAGTGACGTTTGTAGTGTGGTCAGTTTTAAAAATTTTACATAATCAGCAATGATCTATGCAGAGGTTTCCAATTATATTTTAATCAGTACCCCTTAGCAAGTTTTCTGAGACCTAAGTACCCGTGAGCAAAATTTTTAAATAAAAAAATTTTCATGTGGTTATTTTTACTACTAACTAATATGTCAGTGGAGATCATCAACCATTCATCAGTGAAGATAATTTTCACTTTCACTTTACTCAAGATAAACGTAGAGGTAAACGTGACCGTCAAGTGCGCCCACGTATACCCCTTATCTTGAGCCTGCGAATCCCTAGGATACGCGTACCACTACAGAACACCTAAGTAATAGCGTACCACTATATTTTGGGAACAGCTGATGTACTTAGTTCAGTTAGAAATCTATGACGTTAAAAAAATCGTTTTCAACGCAAAAACTCACCATGCTCTCTTCGTTGATGGAGTCCAAAGACAGTACAGTGACATGAAAGTAGACCACAGTCGGCTGGCCGAGCAGTTTCGGCGCTCTGTTCTTGTCGTAGTACTTCGTCTTGACCGGTAGAATGTCACGAAGGGAGAGGCTGGCCTCCGATTTCACTTCCACCTCTTGATATGAGGCGTTCGTTCTGTAATATGGTTTCATTGTTTGTAACATTGTGGTAGAGGTTAACATTTAGAAGAGTTTGGACGTCGGACTGTCCAATGCTTATATGAGAAACAGCGTCGCCGAGCTCCGCGCGTAGCGAAGGGGACGGACGACGGTGCGCGCTCTGATTGGGTGGTATCGGGTGGTATCGCGCTCTGATTGGGTGGTAACGAATGTTATTTGCGTCGGCAATCCGCCGACGCACCAAAGTAATCGATACTGGACATCGGGTGGCTAAGCTCAAGTGGCAGTGGGCTGGGCACGTTAGCCGAAGAGATGACGACCGTTGGAGTAACCGTATCCTAAACTGGCGGCCGTGGACTGGAAAACGGAGTGTGGGAAGACCACCCGCCAGGTGGGACGACGACATCAAGTACGTAGGCGGAAAGCAGTGATTCCGTACCGCTGAAGGCCGGGAGGACTGGAGGAAAATTGGAGAGGCGTATGTCCAGCAGTGGACGCTTACACGCTGACTGACTGACTGACTGACGTACGTACGACTGACTGTACGTTTTTACAAATATCGTGTTACGCTGGCGCGGAGAAGGTCCGTCGTCCATACATCTAACGTTCTTGTTGTGGTATTTAGGTAGTTGTTTTATCTCACGAAGGCGGGTCGTTTTAGTTGTGAGTGTAGATGCACCCTCCGTCCACTTGGATCCACAGTCTGGTTTTGTGTGCGTAAGCTCGAGAGCGCTCAGTATTGCCCGGACCGAGTCGCGCGCCGCACACAAGCGCGCCTGTCACACACAACTACAAGTATGGCTCGCCCGACTTTGTGAGTTAAAACATCTGCACCCTTAGGAGCTAGCAAGAACGTTAGATGTATGGATCTCGGACCTTCACGTGCAAATAACATTCCGTCAAGTCCGCCTTTGCACCTTATGTAAATTTTCTAATGTACTTGTTACTGTTTAATGTTTACTGGAGCAATAAAGCATTTTCTATCCATCTAACATTCGTTACCACCCAATCAGAGCGCAATACCACCCGATACCATCCAATCAGAGCGCGCGCTGTCCCCTCCGCTACCCGCGGAGCTCGGCGACGCTGTTTCTCATATAAGCATTGGACAGTCCGACGTCCAAACACTTCTCAACGTTCTTGGGAGCTAGCTAGGGTCAGAAAACCCCGCGAGCAAACATGGCTTACAGAATAATTGGTATTCTGAGCTTTTTCAGCCTTAAGGAATTTTCAATTTGACTTTATGGCCCTGGCTGGCCGCACAATTTTTTTTTCTTTTAATGGACCCTGTAACATTTTGTGTTATCTACTACTTGCCATCGATGCTACTTGCATACAGAATTTAAATTGTCTATAAGTTACTGTTTAGAAGTTAAGGGGCTATGACAGACAGACAGGCGGACAACTTACAGTTCGTAAAATATGGCTTGATACGCGTGACAGATGTCATCGAGAACACCTCGCATGAAGTTCCGTATTTTTTTAAACGGTTTTATTTATAAATTTATATACGATATTCGAAGTCGCAGGAATAGCCACGTCTTATCTCTTCTCTTCCGTACACTGAACGACCCTGCTGCTCCGATATACCTAAGTGAGCGGTTTAATTTTCTCTGTTCTCATGGTCTCTCTCTGAGATCCACTGACAACTTACTCCTAGCAATACCAGCCCACTCGAGTTCGTTCTACACTGACTCATTTACAGTTAGTGCGGCTCGCATGTGGAATCAGCTTCCTGAGGAGACACGTCGCTCCACTACTATCCACATGTTCAAAGAACGTATCCACAAACGATTTCTGAAACCACATGGCAATGAGTAGGTAAAATAAATATATATACTCACCGATGCCCTTGCGTCTTCAATCCAGTTGAAATATATGTAAAGTATGTATATAAGTATGTATGTATAGTATATAAGAGTTGATGTAGGTATATTATAATATGTATATTTCTTATTGTATATATGTAATTATGTATATGTAAGGATTTATATTGATTGTATGTATCTTTGTACAATTTGTATATGTGTGTATTTATATTTCATACAACTGTTCCCGGTTTAGTACTGCATTGTCCGCCCCTACGTCTGTTCCACATCCCAAAGGTTAGTTCGTAAAGAATGCCGCAAGGCATTAAACTCGCCTTATGTAACCTTTTTATACGGTGTACAATAAAGTATATTTTCATTTCATTTTCATTTAGCTTGTTTGTTTTAAAGTAAAATGCACGCAATACAACGTCATACTTTGTTGAAATGTCACTCTGACATCTGTCACGCATATCAAGCTATATTTTACGAACTTTAATCTCAATATAAGAGTTTTTACCATTTTGAAATCAAATCAAATCATTTATCTCTACTCTAGCTATCTCTACTTCTTGTAAAAGGGAACGTCTGTCTGTATGCATGTATGTTTAAGGTAAACTCCGGAACCACTGAACAGATTTTTATGTTCTTGTTTGAGGCTCACTATAGGCTATATACCATCACGCTAAATAGCAATAGGACTGAGCAGTAACAAAGAAAATATACTAAATTCCGGATGGAGTGGGGAGAAAAGTACAGAAGGGGGGGGGGGGGGGGGGGAGGCGATGGAGGGAAGGAGGAGGAGGGAGGGAGAGAGAGAAAATATAAGAGAAGGGATGGTTTATTATCATATTTTCGTTTCAGATTTACTATTAAACTGAGTCTACCGCGAGCGAAACCGCGGGTAAAAGCTAGTTGGATACATAATTAGGCGACTACTGAAACTAAAATATTTTACTTACAAAAAACTGACGGCCGCTTGCGCAGTTCCTGATTTCGCATATCTTATGCACGTCGAAACAATTGTTAGTAAAAACCACCTCTTCGTATTAAAATACATTATTTTTATTATTGATTTGTTATAATTATAATACAACACTATTTATTTTTGCACTTTATTTTGGTTATTCGCATCAGTTTCATTTAATTATAAGTTTTATTTTCATAGGTTTATCATCTTTTGTTTAGTGTGCAACATTTTGATTTTTAAATTTGCTATTTGACAAAAATTTTCTCGTTGTTGCAAATAATGTTTTTTCAACAAATACTTGGAAACTAAAATATAGAATACCACGATTAGCTCACTGTTCACAGTTTCACACTACACGACACTACTGTTTAAATAAATGTCTAGTATAAAAAACTGGGTACCTATAATCCATCGTATGGTTGACGAAAAAAACTATTTAAAAAAATATAAAAACCGCCTTCAAAAATGTATGAAATAAAAAAGGATCGAGCTCTGCAGTTGAAGGCGGTCGGTTATTTTTGCTTGCTTTAGCACCGCCTTCAACTCTGGGGTTCGATTTTTTTTATTTCATACATTTTTGAAGGCGGTTTTTATATTTTTTTAAATAGTTTTTTATTTCACATTTTTTTTTAGTAATTTTTTGTTATTAATGTACTAGGCGGAATCGCTTTCCAATCCGATCTTGACCAAATTGAAATGGGGACCAGCTTTTAAATAAAATAAGAATTTTCAAAATCGGTTCACCCAGTCGAAAGTTCTGAGGGGACAAACATAAAAAAATACAGTCGAATTGAGAACCTCCTCCTTTTTTTGAAGTCGGTTAAAAAGGCGGCAAAACTTATTTTCAATACCTGATTATTTTGCGCTGCACATTTTAATTACTTAAATAGAACACAGACGGCGTTTTTAGTCTCCACTACTGGATGTACGCCTCTCCAATCCTCTCGGCCTTCAGCGGTCTCGTGAACAGAGGTTTCGTGTGGATAAAGGCCGGGAGAATTGAAAAAAAAATTAATACAAATTAACATTGCATATCAACACAACATTGCCTAAGTATATTCAGTTCAAATATTTGCAAAGAATCCTATTACTTTAAGTGAGCTAAACTTGTATAATATATATATAATATAATATACAATTGGTTTCTCGGAAACGGCTCTAACGATTTGGATGAAATTTAGTATATAATGTTATTTTTTTAAGTTTATCTATATAGGTGGAGACGCCGAGCGAAGCTCGGTCGCCCAGGTACTATAATTTAAATGACATAATTGAAGTAAATTTTTTTAAATTATTTTTGTACTAACAACAATCACTCATACGCCTCTCGGCTCTCATTAATAGTTAAAATTTAAGGGGGGTCCCCATACAAGAAACGTGTTTTATCAACTTTTTTTTTGTGGTGCGGAACCCTCGGTGCGCTACTCCGTCTTGCACTTGGCAGGTTTATTTATTTATTAGTAGACCGTACCACTGTAGTGTCGTGCAGTTCAGTTGATAAGGTTAGCACGGCTTTACACTTGTATGGTCTCTTATTTAAAATTTATAACACGAGCAGAACACACACACAGTGCCTCGGTCTTTCCTGACTTGACTTGCTCATACATAACATTTTTACATGGTTTAAAATTGAAAATAGTAGGTTGACTTATTTTTCTGATGTAATAAAATGGTTTTTTGACGTGAATACGTCTTTAAATTTGCTTCCATAGTGGGAGCCAATCCAGAAAACTGATGATAACAATATGGGTGAGGCCACCAGGATCCCCTAGCAGGATCCCCCAGGGGATCCTGGTGAACTCATCGGTTCATCAGGATCCCCTATAGGTAAAAGTAAGTTAAGTCGCTTTCACATTGAATATTTTTATAAATTACGATCGGGGGATACAGTTTGGTGTTGGAGCTTCATATCTATCATCTACATCCAACATTTAATTACACCACTCGATATCTAAAGGATCAAAGAATTCGTTACGTAATACGCTCTAGGAAAATATTACCCGTTACGTACACGTATTCACGTTAAACACACGGCCGTGTCCACGACACACCCACACCCCGATTTTTATTTTGATTTTTCGAGCTCGTCTTTCGGTGTAGTTAGTTAGTAGGTAGGTGTAGGTCGTTATAATCAGGGGACCCTATTAGTCTCGATCAAATGTCTGTCAGTGCCTTTTCTAATTTTTAATATTAACGATAGATAGGTATGTAGATTAAAAAACTGTTTAAAAAAACCATTGAACCGACTCAAAACCCTAAAACGTATTTAAAGAATATTTTGATTTGAGTAGAAGGCGGTTCAAAAGTGCACCTGAAAATTTATAGATGGCCCCTTTTGTGCTTTTGTACCGCCTTCTACTCAAAATTAAAATATTATTTAATAAGGTTTCGGATTTGAAGTCGGTTCAATGTTTTTTTAAAGCAGTTTTTTTATTTCACTCTTTTTAGTAAGTAATATCACATACTACTAAAATCGGTTGACGGGAAGTGGGTTATTGAAAAATTCCTTAGTGGGAAAGTGTTCATCCCTTAATTTCCCACCCTTACCCCTGAGGGTGGGAAATTAAGGGTACCTATTCTTTCATAAGATTTATGAAAGGACCACCCCCTACTCATGAAAAAAAAGACTAATTAAAATCGGTTGAGAATTGGCGGAGAAATTGAGTAGTAACAGATGTCGGTTGAAAATAGTTACTTTATTTCTCCAAAAGCTGTTTACACAAACAAGCACGATATATAATTTACATAGAGGCAACAAAGGCGGACCGAAACGATTCTTTTAAATTAAATATGTATACTTAATTTTATTTAATATAGACGTATTATTTGTAATTAAATAGTTTTTTTTTTAATTTTTAATGATAATGTATTAAAATTAATTTTATATTATGTAAAATTTTTACGAAAAAAGAAATAACTACTTAATTAAAATTAACCTATTTCTATTTAATTCATTTCAGGTAAATTGTTTTCGTTATTGAGTTTTGCGTTTTTTTTTATAGTTAGCTTTTTAAAATACTAAATTAAATTAAATTAATCGGTTTTATTAAAGTTTAATAGTACACGTGAACACAACGTACTTGTTAAGTGTGACTGCCCAGGCCGCGGGGTTGGGTTGGATTTGACGGCATCGAGTATCGGACGGACGGACACATAATTGGATTAGTGCGCTAACTAGAGCAACCCTGTGTCAAGTGCGAGCGTAGCCTTGAACTGAAAGTATTGTAAAAGGTAGAAGAGCCGTTTCGACGCAAGATACGCCTTTAGATATCAAATTCAAATTTAGATATCAGGTTGGACGATGTGGTTGCAGGGTGGTATACTCGAGATTCGAGAAATGGAAATGACACATGTTTTTTTTTTATTTTTTTTATGGAAACTGACACGGTTGGCTACATCACCTACAACGTCCGTGATAACACCGGGTGAACTAGGTGCCATGTCAGTGCTTCCCCCTTTGATCGTGCCGGCTACACTGAACTGGTCGGAAAACACAAACTATTTACATAGCCGTTTAGACCGACGTTTCATTCAGTGCGGTGGTACCAACCCGGGCGGGTTAAACCCTACCACCAAGTAAGATTAGGAGGGAAGGGACCTACAGTTTTACGAGGATTCCGAACCTCGGTCAGCCTCCAACGGTCAGCGGTCACCCATCCAAGTACTGACCGCACCCAGCGTTGCTTAACATTCAATAGCGACAGTTGACTGTCTGCACCACTGAGCTATCGAGGCTGACAAACATGTGAAATTTATTATTTATTTATTCATAATAGTACCGTGTGGGGCCGGTACTTTAAAAGAATAGCCCCACTGCATCTCTCCCCGTGCATGTCGTAAAAGGCGACTAAGGGATATGACTCCCTTCTTATATTACTAGGTGGTAGGGTTTAACCCACCCGGGTTGGTACCACCGCACTGAATGAAAGGTCGGTCGAAACGGCTATGTAAATAGTTTGTGTTTTCCGTCCAGTTCAGTGTAGCCGGCACGACCGAAGGGAAGCACTGACGTGGCACCAAGTTCAACCGGTGTTATGGGCTGACATCACGGATGTTGTAGGTGATGTAGCCAACCGTGTCAGTTTCAATAAAAAAAAAAAAAAAAAAGGTACTTAGACAGAGAAGTTGACACGACACACGACTTTTCCACTACATTTCCAGCTCCGCACAACGCGCACTGAGCAGGGATTGCATCCTAAAGTATACGCTTGACTTACCGCGGATGCGTACCAATCGCTTCTGCCATAGCCGACTATCATTGGTCTCACTCTACGGAGACCAAGCCATGCTGCATCGTCATAGCCCCAGTGCGACGTTGCTATCACTTACTCGCTCTAGCTTGCCTCCCTGTGACAGGAGTGAGAGAGAAACACGAAGATTGCGACGGTCGCCCGATGAAGGGTGAGTGATTTCATGTTTCTCTCTCGCTCCTGTCATCGGTAGGCAAGCGAGAGCGAGTAAGCGATAGCAACGTCGCAGTGGGGCTATGACGATGCAGCATGGCTTGTCTCCCTAGAGGGAGACAATGATAGTCGGCTATGCTTCTGCAGATCCCTCCTCCACAGAACTGGTAAACTCTGGAATGCTCTCCCACATATTTCCCCCCAAGTATAGTCTCGCATCCTTTGGCTACATCACCTACAACATCCGTTATGTCAGCCCATAACATCGGGTGAACTAGGTGCCATGTCAGTGCTCACGTCAAAAAACTACTGGGAGGACTGGATTAAAATTGGATAGGCGTATGTCTAGCAGTAGACGCATACACGCTGAATGACATTGTTTTTTCCGAATGACCAAAAACATTGTTTACCATAATGAAGAAAATGAACAAAATTTTCTCAATAATTTATTTTCTTTTAAAAATCAAGAAAAATATGTACTAATGACTAAATAATACATTATATTATTAACTATAATCTATAAATTATATCTATACAGGTTCAGATATAATATAATAGTTTTTGATATCACCATAAAACTGAATTAATTATAAAACAATAACAATTTGGGGGTGCGGCGTCCATAATAACAAAATATTAGCAAAATTTCTTCACTGGTCTTTGACATTAATAAAACTAAGTAGCTACAAAATTTCCTGTTTCAAAAATGGTTGTATGTCTGTTTGGCCGCACATAACTTTGAAACCATTGCTCCTATTTTCATTCAGTTTTCACCAATACCTACATTCAAAAATTGTTTCTAACTATTTTTATGTAGTATTTTTTTAACTTTTCTCTGAGGCTTCGCTCGCGTGAAATTTGGATTTAAAACGAAGAAAGTAAGTCACTAAGGGTGAGGTCGAAGGCTGCGTTCAAATAAACAATATACTTTTTCGAAAATAGTGAGTCACTAAGGGCAACGCGTTCATAGCTGAAATCTGACTTGGGTGTGCGTTCTAAACTTTTGAGAGATCACAATAGATCTTCCTAGGTCGCAATCTAGAACGATAAAAAAGGTATGGACTCCGAACCCTATCCACGCCAGCGTAACGCGATATAAGTAAAAGCATACTTGTTTCATTGGACGGTCGCGCGCTGGCCCGTCAATATTTCATCGGCCGCGTTCGCAAAAACGTTTAAAATGGCCACATGCTCTATGTTTACGTGGAAAAACACTACAGCCAAGTTTAGTGTGCACAATAGTGGAATATCTTATCATCGGTAAGTACACTCCGCTCCCCGCAACTCGGCGACGCTAGTTCTCATACAAGCATTTGACAGTCCGGCGTCCATACCTTTTTTATCTACAAATAGACTATGCCCGTCATGTAAGGAGTTCGTAGGCACGGACAAACATTTGTTATGCGGATGCAAAATACTACTTGAGCGAGGCCAGTATTCCTACCGTCATGATAAAGTCCTCCAAATCATCAGAGAGGCCATCAACCTGTCAATTGCACGGACCAGGAAAGGGCAAACCAGTAGCGGCTTCCAGAAGGTCAACTTTGTGAAACCTGGAGCCAATAAGCTGCCCAAAGATAGGACTAAACCTTCTTCAATTTTGGGAGCAGCAAAGGATTGGGAATTGTTGATGGACACACATGAGAAGCATTACCAAATGCCTTCGGAAATCTGTACCACAACATTAAGACCGGATATACTCATATCCCTTCGATTGCCCGGCTCAAAATCATGCCAAAATCGTGATTGCCCCGCCATTTTGGCAGAGTCGAGCGCGCTCCACCCTACTGCGTTCTAGACCTTATTTCTAGACTTTTTTCTATGAAGCATATATGAAAAGCCTATATTTTCTAAATCTTCATTAAATTTACTAGGCATTGCCTTGGTATCACGTCTAATTGTGTTTATTATTATCACCATTAAACTGGGCCAAAGTCCACAAACGAATTAATTTACATATTCGGGTAAAAAAATATTCATATTTTCTAATAAAAACTGCAGATACTGAATTTATTGTGTTTTATTTATAGTTTATTACATAATCTACCATTTCCTATCAAGATATCTTTCGTTACAGTAGAAATGTAGATCTCAACAGAGTTCCAAAGTGTAACAAAAATATGACGCTCTTCACTCGAGGTCGTAAATGTCAAGTATGTTTACAAATTAATTTCGGCTGAATGATCCACTCCAGCGGTATGATGTAAGTGTTTACACAAGCCTGGGCTCTTCAAGTACTCAGAATAAAATAATTACATGTGTCGGATGTTTTGTTTCTAAACAATACGAGGCCAAATGGAACAATGGTCAAAATGACCTACATAGCAAAAACTGCTCTAGAAGCAAATACTACTGACTGAATTAAAATAAAAGGACACTAAAAAATAGTTTATTAAATTTGCTCTTAGATTCAGTGAAAAAAAATTATACTACCGTACAAAAATATTGAAAAAAAATTCAGTGAAATTTACAGAAATAAAAATAAAAAAACCAAAATTTAGTAAGTAGTAAGGATAACTTAATATGGAGGAGGCTTTCGGGAAATGATAGCAAATTTTTTGCAACATATCTTAAGGTATCTAATACCGTATTTGAAATGGTTATAGATAAATGCTCCAGAAGGCGGACTTAATGCTGAAATCTTTTTGAAGTTCTTAATATTGTGGTACAGATTTCAGAAGGCATCTGGTCATGCTTCTCATGTGCCCATCGGCAGTAGAGGAGGGTGTTAATCGAGGCGGGGACTAGCGAGTGGCCACTCTAAATTTCCCGCGCATGCTTCACGTTTCGGCTCGCGTCAAGCCCTCGTCAGCTAGTCTGCGTTGACTAGGACGCGGGGAAACCACCAGTCCCGCTCTCGACCTCCCTCTCTCTACCTATCCATATTCTGTAGGATGCTTCCAGTGACGTTTTCGAAGCTCTCTCCATATATGAGCTTAGCGTCGATCTTGGGAGCCCTAGATTCTTGAAGAGACTGTAGAGCGACTTCGCTGGTAGTCCTCTTGCTCCGACTTCCACAGCGAAGAGATCAGTCTTGAATCCGTTTCTCACAATACAATTACGTTATGCAAATACATAATATGAAATAAATGAAACGCAAAAATCCATGCACAAAATTAAAAGTACGCCATTAAATTTACGGCCAAAATAAATTTCATTAAATTTAATGAAAATATCACTCAAAACAAGCACACTAAAAAAATAAAATTTTATTAAAATGTATTGAAGCCGCTATCCATATAGGTGGAGCGGTCGCTCAGCGACACGGTCACGTGACCTCACGCCGATAGTGCCCCGAACCGTTGAACGGTTTCCGAAGCGACCGTGCCTTTATTTTTCGAAAAATTTAATTACTAGGCCACTTTAGGGCAGATATAATGTTCTTAAAACATTTACAATGAAATAAATAAACTATTTCAATAAACTTTCACTTGTTTTGGCGAAAATCTATAGAATTTCGATCGATCAAAGTAACCTACCATTCAAAATTTTCGTAACGGTTTTTCGTAGTGGGTCGGAAACATCAAAATTATTGACGAATAAATCATTCCTCAAGTCCGAAAAACTATTGTAACATGTAGATTACATACCCTTCCATTGTTTTTCAACAAAAAACCGCAAAAATACGGCAAAAAATCACTCCAAAACACAATTTCAATGGCACGCTATTCTGCGTCCGCGAACACAACAGAACTGAATTTCCGATCGCTTCCCATTATTATTTTGAAGTGGCAAGCATATGGAAGTGTGTATTTTTAGCTAGCCTATTCTTTCATGAATAACTGTACGTAAGTTAGAAGAGATTAGTAGGATGTTTGACATTTAAATAAATTATTTAAAGTGACGAGTCTAGAGAGACCGCTCAACGGTTCGTGGCAACGCTGGCAGTCCAAGGGGTGAACCGCTGAACGGTCTCGGGCAATCTAAGGGATATTCTCAAAAGCGACAAAGCATGTAGTACTTGTTGAACTTACAGTTCCATGGGAAAGTAACATACCGAAGGACCACAACATCAAACTTAACAAGTACTGCAACTTAGTAGACCGGATTGTGAGAAACGGATTCAAGACTGATCTCTTCGCTGTGGAAGTCGGAGCAAGAGGACTACCAGCGAAGTCGCTCTACAGTCTCTTCAAGAATCTAGGGCTCCCAAGATCGACGCTAAGCTCATATATGGAGAGAGCTTCGAAAACGTCACTGGAAGCATCCTACAGAATATGGATAGTTACAGAGAATCGAGGTTACGGAGGTCGAGAGCGGGACGGTGGTTTCCCCGCGTCCTAGTCAACGCAGACTAGCTGACGAGGGCTTGAAGCGAGCCGAAACGTGAAGTATGCGCGGGAAATTTAGAGTGGCCACTCGCTAGTCCCGGCCTCGATTAATACCCTCCTCTACTGCCGATGGGCCCGGATATGTTCGGTGAAGCCATCGCAAGCTTAGATCCACACCTTCCTTCTAGGTCGCAATGATAACAGGACTCAGGGGCCATGACTCTCACACTTTAAATCATAATCATAAGAGCAATGCCAAAAAGCCGAGCTGCGTTCGTTAAACCACATAATTTCTCCAAGAAAATAAGCCACTAAGGGTGAGGCCGAAGGACGTTCAGGTAAACGATATAGTTTCTCAAAGAAACAAGTCACTATGGGTGCGGCCAAAGGCCGAGATATAGCCCAGATATTGTATGTAGTTTACCTGAACTCATAAATACTTTTAGTCTACTAAGTATATTAATCTTGTTGGCATTTGGCTAATCATGGTTCGAATTTGCGGTCACTTTGGCTCTCCTGAACTCAGTTCGGCCTTCAGCCTTGTTCTTAGTGACTTACTTTCTTCACGATACTATGTTGTTTACCAGAACGCAGATATCAGCTTTCGGCCTCGCCCATAGTAGACACTTACTTTCATAAATTGAAATTCAAATTTAACGCAAGCGAGGTCGCGGGCAAAAGCTAGTGCTAAATAAAAACATAAATAAAATCAAGATTTCTGAAAAATGTCCCTTATATATACATGACCACAAAGCTTCTTCATCAATTCATAGTGCGGCCATTTCTGCAAGGCATTCATATCTTTCTTGTACAACAGATCTTTATACTGTCGGTTCAGTAGTTGAAATTTCTTCTCACACGCGAGAGAAGAATAACCAATTTCGCGGGCCAAATCTTGCCAAGCTTGCCTCCTTGTTCTTTGAGGATTTTTAAATTTCTCAATATTTTTTATGTAGTAGTCGATTAATTGTTGAACAACCACCCTGGTCATTACTTTCTTGTTGTAACGTCGCTTTTTAGGAAGACTGTACTGTTCTTTTTTCTGTTTACAATCTACTCCGGTCCTTTTCGTCTTTGCAAGAAATGGATCATTTAAATCTGTGCCATATATCTCCTTGCATATATCGAAATACTCCCATTTGTCCTCGCTGTCATCTTTTTTCGCAGCTTTTAATTTCGTGCGATACGTTCCTCTTAAATCTCGCATTTTCTTCGAGCATCGACCGGCGCTAAGCCCTAAAGCTATCTCAGCCTCCCTCCAAAGATATTTGTGTATGTACTTGGGGTTTTTGAACCGATCAATGTTTTTTAAGTACCACTGGAGTAACTTTAGCGTTTCTGGACCGTCCCATACGTCGAAACCGACTAATTCGAATTTTTCCTCTGTCTGCAAAGTAGGATCATGCTTTAGTTGTTTCAGAATTTCCTCTTCTTTTTGGCTTATCAATTCGAAGGTTTCGAAGTAAGGCCACGATTCATTGTTACCTCTCTTCTTCAAATATGCATACACTTGATTCAGATACGTAAATTTCTTTTTACAATCTTCCCAGGCCGCGTTAACCGCTGTTCCCATATCAACCCATACGTAATTCTTATGATATTTAGGGCTAATAAATTCTTCTAAATTTCTCTCATAATACGATAATACGCGCAATACTAGATCTTCGTTCATGGAAACGTCGTGCGGTTCCATTTTGATTTCTTCCTTAATGAACTCCTTCAATCTTGATATGTCAGTAGAAAAAGACGGCTTCAACCGTATAATCTGCACAAATGCGGGAAAATGGGGCCAATCTACTTCGTCACCTTGATAAACACGTTTCAACAATCGATAATAATGGCATTTCATGATATTAAAAATTTTCCTACAGTGTATCGGTAAACGGTTTAAGGGGCCCGATACCGTGTTCCAGAGATCTATTTCATCTATAGCCTGGTCTTTGTGCATTTTTATGTAATTCTTGTAGAGTTTTAAGAGTTTCGATTTGGATTTTTTGGACCATTTTTTCTTAGTTATAACCTTTTTCTCTTGGTGATTTTCAGACGTGTCGTTTTCGTTGGTTTCTTTAGCAGATGTGTTTGGCAACAGTTGCTCGCCTCCTTCTGGTGCTACTATAATGCACACGGCATCGTCATCTGGAATAAGTATAAATACATTAAAAGCATATTTAATAGGAGGAACTCAATAGATTAATATATTATTATTTCTTTGTTTATTTATTTTAGGCAGCCTTGGCTGATACGTCTAAATCTGGTTAAAAGTGGTTTTAGCATTAATATAACCTTGAAAGTAAATAACTAACATGTACTTTCATGTTAAACACAGAGTAAAAAAATAGGATATGAAAATAGTCCGCGCTTTCCGCCCAGTTCACCGTAGGCGGCACTTTAAAACAATAGCCCCACTGCATCTCTCCCCGTGTATGTGAAAAAAGGCGACTAAGGGATATAATAATAATAATAATATAACTTTATTTCAGAATATATTAATTCCATAATGCAGTCAGTCAGTCCGTCAGTAATTATTATCTAATACACAATGAAAATCTAAATTATCAAAAATTTGCCCACACCCTGCCGTACCTATACTCTATAGCTGGCAAATGGCAGGTGGAGTTGAGTCCAGAATTTAAAAATATGACCAGCGCCACCTTCCAGAGTGACGGACAGGGTATGGTTCTCAGTTAAATACATTTTAAATACATATGACTGCCTTGTTATATTATATTACTAGGTGGTAGGGTTTAACCCGCCCGGTTTGGTACCACTGCACTGAATGAAAGGTCGGTCGAAACGGCTATGTAAATAGTTTGTGTTTTCCGTCCAGTTGAGTGTAGCCGGCACGACCAAAGGGAAGCCCTGATGTGGCACCAAGTTCACCCGGTGTTATGGGCTGACATCACGGATGTTGTAGGTGATGTAGCCAACCATGTCAGTTTCCATAAAAAAAAACGACCACAGAGGAAGCGCTGATATGGCACCTTTGTTCAACGAGGTGTTAAAACATATAAGTAGACCAACACTATTTATGAACTATTTATTATTTTTTGGCATTTGCTGTAGAGACTCTTGGGGCATGGAGCCCGGACGCATATTTCCAAAGTCTAGTATGCGAGACGAACCCATGACCCATGGCACTTTGGTGGCTCTACCACTGAGCCACCAAAGTACATAAACGACCAAACGAATATCGGATTCAGTAGGTTCGCCTCCGAAATTTATATTTCCCGCCACAGTTGAGACGACCAATCAGAGCAACTCGCATACTAGACTTTGGATATATTATGCAGCCCGGACGCGATCCATTTTTCCAAGAAATTGGTAAAACTATTCATTGACGCGTCTGGGGACCGCCGCCGCCGCCACCGTGCCCGGGTGCATTTTAAGCAGCGGATCAGCCTGGCGATCCAGAGGGCAGACGGGGAACGCCGCTTCAGTCATGGGGACCATGCTAAATGGTCCCTATGGACGATTCTTTTTATTTATAGTTAATTTAGTTATTTTTAGTCTAGCTAGATGTAATTATTTTGAAATAAAGTATTAAGTACAGTAGGCGCTCGTAATCCGGCGCTCGACAGTCCGGCACGCGCAGTAGTCCGGCATTTTTAGCCTCAGCTTAGACCCGCTCTATAATCCGGCACTACTGCCGTATTATAGAGCGGGGGATTCGGGTGAGCATAGCAAAATTTGCTCTCGCGCTCAGTCCGGCCCCGAACTTGACAGCGAAACTACGCGTCTGTTTTTTTTTTTTGTTGAATTACGTAGTGTGCCACATATGTACATTAAGTTTTCAAGCGGCGGGTGGCCGAGTGGTTTGGGCATCGGCTTCTCATGCGGGAGGTCCGAGGTTCGAATCCGGTCGGCGTGTACCAATGAGTTTTTTCTGACGAAAAAATTAACGTGCATACCTACACCCGCTGCTTCACCGTTCGGAACCGGTGTAAAACTGTAGGTAGGCTCAAATTGTAGCCGACTGGGTTGGTACCACCGTACTGGATGTAAGATGGCCGCATAGCAGCCTCGGTTGTGTTCTCCTCTAGTCCAGTATAGCCAGCAATCCAGGGAAGTCTCCGGTATGGCACCTACCTTCTCGGAGGTGATATTGGCTGGTTAGAGCATGTGCTTTGGCCCCTCCGACTCAGCCACCCATACCGGATTACATAAAAAAAAAAAAAAACATACATAAATGCTTTATATCCCATACAAATCCAATTCCAGTTCATTTCAGGCAGTTCCAGCAATCCGGCATAGGCGAAAAAATTTGGGTGCCGGATTACCGAGCGCCTACTGTATATTTAACTATGAAATGAAGACAAAAGCGAATTGTATTTTTTAAATATAGCCTTTAGTCTGTGGGTCTATCTCAAAAGTCTCGTCTACAAAAATCTACCTGCCGACACCGCACAGTTAAAAGACAGTATCGGAGCTGAAATAAACACAATTTCCAGTGCACTTATGCAGTTAGGTATGCACTTATACAATATGCAGAATAGGTTGGAGGAGTGCGTACAAAACGAAGGTCGACATTAGAAAAGGTGATATTTATTTATAAATTTATTAACAGTTTGAATATAAAAAAGAAAACAAAAAAAAAATTTAAATCAGCTTTTGTCTTCTTTTCGTAGTAATAAATACTTTTGATCTTTATGATTATTTATATGTCTATTTTGTCAGCATCAGTAGGTCAGCGGTGTGGTCGGTCGACCGGTTGTTAAGCAACCCTGAGCCCGGTCAGTACTTGCATGGGTGACCGCTCGACCGTTGGAGGCTGACCGTGGTTCGGATTCCACTTAAAACTGTAGGTCCCTTCCCTTCTTACTTTACTAGGTGGTAGGATTTGGTTAACCCGCCCTGGTTGGTACCACCGCACTGAATGAAACGTCATTGGTCGAAACGGCTATGTAAATAGTTCGTGTTTTCCGTCCAGTTCAGTGTAGCCGACATGAAACGAACGGAAGCACTGACACGGCACCTAGTTCATCCAGTGCTATGGAATGACATCACGGTTGTTGTTGGTGATGTAACGTACCGTGTCAGTTTCCATAAAAAAAAGTATGTTTTTTTTTTATTAATTTTCAAAATCGGAAATTCTTGCCGCTGGACACCGTGCATATAAAAGTAAATATTTACCACTCTCCATCAATATTTTGGTATCCTCATCCAGTTCGTAATCGTATTCCACGGATATTTCTTCTTTCATCTCAAACCATTCCGAACCAATATTCATGTCATTGTTAATATCAGCATATCTCATGTACACATCGTCCAGCATCGAGTAATATCTCCAACCGATTTTTACATGCGGCTTCTCCAATTTCTTTTTGCGAAGATTTTGATGCCTCTTTATCAATTCCCGCATTTTCTTTTGACAATCCTCGGCGCTCTTCCCGAGAGATTTCACCAGCGGTGCCCAAGCTATGTGCGCAAGCTGTGCGTGTTTATCTAAAGCGAGTTTTAACTCGTCACAGTTTGCAGAGTAAAATTTTATCAGCTCTGTGATACTTTCGTGTTGCCAACGTCTGGCTTTGACGTGCTTTGTCAGATGCAGCGCTTTACCGTTTGCCAGATTTACCGTTTGCGTCTCAGGCTTCAGATTAAATATCTCCATGCAGAGTCGGAAGAACTCCCTCCCGCTGTAAAGCTTTTCGTTAACGGTTGATTTGGTCGACAGCTTGGCCATCAGAGAGTTGTGTTGCCAGCGTATTGCTCTAAACCTATACGCGCATTCCTCTGCCGTCAAATCGATTTCCTTAGCTATCATAGACCATAGGCGTATTTCACCTCCAAACTGAGCGGCTTTGAACAAATGCCTATGGCTTAAGTAGTATCGGAGCAGCCCATGGTTAATCTTGTCCAAATCGAGTGCATATTTGTCATGGTCAACGCGTTCGGTGCCGTCGTATTGGCAGATTTTGAGAAGTATGTCAAAATACGGCCACTGCACATCGTTTATATCCAAAACTTGAGAATTTTCTTGCAGTTGAGATCTCACCATATCCAAATAGATATTTTGGAGTTTTTCAAACTGCCTCTGGCACGATTCTGGGGTTTCGAACAGTTGGAGGGCGATATCGTTCCATCTCTTTTGAGCTTCGAATGGGGAGGGTCCTTTTAAGACGTCGATGTGGTGTAAGTAAAACAAAAGTAGGGTTTCGGTTGAGGCCTCGTCCCATTCATAGTCGAACGGTTCCCATTCGTCCAGGTGTTCCTGCTTTATGTCTACAGGCCGCTCTTGTTGGTGTGCTGATATTTTCTCTGAAAAATATAATGTACACGCTGTAAGAAAACATTTAAATGGCAGTGGACCGGGCAGATTACAAGAAGCGGCGGGTGGCCGAATGGTTTGGGCATGCCTTCCGAATGGGGGAGCATTTGGGAGAATTTGGAGAAAAATTTAAAAAAAGAGTCGAATAGTTCCAGACCGCGCCAGCGCCAACCGTTTCGGACGATTTTACAGTAAGACGAAAAAACTAGACCTCGATAAACAGCCTCCCATACAAACTACAAGGGAGCTGGAAATAATGTTAATTTTTCTTTACTCTGGATTGGACCATGTTAGGAACATAATGTCTTTACAGATAAGTGACAAATTTAATACTTCATTCGAAATGGATTTGGCGGGTTCTGGAACTATACGACTCAAATATACATTAACTCTTTATATTTTTACAATATACTTAAAATGCCGCAAAAATAGAGGAGTGTTTTGATTTTTTTGCGAGTGTTGCAAAGTTAAAAAACTTGCTCTTTCAACGTCGAGGATCATTTTTTTATTTTTTTTATGTAAACTGACACGGTTGGCTACATCACCTACAACGTCCGTGATGTCAGCCCATAACACCGGGTGAACTAGGTGCCATGTCAATGCTACCCCCTTTGATCGTCGGATCAAAGGGGGAAGGAACAGGAACTGGTCGGAAAACACAAACGACCGACGTTTCATTCAGTGCGGTGG
Organism: Nematopogon swammerdamellus; assembly: GCA_946902875.1. Classification (NCBI taxonomy): domain Eukaryota; kingdom Metazoa; phylum Arthropoda; class Insecta; order Lepidoptera; family Adelidae; genus Nematopogon; species Nematopogon swammerdamellus. Next base: position 2,532,564 of record OX336361.1, read on the forward strand.
TACCAACCCGGGCGGGATAAACCCTACCACCAAGTAAGATTAGGAGGGAAGGAACCTACAGTTTTACGTGGAATCCAAACCTCAGTCAGCCTCCAACGGTCAGCGGTCACCCATCCAAGTACTGACCGCACCCAGCGTTGCTTAACATTCAATAGCGACAGTTGACTGTCTGCACCACTGAGCTATCGAGGCTGACTAAAGATAATCCTGTAGATTGAAAACCTAGAACATTGCCCTATACTTACTTTAACTTTTCATATTTTTTTTTTTTTTTTTTTATGGAAAGTGACACGGTTGGCTACATCACCTACAACATCCGTGATGTCAGCCCATAACACCGGGTGAACTAGGTGCCACGTCAGTGCTTCCCTTCGGTCGTGCCGGCTACACTGAACTGGACGGAAAACACAAACTATTTACATAGCCGTTTCGACCGACCTGTCTGCATCAATCCTACGGTACAGATGACAGAGTGGTACAGATAGTTCAATCCACGAAGACGCGTCCCACTACTTTTGGTGCGCGTGACGCTCTCTCGTGATTGGCCAATTAATCTTAGTTTTTTTTTTTTCTTTTTATGGAACCTGACACGGTTGGCTACATCACCTACAACATCGGTGATGTCAGCCCATAAGACAGGGTGAACTAGGTGCCATGACAGTGCTTCCCTTCATTTCATGTCGGCTACACTAAACTGGACGGAAAACACGAACTATTTACATAGCCGTTTCGACCGACGTTTCGTTCAGTGCTGTGGTACCAACCCGGCCGGGATAAACCCTACCACCTAGTAAGGTAAGAAGGGAAGGGACCTACAGTTTAACGTGGAATCCGAACCACGGTCAGCCTCCAACGGTCCAGCGGTCACCCATCCAATCACTGACCGCGCTCGGCGTTGCTTAATAACAGTTGACTAACCAACCGCGCCACTGAGCTACCGAGGCTGACGAATTTTCTTATCCCTTAGTCGACTTTTACGACATGCGACGGGGAGAGATGCAGTGGGGCTATTCTTTTTAAGTACCGACCCCACACGGTACAAAAGTGTGCGTGTGCACTCTTATTCGTAGTAGTGTGTAACGACAGAACCAGTGGCGGCTGGTGACTTCAGTGACCGGTAGTGCGCTAAGTACCTACCTACTTAAATACCAAATTACCCAACACATTCCCCTCATGTTATTTTAAGATCGGGACTTCCGATTTTTTTAAATGCCTGCGTTTAATAATTATGTACGTACCTAGTATGAATAGTCTCAAGACACTCAATGAGTTGCAAAAAACAAGAAAAGAAATCCAAACAACTTTTTTAACAAATTTTAGTACCTTTATGAACACATCCATAGACCACAACACTACTGCAGCTTTAAAAAAGAAAACAGTAGTAATGCCCCAAAAATACTTAAAAAAAATATATAAAAAAAAAATTAAAGCATTTGAAAAGTAGGAATTGAACCCGGGATCACCTGATTGTAAAGCCTTACCTTTGACCAACGCTTAGGCAAATATCGGCACCACTTAATTCACAGTATCACACAGAAAACACAAAACCTAACCATATCACATTTTAAATATTCGCGCGCTAACGGATAAGTGACATCACATGACAGCGCGCTGACTCTAGCTAGACAGACGGACTCGTGCAAAACGAATCGCTCGCGAAGCGACGCGTCGCACGCGCGGCTATTCACGATATAGCGTCCTTGTTTGGCGCTCGTGCGCCGCACGCAGAACTCCATTTCGGCCCATACTGTTTCTATGAAGTATCTTTTGTCTCACGCGCCAGCGGTGTTTTGCCGATCTCCATACATTCAGCATGGGAGACCCGCGTACGCCCTCCGATTCCGCACGGGGCGCGCGTTTACTCGCAAAAAAGTGTCTTGTGATCTATAAAATAAGGTCGAATTCACATTCGTATTTATTTGGAGTACGATCTATGGTTTTAATGTAGGTATATTGTAAGATATTATTTATTTTGAGTGAAGTGAAGACTTCTCGTGGTATGGTAGTGCGGCGCACGAGCGCACTTTAAGACCAGCCGCCAGTGGACAGAACTAACACACTAGCAGCAGGTTGCACACTTACACTGTAGGCGATTAGGAGGAAGGGTGGGGCGCGTCTTCGTGGATTGACCTATCTGTAGGTAGAGGCTTAAGGTCTCAGTGCGGAGAATAGCCCCCCCCCCCAAGAGGCTGGGTAGCAAACAAATAAACAAACAGTAATATTTAAACATACCATTTGGGTCTGAATTCGCCAGTAAGTTTGGATCTTCCTCGGGGTCTTCCATCGTGCTTCAAACCTGAAAAGCGAAAAAAAAAATTATTTAATATTCTGCTACTGCGTATCACGTCGGGGTCGCCAATGTGGGAGTAGCTGTAAAAGGTGGAGAGATGTTGATGTCTTGTATCCACCGGGGCGGCTGCGCAGCTGGATGTTGTGTGGGCTACTGCCCAACGCTCTCAGTGAGCTAACTGTATATATACAGAGCGTATTTGCACATTTAAGAATGCGTTGAGCGAATGTATGAATTTTGACATTTTACGGTTCTGCGCCATCTGTTAGCGCGTTCGTGAGTCAATCTGTTGTCTCTGAAGAGTAGCGTCGTAAGTGGTTCTCGAGTTTCGTTCGGCTGTGGCCAGGTGTCGCCACATGCGTATTAATTTATGACTTTTTTTTTTATGGAAACTGACACGGTTGGCTACATCACATACGACATCCGTGATGTCAGCCCATAACACCGCGTGAACTTGGTGCCGTCAGTGCTTCCCTTCGGTCGTGCCGGCTACACAGAACTGGACGGAAAACACAAACTATTCACATAGCCGTTTCGACCGACCTTTCATTCAGTGTGGTGGTACCAACCCGGGCGGGTTGAACCCTACCACCTAGTAATATTAGAAGGGAGTCATATCCCTTAGTCGCCTTTTACGACATACACGGGGAGAGATGCAGTGGGGCTATTCTTTTAAAGTACCGGCCCCAGGCGGTACAAGACTTGGCATGAAATGGTGTTAAAAATATTTTATCTTAAAGGAAGAATTACCTAGAAAGCTTAAAAGAATGGGTGATAGAACGAAAGGGATAGATGTACCTACTCGATTATTTCATAGTAAGTTTGGGTAATTGTTTTTTAATGTGAAAATAATGGTACTTTTTAATGTTCCATATCCGTCATACGGAGCCCTATTACTAAGCCTACGCCGTCTGTCTGTCTGTCCATCTGTCTGTCCGAAGGCTGAACCGTAATAGGTAGCCCGTTGAAATTTTCACAGAACATGTGTTATTTATTATGGCCGATATAACAACGATTTCCCTGTCCACGGCCGCCAGTGTAGGAACACTTTACTGCAACGGTCGTTGTCTTGTTAACTGACGTGCCCAGCCCACTGCCATTTGAGCTTAGCCAACTGGTGTTTAACCCGGTGGTGGCTATGCTGTCGTCCTTTAGTATTATTATTATTCCTTTATTAACACATATTCTTAAAACTAATTTTGTACATATTCAAAACCTAACATAAAAAACATATACAAAATTAACCTTAAAAAAATGGAGTTTCCACCACCGGCGGCGGGGCGAGCCCAAGCTACCGATGATCGGGTCCCAAAGAGAGGAACCTCCGGACGATGCGTGCAGTGTCGAGCAGGGCTGCCTTCTGGATCTGGCCCTTGACCCAACCACTCAGCGAGAGCCTCTCAAGGTGGTCGTCGAGGCTCTTTGCTATCAGCCCATGCGCCGAAACGACTATGGGCACAACGATCGTCGAGTCGACGGGCCACATTTTGGTAACCTCGTGCTGCAGATCTAGATACTTCAGCATCTTCTCTGCTTCCTTACTGACGAGGTTACCATCGTGCGGCACGGCGATATCGACGAGCGTTGCGCGCCTCGCCTCCCGGTCCACTATCACAATATCAGGTCTATTCGCGAGAATAGTCCTATCTGTAATAATGGACCGGTCCCAGTAGAGTGTGACATGACCGTTCTCGAGAACTGGCGGCGGATTGTACTTATAGTAAGGCACTTCGGTACCTACAAGGTTGAACTTTAAGGCAAGTTGCTGGTGGATAATCCTGGCTACTAGGTTGTGTCTATGCAAATACTCGGTGTTGGCAAGCTGCGAACAACCGGAAATCACATGTCTGAGGGACTCGCCAGGTTGGTGGCAGGCGCGGCAGATGTCAATGGTCCCGTCCTTCATTATGTGTCTCCTATAGTTGTTCGTCTTGACAACCTCATCTTGTATTGCAAAGACAAACCCTTCGGTTTCCCCGAAGAGGTCCCCGAAGCGTAGCCAGTGCACGGAAGCAAGTTGGTCTACATCCGGTCCCGTGAGAGACCGGAAGTACCTACCGTGCAGCTCCTTGCCTTTCCATACTTCCATGCGGTCCTCGGTGCTTAGTACAACCGGCTTCCGCCAGTTCTCTTTTCCCATGCTCAGCGGGGTAAGACCTTTATCGCTGGTGACGACATCGCGATGCATCTCACAAACATAAGTCTTTTCCAAAAAGTACTGACGGAGATTGCATACCTCGCGGTTGTGCAGGTTCTTGGCATTTAACATACCTCGACCCCCACACTTCCGCGGGATATACAACCTCATGACCGATGATCGTGGGTGATGCATACGGGATTTCGTCATCAGCGTCCTGACCTTTCTGTCCAGCGAGTCCAATTCGGTCTGAGTCCATCTGAGAATACCGAAAGTATATACGAGCACAGGCATGACCCAACCGTTATAGGCACGAATTTTATTGCCGCCTGACAAAAGGCTATTTAGTACTTTTGTAAGACGACGAAAAAACTTTTCCTTAACTGATTGTTTCATGTCCGTATCCCGTATGTTGAGAGCCTCCGATATTCCCAGATACTTATAAGTTTCGTCTTCGGAGAGAGCTCGAACATTCATGGACTCCGACAACTGTATGCCGCCGGAGTTCACGATCACACCACGTTCCACATGGATGGTCCCACATTTTTCCAAGCCGAACTCCATTCCAATGTTGTTCCATTATTATTATTATTATTATTTATTTATATACACTAGCAGCTTGCAGCTGATGCGTGTACTTCACGTGTTGAGTGCACTGTTTTATAATAGATCTTATTTATATTTTTATTTTTATTTATTTTTTTTTTTTTTTTATTATTAATTTTTTTTTTTATTATATTATTAGTGTTTGTTTTTATTTTTGTTTATATTTAGCAAATGTTTGTCAAGTAGATTTTTAAAACCATTCACTGAGATAGCACTTATCACTTCTTGTGGTAGCTTGTTCCAAGAGTCCACTACTCGGTTAGTTAGAAAGTACTTTCTTGGGTTGGAGTTGGAAGTGTTTCGGTTTAATTTTAAAGAGTGACCACGGAGTCCCTCGTTGGTGTTCATTGTGTACATTGAATTAAGGTTGGCTACATCGTAATGACCATTGAAAATTTTGAATGTTTCGATGAGGTCCCCTCTTTGTCTTCTTTGCTCTAGTGTAGTAATACCAAGTGCGTCCAAGCGGCTTTCGTAAGACTTGTTCCTCAGGGATGGAACCATCTTGGTTGCCCGCCTCTGCACTCTCTCCAGAAGTTCAATGTCCTTGATGAAGTAAGGGTTCCACACTTGGTAAGAGTATTCAAGGAGAGGACGGACATACGTTTTGTAGAGTTTGATGAACAAGTCTGGATTTATGTAGGAGAAAGCTTTTCTGATCATGTAAAGAAGTGAGTTTGCTCTTTTTACAACTTCTACTATATGTGGTTCCCATTTGAGGTCATGTGACACAGTTACTCCGAGATCTTTCTGTGCGTTGACTGGATGTACAAGGATTCCCTCGATCGTGTATTTGTGACGCGGATTCTTGGGACCTATATGCAGTACGGTGCATTTCGCTGCGTTTAGTGTAAGAAGCCAATCCTTGGTCCATTGCACGATGCGGTCGAGGTTCCCTTGAATTGATTGATGGCTTATAACAGGATCTCCGAAGAATTTAGTATCATCAGCAAAAAGTGCAAAGGGTAATTCCATTATCGCTTTGAGGTCCGTCAGAAAGATAACAAACGCTACAGGGCCGATTACTGAACCTTGTGGTACGCCACTGAGTACATCGTGGGCTTCAGACAATTCCTCGCCGACTCGTACCCGAAATTTCCTGTTTGTAAGAAAATCTGCAATCCATGACAGTAGCTTTCCTCTGAACCCAAAGTGTTCCAATTTATGGATTAACCGTTTTATTGGAACTCGGTCGAATGCTTTCTCGTAATCCAAGTAGATAACATCAATAGAGTTCCGTTCGTTCCACTCGCGGGTCCACTGGTCCACACATGTGAGGAGATTAGTCACGGTTGAGCGTCTCGGGACGAAACCATGTTGCTCTTCGATTATTATATTTTCCCCTGCTAGAAACATTCGAATTTTTTCCGCTACAATTTTTTCCATAGCTTTGCAAACAATGCTAGTAAGGCTAATGGGACGATAGTTGGCTGGAGAAAGTTTATCGCCTTTTTTGTAAATTGGTGTTACAATTGCCTCTTTCCAGTCGTGTGGAAGTGTCGCGCTTTCGAAAGATAGTGTCATTATATGAGCAAGCTGCTCGCACAATTCCGCAGAGCACTTCTTCAGGAAAATAGCTGGAATTTCATCAGGTCCCATGGAAGTAGCATCCCTGAATGATGTTAAGACCTTTAGAATTGCATTTGGCTCGAACTCAATTGTCTCAATACAATTTACTAGTCTCGGCACCAATATTTGTGGCATAGAGTCATCAGGCTCTCGAACATAAGACTTTTCAAATTAGTGCGAAACATAGTTTGGATTTTGAACATTTCAGTGAGATAAGCTCACAAAATGTTAAATTTTTTTATGGGAAGCACGACCTATGGTGCTCACCAGACTAACGCAGAGGTGTAGTCCGACGGCGCCAACGGGCATTCGACCATTGACGGGGGCTGCAAATACCATGTCAATACAATGTTCAAAATCCAAACCGTATCCTTTGTAAATTGTTGAGGTGTACTTAGTAGGGGCGTCCTACCATCTTCGGTTAAAATGTAACGCCCCAGTTATCTCATGTCAACTGTATGAGAAAGATAGTCACATTCACCGACAGATAACTGTCAGCTGTGGCTTAACCGGAGGTGGTAAAATCTTCCTTATGTACCTACCTATGATTGACATCTTTTTGGAACCGAAGGTATTTTTTAAAAATGATTCTGTTCGAAAATCTAACTTCAAAATAATCAATATACTAATAATAAATCTGTAAGGGATGGTCATGGAGTAAGTTACTTTGTTTTAGGAAATATTGAGTTTGTAGCCTCTATGTATGATACTAAAGCTAAATTGACGATTTTTAGAAATCTTTTCTGTATGTATGTATGTATGTATGTATGTTCCTCCATAACTCTTAAAGCCATAATCCGAATTTGATGAAACTTAGTACAAGCCCATTTTACTATACGGGACACAGGATAGGCTTACTAAAATTCACTTCCGGCTACGCTAAGATGTGGCTCCCATACAAATCGAATTGTTCCAAGCGCCGAAATAATGGGCGGCGCGGCGCGGCGGGGGTTAGTAGCGCGTCTCGCGGAGACTGGCAGCCCGGCGGGGGTGAAGGCGCGGGACGCGGCGCGGGGTGCGGTCTGGCGGAGCGCGGTGTGCGTGTATGCATTGTCTCGGCAGAGTTTCTTATATTTTAATTCGATTCATAATATTATGTAGGTTAACTTCGTTAGGTATCTATTTGATTAATTTTAGGTGCAAACCTATGTAAAAGTGTTATTGCGAGTCGATGTTAGCGGATATTTATTTAACTGAAGTTCCTATTTGATTTAAGTTAATTGATCGTATGTTTATTATATTGTACGTAGTGTAGTATGCGCGGTATATTAGCGAAGAGATTCTTATTTTTACCCGATTACGGCGAAGCGAAAAGGAGAGTTATGTTTTTGACCGGTATGTATGTATGTATGTATGTTCAACTGTTCCCTCATAATAACTTCGAAACTACTTATCTTAATTTGACAAATGAGGTATCGTTGGATGCGTCTTGACCGTACGCTGGTCGTCAAGACGCATCCAACGTCTATAGGCTATATGATATGGCGCCCTCTAGAGGACATAAGTAATGATAAAAAATTGCCCGCGGCTTCGCTCGCGTGAAATTCGTATTTCAAAGGAAGAAAGTAAGTAACTAGGGGCGAGCTGGGTTCAGGTAAACGATAAACCGTCTCGAAGAAAGTGAGTAACTTTTTGAGGCCGAAGGCGAAGTTGCGTTCAGGAAGACGATAAACCTTCTCGAAGACAGTAAGTAACTATGGGCGAGGCCGAAGGCCGAGCTGCGTTCAGGAAGAGGGTAAACCATCTATAAGAAAGTAAGTAACAAAGGGCGAGGCCGAAGGCCGAGCTGCGTTCAGGAAGAGGATAACCTTTTCGAAGAAAGTAAGTAATTATGGGCGAGGCCGAAGGCCGAGCTGCGTTCAGGATGAGGGTAAACTTTTCGAAGAAAGTAAGTAACAGAGGGCGAGGCTGATGGCGGAGCTGCATTCAGGAAAACGATAAACCTTCTCGAAGACAGTAAGTAACTATGGGCGAGGCCGAAGGCCGAGCTGCGTTCAGGAAGACGATAAACCTTTTCGAAGACAGTAAGTAACTATGGGCGAGGCCGAAGGCCGAGCTGCATTCAGCATGCGGGTAAACTTTTCGAAGAAAGTAAGTAACAGAGGGCTAGGCCGAAGGCCGAGCTGCGTTCAGGAAAACGATAAACCTTCTCGAAGACAGTAAGTAACTATGGGCGAGGCCGAAGGCCGAGCTGCGTTCAGGAAGAGGATGACCTGTTCGAAGAAAGTAAGTAACAGAGGGCGAGGCCGAAGGCCGAGCTTCGTTCAGGAAGACGATAAACCTTTTCGAAGACAGTAAGTAACTATAGGCGAGGCCGAAGGCCGAGCTGCGTTGAGGAAGACGATAAATTATCGAAGACAGTAAGTAACTATGGGCAAGGCCGAAGGCCGAGATGTGTTCAGGAAGATGATAAACCTTTTCGAAGAAAGTAAGTAACAAAGAAGTTACTTTCTTCGAGAAGATTTATGGTCTTCCTGAACGCAGCTCGGCCTTCGGACTCGCCCTCAGTTACTTACATTCTTCGAAAAGGTTATCCTCTTCCTGAACGCAGCTCGGCCTTCGGCCTCGCCCTTTGTTACTTACTTCTTAAAGATGGTTTATCCTCTTCCTGAACGCAGCTCGGTCTTCGACCTCGCCCATAGTCACTTACTGTCTTCGAGAAGGTTCAGTTTTCTCGCCTTCTGTTACTTACTTTCTTCGAAAAGTTTACCCTCATCCTGAACGAAGCTCGGCCTTCGGCCTCGCCCATAGTTACTTACTTTCTTCGAAAAGGTTATCCTCTTCCTGAACGCAGCTCGGCCTTCGGCCTCGCCCTTTGTTACTTACTTTCTTATAGATGGTTTGTCCTCTTCCTGAACGCAGCTCGGCCTTCGGCCTCGCCCATAGTTACTTACTGTCTTCGAGAAGGTTTATCGTCTTCCTGAACGCAACTCCGCCTTCGGCCTCAAAAAGTTACTCACTTTCTTCGAGACGGTTTATCGTTTACCTGAAGCCAGCTCGCCCTTTGTTACTCTTTCTTCCTTTGAAATACAAATTTCACGCGAGCGAAGCCGCGGGCAAAAGCTAGTATAATATATATATATTACAGAAGCGATGAATTTAAATATGAAACAGCTTCTAGTAACAAATACATAGACATTCTTCTGGATTTCTTTCCCATGACAGTAGAAATCAATCTAATAGATATTCACTGTCACTGAATAGGTACCTACCTATATAAATCACAAGCAAAGCAAACCAAAGTTCTTCTTGATTGAAAAGAAATCAAAATGAATTTTGACGTACCTCTTCTACTGACAAGTTGAGTTGAGTTGAGGTAGGTGAGGTCGCAGTTCTAAAGTTCACACGATTTATTCGTCAAAGCTTTTAATCTCATTTACGCTGCATTGAGAGAAGCAAGGCGAAGTCAAAATGGTTGCCGAAAATAGGTTTGACAATTTGAAGAAATGACATGACTCCAACAAATATCTCAGACAACGTGACGCACTGTCATTCGTTCAAGGTCTATTCTTGTCTTATTCATACTAAAGAAAGACAGAGAAGTTGACTGTCAGTATTGAAAAGTTGCTTTGCAATGCGTGTGTGCGAGCGAACCACACTTTATACTACCGGATTATAAGCGCAAATAGGTCAAGAGGTCGCAACAAGCAAGAATAGAAATTGGGAGATGCAAAATGCATTATATGTATACTTATATAATATGTATACTATTTTTCTATGCAATATAATAATATGTTATCTATAAACAATAGGGCAGGCAACAATAAAGTACAACGAATTAGTCAGAGCGCCATCTAGTATAGAGTGATTAGATTACATTAAAGATGCAGTACTTTGAAACAGCGGCATCTAGGATCGAAATATGTACCGAATCGTCACAACTCTGATAATATTACATCGTCGCTGCGCTAATACAAACTCTTCGCATAATATTTTCTAGATTTTTCAAAAAATATAAATAATAGTTAAAAGTGCAGAAGAATTCACTTCTAGCTTCACTTTTAAGCTATTAGCACAGCTGTGTTGCCTCGTAATTATTTAAGTTCAACTTGATGATGAGTGATTCTTTACATAACACACACGCTGAATCCCGACAATCGGGGTAAGCAGAGTAATCGGTGTTGTGCTGCAAGAACTCTGATTACAGCACAACACCGACCACCACGTTTCGCAAATTATTCGAACAAGATTCAATCGATCAAGCAGCAAGTAAGGCACGAAGACCCACCTGCTGCATGACTCGGTGGAAGTACCATGCCAAGGTGAGAGGTGGCGAGCCTGTCGCCCTTTAGCACGGCATCTTGTCCTTATCCATTAGTCGCCTTTTACGACATGCACGGGGAGAGATGCGGTGAGGCTATTATTTTTAAGTACCGGCCCCACACGGTACTTTCTTTTTAAAATAAAATATACCTAGTTAATGCCTTTGCCTTGACTAGTTTCTGAATGTTGTTTATTTCACAAATTTCGCATCGACAAATTAATTCAAGACTTATAACATAGTGCCTTCCCTGCAAATAAATGTGTAAATTGCTTGTACGCTGGTCACTAGATGGCGCTGTATTGTCAGTGTCCAAGCGTTGCACTTGCAGCTCGCGGGGTTCATACCACCGTAGGTAGGTGCTTGACGAAAGATGGCCTCAAAGCAGCCTCAACTGTGTAAACTATGACTGTGTTCTCCTTAGTCCAGTATAGCCAGCAATCCAAAGAGAAACCTCCAGTACGGTACCTTCTCTCAAGGTGATGGGACTGGTCGAAGTATGTGTATGAGTAAAATATCATTTCAACATCATAAAACAAAATTCAGTGAAGTACTCGCACGCTTCTACGAACTCACGTCCCCAGATGTAGACGAAGCGTAGCTCGAGGGGCAAAGCGAGGGGTCGCTGGTTGTGTTGCTACATCCTCACCTAACTACGCCCCAGCAGTAGACGGACGCAGCGTAGCTCGAGGAACAAAGCGAGAGGGGCTCTGGTTGTGTTGCTACAACCTCACCTAACTGCGCCCCAGCAGTAGACGCAGTGTAGCTCGAGCGGCAAAGCGAGGGGGTCGCTGGTTGTGTTGCTACATCCTCACCTAACTACGCCCCAGCAGTAGACGGACGCAGCGTAGCTCGAGGGACAAAGCAAGGGGGTCGCTGGTTGTGTTGCTAAATCCTCACCTAACTGCGCCCCAGCAGTGACGCAGTGTAGCTCGAGCGGCAAAGCGAGGGGGTCGCTGGTTGTGTTGCTAAATCCTCACCTAACTGCGCCCCAGCAGTAGACGCAGTGTAGCTCGAGCGGCAAAGCGAGGGGGTCGCTGGTTGTGTTGCTACATCCTCACCTAACTACGCCGCAGCAGTAGACGCAGCGTAGCCCGAGGGACAAAGCGAGGGGGTCGCTGGTTGTGTTGCTACATCTTCACCTAACTGCGCCCCATCAGTAGACACAGTGAAGCTCGAGCGGAAAACCGAGGGGGTCGCTAGTTCTGTTGCTACAACCTCACCTAACTATGCCCCCGCAGTAGACGCAACGTAGCTCGAGGGACAAAGTGAGGGGGTCGCTGCTTGTGTTGCTACATCTTCATCTAACTGCGCCCCAGCAGTAGACGCAATGTAGCTCGAGCGGCAAAGCGAGCGGGTCGCTGGTTGTGTTGCTAAATCCTCACCTAACTACGCCGCAGCAGTAGACCTAGCTTAGATCGAGGGACAAAGCGAGGGGGTCGCTGGTTGTGTTGCTACATCTTCACCTAACTGCGCCCCATCAGTAGACGCAGTGAAGCTCGAGCGGCAAGGCGAGGGGGTCGCTGGTTGTGTTGCTACAACCTCACCTAACTATGCCCCAGCAGTAGACGCAGCGTAGCTCGAGGGACAAAGTGAGGGGGTCGCTGGTTGTGTTGCTACATCCTCACCTAACTGCGCCCCAGCAGTAGACGCAGTGTAGCTCGAGCGGCAAAGCGAGGGGAGCGCTGGTTGTGTTGCTACAACCTCACCTAACTGCGCCCCAGCATTAGACGCAGTGTAGCTCGACCTCGAGCGGCAAAGCGAGGGGGTCGCTGTTTGTGTTGCTACATCCTCATCTAACTACGCCCCAGCAGTAGATGCAGCAGCGTAGCCAGCTCGAGCGGCAAACCGAGGGGGGCGCTGGTTGTGTTGCTACAACCTCGCCTAACTGCGCCCCAGCAGTAGACGCAGCGTAGCACGGGCGGCAAAGCGAGGGGGGCGCGGGTTGTGTTGCTACATACAACCTCACATAACTGCGCCCCAGCAGTAGACGCAGCGTAGCTCGAGGGGCGGTGCAGGGGGCGAGGGTGGTAGGATAGGGGTAGTCGCGGCGTACCTCCTGATTTATACCCACGCTTATCTGGACGTGGAATTTATTTGTCTGCCTCCTCCAGTACGCGCGCGCCGTCGCTGCAGATACTGTGCTGTGTAGAGCTTTCGATACCTTAGAAGCGGCTTTAAGTGTAGCCGGCACGACCGATGGGAAGCACTGCCATGGCACCTAGTTCATCAAAGTGTGATGGCACGGGCGCAGTAGCCCTACGTGATGTCATCTGGCAAAATGCTAAATGTTAAATGTTAAAATATGACGAATCCGAGTTGTCCAGGAGAGGAAAAACCGGCCAAGTGCGAGTCGAACTCGCGCACCGGAGGTTCCGTATTGCCATGTCATGGTCAGCACCAATCACGTCATCTATGTATTAGTTAAAATGCTTCATACTCTTTTCGGTAGATGGCGCGCATAAACTTTTTAGTTTCTTGTATGGGGACCCCGTGATTTTTTTACTTTTTCTTATTTTTATATTTGTTGTTATATCGGCCATAACAACACATATTCTGTGGAAATTTCAACGGGCTACCTATTACGGTTCAAGAGATACAGCCCTCGGACAGACAGACATACAGGCGGTGTAGGCTGTAATAGGGTCCCGTATAACGGATACAGAACCCTAAAAAACACATTCATTTTAACTTTTCGCATACCTACACACCACACGCTGTATCGCGAGAATCTGGATAAGCAGAGTAACTGCTGCAAGTACTGCAAGAACTCTTGTAAATTACAGCACAACACCGAACATCGCGTTCCGCAAAGTATTACCTTAGTAATACATAGGTTTTCAAAAGTAACCCAACACGTCGCGCAGTTTATTCGCTCTGTGGCACCCGTCGATGTCTCCGAGGCAACTGATAGTCCAGGAAACGAGGAATTCCTTGTATGGGCTCTTCGGACTAATTCCTCTGTCGCTGAAACTTTGCAGTGTGATAGAGTAGGGTTTAAAATATACGTTTGACAAATTATCTAGGATTTTTGATGTTTGGAAGTTAGGTATTAAAATGAATGAATGCCTAAAAATGAAAATCGCTTATAACTGCTGATGAAAAATTGCTCCGTCCGAAATTCCTTCGGTATATGATATTATATATTAATAAGAGTATATATTAACATTATCTAGGAAAATTTCGATTTCGAATAGGCAGAAATTTGAAAATATCTATTTTGTATCACAACTTCTTCAGAAAAATTGCTCTGTCAATTTTAATTTTTTTATATGTCTTAATTTATTTAAATATATCGCTTTTGACAATTATCTAGGAAATTTTCCATATCGATCACACCTTTACAGATTTTCGGCAATAATTCGCTGTGAAAAATTGCTCCGTCCGAAATTCCTTCGGAATATGATATTATATATTAATAAGAGTATACATACAACATTATCTAGGAAAATTTCGATTTCGAATAGGCAGAAATTTGAAAATACCTATTTTGTATCACAACTTCTTCAGAAAATTTACCATATAAATGCCAAAAGGCACCAACCCACAAATTGGTTAAAAATGAGTTAAATATACCAATCGAGAGCTAATCAACCCTCTATTTTTTGCAGAAAAGACCCAGGCAGGCTACTTGGTATGATACTAATAGGTTTCTACACATTCGTCTAAGAACCATCCGCCCAATTGAGGTATATCGCAACAGCAGAAAAGAATTATGCTACTTGGTACTAGCTAACTGGTCAGATTTTTTTTTTTGCGTAAAAGATCCAAGCGAGATGGACTTTTTTGTTTTTAATGAAGTACGCTAAAAGTATTTATCAAAACAGAGCCAAGATATCTGGTTATTTTTGGCATTATATAATAAAAACAAACTGCATATCGCAAAGTGCAACCAATTTATGTGGTTCTTTTTGGCATTTATAATAAAAACAAACGGTATATTGCAAAAATGGAATCAATTTATGTGGTTGGTTTGCCTTTGGGGACCTATAGTGAGTCTTATTTCATTGGAAATAAGAGTTCTTTTTCTAAAAATAAAATCAAACATGTCTACGTTCTATGAAACAGAACGCCTAATAATAAATAAGTTCAGTTCAGTTCACTACCGCGACGAATGTGTCAGTTCACGACCGCGAAGTAAAGTAAATTGCTGTTTTCGACGTGGCTCAATGTACCTACTACGTAGTGATCGCGACATATCGTCAGAGTGTAGTTCGACGTCGTCGTCCAAGCAGGTGCCTACGCCGCGCCGCCTAACGTAACCATTGAAGATAGAATAGAATAGAATAGAATATTTATTTGTATAACATATACAAGTCACAAACTAACATTCACACATTTTAAAATTTTTCTATTTAGAAAATAAAATAATATGAAACATAATAAATGAATCCTATTAAAATTAAAATCATTAATAATAGAAATCCGATATAAAAGTCACACGTGCCTCCTGGGTGGTGCCAAATGAACAGCAATCAGCGTGTGGGAGATCTTCGGATCGGCTGGGTTCGCCACAATTGCAAACAATTACACCGGCATAACAGTTCGCTGTGTTCCGGTGTACTTCCCGGGGACCCAATAGCAGGTGGGGTTGGCTGTGGTGAGGAGTAGGCCAGTGATCCCGACGCGGATTCGCTGTTCAGAGGTGACGCATCGACACGGTTGACAGGGAGACCCGGTTAAACGGTTATTCCGCTGGCCGCCCGCCGGGTAGTACAGGAGCCCAATCGCGTCTAACCAACGCGAGAGGCTGCCCTGGTCAACCGGCGCATAATCCCGGAGTGGTCCGTCGTGCCGGTTGGTGACCGGAGTAGGGGTTCCGGCGGCCACTTCCGGGGGGGACCGGGGGCCTTTCCGTCTTCCGTGTCGGCGCAACACTAACCTGAGTAGTAAGCGATGAAGCTAGGGTCCACGCTTTGCCCGTGAATCACCACAGCCACCCTTTCATGCTCTTTCCCTCCCTCTTACAAAAATCATGGCAGCGAAAAAAAAGGAAAAAAAGGTTCAATCAGCGGTGCACACCCTTACACCACTATTTAGCGTTGACTCGACCAACGTGCGGGGGTTGCATACCAATTTGAATGCCGTCCATCACCACCTGGAGACGAAGAAGCCGGCCTTGCTTTTCCTGACGGAATCACAAATATATCGACCTGCACTACCCCGGCTACACCCTGGCAGAAGCCTTCCGGTCGCGAGCCGGGGTTTGCTTGTTTGTCAGGGCAGATATTTGCTGTCGTCGCCTGCGCTGCCTTGAGGACTCCGAGCTATCAGTACTTTGGGTCCACGAGGATCTGGGAACGGTCTCGCGGGTGTACGCCTGTCTGTACAGGTCGCACTCTGGTGATGCAGAGACAGCTCGGTTATTTGAGTACCTGAGTGGAGCGGCAGACAAAGTCCAAGAGCGGTTCCCTACCGCGGATTTGGTTCTTCTTGGAGACTTCAATGCCCATCACGAGGCATGGCTAGGCTCCAGGAGAACTGACTTTGCGGGGAGAGCCGCCTACGACTTCGCCCTGACGCATGACCTGTCTCAACTGGTAGACCAGCCCACCAGGCTGCCAGATATAGACGGTCATGAACCCTCTCTGCTGGATCTTCTGCTGACAACGAACCCCACTGGATATAAGGTCGCTGTGAGAGCCCCGCTGGGTTCCTCTGATCATTGTTTAGTGTGGTCCACGGTGCCATCTTCGCCTCCTCAGTCCCGTACTGGAGGAACGCGTCGAATTTGGCACTACGCGTCAGCAGATTGGGATGGGATGCGAGAACACTTCGCATCCTACCCTTGGAGAGAGATCTGCTTCAGTTCGGGCGATCCGTCGCAATGCGCTAATACCGTTGCCGAGGTGGTTCTGGGGGCAATGGAAATGTTTATTCGCAGCGCCTCTGTCTACCTCGGTGGTAAAAGCCAACCATGGTACAGCCGCGACTGTGCTGATGCTGTCGCAGCTAAATGCGCAGCTTATCGGGAATGGTCGCGCGCTCGTGCCGGACGTGATCCGAACGCATCCTAACTGAACAAGGAATACAACCGCCTCTCCAGATCCTGCAAAAAGGTTATTGCCAGGGCCAAATTTGACCACATCGGCAGAATCGGCGATAGACTGAACCAGCACCCAACTGGGAGCCGTGAGTTCTGGTCTCTCGCTAAATATGTCGAGTCAAATTTCTGCCGCTCCTCTCTTCCACCTCTGCAGTGTCCTGGAGGCTCACTTGCCCACTCCGCAAAGAAGAAAGCCGACTTAGTGGTATCTTTCTTTGCGGGGAACTCCAACCTGGACGATGGGGGTGCCACTCCCCCATCCATACCTAGGTGTGAGAACTCCATGTCGGAAGTGCAGTTTCGACAACGGACTGTACGGGCGGAACTTCTCTCCCTAGACGTCAGGAAGGCGAGTGGGCCGGATAGGATTCCTGCATTGGTGTTAAAAAGGTGTGCTCCCGAGCTGGCCCCAGTGTTGACGCGCCTATTCCGTCTCTCCTACTCCAATTGCCGTGTGCCGCCGGCCTGGAAATCTGCGTTTTTGCAAGCGGTCCCTAAACAGGGTGACCGCTCAAACCCGTCAAACTACCGACCTATAGCGATTACCTCCCTTTTCTGTAAGGTGATGGAGCGCATTATCAATACGCAGCTCATGAAGTACCTGGAGACGAATGACCTCATCAGCGATCGGCAATACGGCTTCCGGCCAAAACGATCTGCTGGTGATCTCCTAGCGTACGTCACTCACCTTTGGGGGGAATCGCTTGAAGGTCATGGTGAATTGATGCTACCTATTTTAATTTTGAATTTTAATTTATTTTAATTTTATTTTAATTTTATATTTTTTTATATTGACATAATTGAATTTTTAACCTTTGACAATTCTATTGATGCGAAGTATTTTAATTTAGCTCTAGTTTTAATTGCCTTTCATGCACAAAACAGTTTTTTTTTTCTCTGTATTCTTATAATTTTTAGTTATGTACCTATATTATTGCTAATTATTAGTCCCTTACCATGGCTAGACCCAGACAGTTTCAATTGTAAATTTGGTAAACTAAAATGTGACGAACTCAAGTGTACCGATGGTACCTAAGATGGAAATTAATAAATGAAAAATGAAATGAAAAATACTTGGCAATTGGCCTTGATATTGCCAAGGCATTTGATCGGCTTTGGCACAAGTCGCTCTTGGGCAAATTGCCGGCTTACGGACTTCCTTCTGGCCTCTGTGACTGGGTCGCCGACTTCCTACATGGGCGTAGCATTCAGGTCCTAGTGGACGGTTGCTCGTCGGACGCCATGTCAGTGAACGCCGGCGTACCACAAGGATCTGTGTTGTCACCCACGCTGTTTCTTCTGTATATCAATGATATGCTGTCTCTGGGCAACATACATTGTTATGCGGATGACAGTACGGCACACGGATCCTACACCAGTCACCCTTCAGCCAGTCGGGATATTGTGGATGAGAAGAGGCGAAGACTTGTGTCTGAGCTCGAACACACACTCGGCTCTATTTCCGAATGGGGCCGTAGCAATTTGGTCGAGTTCAACGCTTCCAAGACACAAGTTTGCACGTTAAGTGCTAAGAGAGCGGCGTTCACACCGGCTCCTTCATTCCAAGGCACGTCGCTTAAATTAAGCGAACACCTCGGGGTCCTCGGAGTCGAACTGTCGCACGACTTGAAATTTCGTCGCCATATCGAGGGGAAGGCCAAGCTGGCTTCTAAAAAGCTGGGCGTACTCAATAAGGTGCGACGGTACTTCACGCCGGACCAAAGGCTGCTTTTGTATAAATCGCAGATCAGGTCCTGCTTGGAGTACTGCTCGCACCTGTGGGATGGCTCTGCCAAATACCAGCTTGCGCCTCTGGACTCGATCCAGCGTCGAGCCGTGCGACTAGTGGGTGACCCCGCAGTGTCCCGCGATCTAAAACCACTGCAACACCGTAGGGATGTCGGCTCCCTAAGTGTGTTCTATCGGTTATTCCATGGGGAGTACTCGGAGGAGCTGTTTAACGCAATCCCGCCGTCCCCTTTCCATCTCCGCACCACATGAACTGGGCAGGGATTGCATCCCTATACGCTGGACTTACCGCGGATGCGTACTAATCGATTCTGCAGATCATTCCTCTACAGAACCGGTAAACTCTGGAATGCTCTCCCTGCTCATATATTTCCCCCCAAGTACAGTCTCGGGTCCTTCAAGAGGGGCGTGAATGGGCACCTGTCAGGCCGGCATGGCATTCGCAACCCCCGCATACGACCGAATGTCCATGGGCGTCGTTAGACACCTTATGGGTGGCTCGGCGCCATATGTCGCGCTTTCAATAAAAAAAAATAAAAAAAAACGTTCCTCCATTCTCTTCGCCTCAAGACTCTACCTGCAGCGGTCTTCATGCAAGAAGCACACAGCGCCTCCTGGCGGAAAGGAGAAGAGTCCGGTTGCCTAGGCGACGGACTGTTGTGATCTGACACGTCCGAAAATACAAGCGGGAGCGGGCGGTTTTGTTCAAACATTTTGCTCTGGAAAAGATAAAATCCACCCTGATCGAGCGCGGCGCGGGCTCTCAGGGCTTGTTGCGACCTAATACGGCATAAGTATAGTGAGTGTAGTTTCCGAAGTGTGTGCGTAGCTGGGCCCAGCAGATCCTCGGACACGGGGACGTTTCCGTGCCGATCGACGAACACCACCTGAAGGACCGAGCTATCGAAGGTGCGGCTGCGGGCGGAGACATCAACGTCCAGGTAGGAGGTACCACACCACCACACACTTTGCGCTACACCTCGAAGCTAGTCCGACGAATCCCGACGCTGCTAAGAAGGAGTCCAACATTTCCCTGTGTTCCCCCGACGCCATCCAGACGCAGTCCGACATCTACGTGAGCTCGGAAGCTAGTCCGACGAATCCCGAAGCTGCTCAGAAGGAGTCCAACATTGCCCTGCGTTCCCACGACGCCATTCAGACGGAGTCCGACATCTAAGTGAGCTCGGAAGCTAGTCCGACGAATCCCGACGCTGCTAAGAAAGAGCCCGACACTGCCCTGGGGTTCCCCGACACAATACAGACGGAGCCCGACATCCAAGTAAGCCTCAAAGCTAGTCCGACGAATCCCGACGCTGCTCAGAAGGAGTAGGACACTGCCCTGCGTTCCCCCGACGCCACCCAGACGCAGTCCGACATCTAAGCGAGCTCTGAAACCAGTCCGATGAATCCCGACGCTGCTCAGAAGGAGTCCGACACTGCCCTGCGTTCCCCCGACGCCATCCAGACGCAGTCCGACATCTAAGCGAGCTCCGAAACCAGCCCGACGAATCCCGACGCGGCTCAGAAGGAGTCCGACACTGCCCCTGCGTTCCCCCGACGCCATCCAGACGCGGTCTGACATCTTAGCGAGCCTCGAAGCCAGTCCGACGAATCCCGACGCAGCTCGAAAGGAGCCCGACACTGCCCTACGTCCCCCGACGCCATCCCGACGGAGCCCGATACTGCCCTGCGTTCCCCGACGCCATCCAGACGGAGCCCGACACCTAAGCGAATTTCCGAAGTCAGCCAGACGGATCCAGACGCTACGCCAAACTAATCCTATCACGAAGCGCAAAATAAGATCTGAACTGACTGATAGATAACAGTAGACAACACCCGTCGCCGCCGCGTAAACCATCCTCGGGGAAACTTGTAAAAGTCCCAATCGTCTCTTATTTACCCTATTTCACCCCTTATGAAACTATCAAACCCAGAATATGAGTACCGCTGCGGTGACGGCGTGATATTGCATGTGCACAGTCGCACCCCCACCCAACTACAGTCCACCCACTAACACCACGGGGTGAGAACGACTGTTGCGTACAGCGGCCCCATTCGGAAATAGACCTAAGCGTTTGTTTGAGATCAGACACAAGTCTTCGCCTCTTCATCCACAACATCCCGTCTGACTGAAGGGTCACTGGTATAGGATCCATGTGCTGTACTGTCATCCGCATAACAATTTATGTTGCCGAGTGGCAGCATGTCATTGATATGCAGAAGAAACAGTGTTGGTGACAAGACAACACAGATCCCTGCGGTACGCCAGCATTCACTGACAGGGCGTCCGAAGAGCAACCGTCCACTAGGACCTGAATGCTACGCCCATGTAGGAAGTCGGCGACCCAGTCGCAGAGGCCAGAAGGAAGTCCGTACGACGGAAGCTAGCCCAGAAGCGATTTGTGCCAAACCCATTCGAATGCCTTGGCAATATCGAGACCAATTCACACCGTTTCAGTACCAATGCAGGAATCATATCCGGCCCACTCGCCTTCCTGGTGTCTAGGGAGATAAGCTCCGCCCGCACAGTTCGTTGTCGGAACTGTACTTCCGGCATGGAGTTCTCACACCTAGTTATGGATGGGGGGATGGCACCCCATCGTCCAGGGTGGAGTTCTACGCAAAGAGAGCATTTACATTTGCGGAGTGGGCAAGTGAGCCCCCAGGACACTGTAGAGGTGGAAAGGAGGAGCGGTAGAAAATCGATACGACAGATTTGGCGAGAGACCAAAACTCACGGCTCCCAGTTGGGTGCTGGTTCAGCCTATCACCAACTCTGCCGATATGCTCGAATTTGGCCCTGGCGATAGCCCTCTTGCAGGATCTGGAGAGGCGGTTGTATTCTTTCTTCAGTTCGGATACATTAGGATCGCGTCTGGCACGAGCGCACGACCATGCACGATAAGCTGCGCCATTAGCTGCGACAGCTTCACCACAGTCGCGGCTGTACCAGGCCTGGCTTTTACCACCGAGGCGCACGAGGGCGCTGGGAATGAACATCTCCATTCCCCCCAGAACCACCTCGGCTACGGCATTGGCGCATTCTGCCGGAATGCGCCAATGCCGTAGCCAAGGTGTAGATCATCCGAGGTGTAGATCATCCGAACTGAAGCATAGCTCTCTCCATGGGTAGGATGCGATGTATTCTCTGATTGGAAAGCGAGGCGGATTCGCGAAGCCAAGGGCCGAGCGATTCCGCCGAGTTCATTAATAGCAAAAAATTACTAAAAAAACTGAAATAAAAAACTATTAAAAAAAATATAAAAACCGCCTTCAAAAATGTATGAAATAAAAAAAATCGAACCCTAGAGTTGAAGGCGGTGCTAAAGCAAGCAAAAATAACCGACCGCCTTCAACTCTAGGGTTCGATTTTTTTAATTTCATACATTTTTGAAGGCGGTTTTTAATTATTTAAATCGTTTTTTTACAAAAATGTATACACTTTATTTACATACAGACTGTACGTGCATGAAATATGTTTAATAAGTTGTTTCGACATACTGTCATACAAATTAAATTACAGAACGAAAGTTAAATTTTAAAAGTTCCTAATACTATATAGGCCCTACATTTTCGTTCCATAGGCGGCAGGACGGCGCGGCGGAGCGGCGTTGTAGTGGGACGACAGAGGTGGCGGGCGGAATAGCGAGCCGCGAGCATCGACGACGCTCGCGTGTCGTCTCGTCGGTCGCGGTGCGGGACGATGAGCTGCTGGCGCGCGGGCGGGCGGGCTTATTCTTCCCCACTCCCCGCAGCCCTCCCGCACCCCGAGTTCAGTGTAGTGTGAGCGCGCGCTTTTTAAACGTTGTTTTATTATATTGCGATACTCGAAACTACTCGAAAGTTCATGTTTAATGGAGAAATTTTATTGGATAATATACAATTATATTATATTTTGATGTTCTGTGTCTAATAAGTTAATAAAAACAGACGAAGCAATTTTTCACAGTGCTTGGGTTATTGCCAAAAATATGTAAAGGTGTGATCGATAAGGAAAATTTCCTAGATAATTGTGAAAAGCGATATATTTAAAGAAATTAGGAGATGAAAAAAAATAAAAATTGACAGAGTAATTTTTATAGGTGTTTTCATATTTCTGCCTGTTCGAAATCGAAATTTTCCTAGATAATGTTATATATATACTCTTATTAATATATAATATCATATTCCGAAAGAATTTTGGACGGAGCAATTTTTCACAGCGAATTATTGCCGAAAATCTGTAAAGGTGTGATCGATAAGGAAAATTTCCTAGATACTTGTCTAAAGCGATATATATAAATAAATTAAGACATATAATAAAATAAAAATTGACAGAGCAATTTTTCTGAAGAAGTTGTGATACAAAATAGGTATTTTCAAATTTCTGCCTATTCGAAATCGAAATTTTCATAGATAATGTTATATATATACTCTTATTAATATATAATATCATATACCGAAGGAACTTCGGACGGAGCAATTTTTCACCAGCAGTTATAAGCGATTTTCATCTTTAGGTATAAATACCTAACTTCCAAACATCAAAAATCCTAGATAATTTGTCAAACGTGTATTTTAAACCCTACTTTATCACACTGCAAAGATTCAGCGACAGAGGAATTACGTCGAGTGGAAATGCTTCATTGATTGGAGTATGAAACATAATTTCAGGAATTTATGAATTTCCCGAACGTTTTCCGTTCACTTTGAAAATTTAATTTATCGAGGAAAGATTTTTGTTTTTTTGAGAATACACTTTACTTGATACATTTTCTATAAGGTTTTTCTGTCTCTATCTTTTGTATCATATAATATGTATGTACATTATCATGGGTGCTGATCTGAGGAACTAACTAGAATCCCTTATGCCATTCTATATCCGCAGGACACGTCGCAGTGGCTCAGCACCCTTTTGTATTGGTATTGGGCTTTTGAGAAACGATCGGTTCTCGAAATGTTTCCTTTGTCACACCACTAAGATGTGGAACTGTCTTCCGGCGAATGTGTTTCAAGAATCCTGTAACCTCCCCCAGAATAGGTTAGGTTAGGTTAGGTTAGGATAGGTTAGGTTAGGTTAGGCTAGGCTAGGCTAGGCTAGGCTAGGCTAGGCTAGGCTAGGCTAGGCTAGGCTAGGCTAGGCTAGGCTAGGTTAGGCTAGGCTAGGTTAAGTTAGGTTAGGTTAGGAAAAGTCGAACGCCGCTCACTCTGTAATGTTGTACGGAGCACCAGTCTGGATTGGCGCCCTTATGGTGGCCAAGTACAGTAGAAAGCTGGAAAAGATTCAAAGACAGCTTGCCGGTAGGATAAGTGGGGCTTATCGGACAATCTCGCTGGAAGCGGCGCAGTTGATATCTGGTTTGATACCTGTAGAAAGGTTGGCCGAAGAGCGCCACCGACAGTATTACAACCCAGACCACCTGACGCCTAGAGAAATAAGATTAAGAACTTTGACGGAATGGGAGACTGAATGGCGGAGTCGAGGGAAGGGAGCGTGGACGAAGCAAGTCATACCGAGCGTAAGACCATGGATGGAACGCAGGCATGGAGAGGTGGATCGCCTAGTCACGCAAGCGCTGAGCGGCCATGGCGTGTTCAACACTTACCTGCACTCAATAGGAAGGGCCGTAAGCGACGAGTGCTCCTACTGCGGCGAGTATGACACACCACAACACGCTCTCTTTGAGTGCCGACAATCCGAACAGGAAAGGGAGATTTTACAAGGGCATTCTTGCCCTTGTGAAATCTCTTGAAAGGTTGAATTCCGGGAACCTCGTGGAACGCATGCTAAGAAGCGAAGACGAATGGGTACGGCATGTTAATTTCTTAAAACATTTTTTTTATGGATACGCGAGACACTTGACGTATCATGAAAGAGAGAGAGGACGACGAATGGGAGATCCAAACGGGTTCACGGCCACCCAAGTAGGCAGCCACCTTCCTGACGAAATGCTAAGCGGTCCCAGGAAGGAAAAGGCGGAGAGGGGAGGAGGTTTTAGTCCGTATGTCACTGAGCAGCACTCTCAGTTGAAGTCGGGCATGACATCTGGCCCGGGCCTTAGGACATTCATGAGGATTTCCTCCTTCCCACGAAAAAAAAATTGGTTGTCTGTAAAGTCGGTTTACGGACGATAGTTTTACGTGATAACGTCATAAAGTGGTAAGACAACTTTCAATTTCTGCTGCCCTGGTACTTTAGACATGAATACTCTAAATTTAAAATCTTTTCCGACCGGCCAGATGCGCTTAATATATTATGGTACGAGTAACCTCCTTTTAATTTCTGCTACCCTGGTACTTTAGAACCAGAGAGATAAATGTGTACAAGCCGACGCTTGGGCCGATTGTGCCTCTCTATCGCTTGTTACGCGCTCTCGCTTGCACACACAGGCTCAGATGGAACGTGACACTTTTTCGTGGGTGCAGCCGGTGTTCATCAATTTATAAGACGTTATCACGTCAAAAAAAAAAACAAAAAAAGATTAGGTTAGGTTAGGTTGAAAAAATATCAATAACGGACAAATTTTGATCGTGGAAACAGATTTCTCCTGAGGGAGTATTTTTTTAATAATGTTGTATGGGCCGGCACAACAGAATGGTAGGTTATATCCTGCCGCCGTTTCAAACAGTCGGACCGCGGAAAACTCAAGTAAAACTAATAAGCGGCTCCAAAATTAGCGTGTGGGTACTAGCACGTAGGAAATCGTAAAAGTTGCAGGCCCGTTTAGCGAGCGCCATCTTGGTAATTAGAGCAGTATTGCCAGAGAGAAAAAGTAATAGCACGGTCTGTTTGCTGGCGATATTGCCCGCGGCTTGGCCCGCGGCATAGAGGTAGGACTCTAGAGAGATGTTGCTCTGTTGTTCGGATTGTTTGTTTACCAGAGCATCTGTATTTTAAGATGTCGAATATACACGGTGTTGCAGTAAGTTGCCCCCTTAATATATTTAACTGACATAAGGGGGTTATTCTATATGTGAAACTAAACAACTTCTGTGGCGAAAAAAAAGTTTTTAAACAAAAAAAATATATTTTTTCCATACAAATTTTAAATACCCATTCTCAAAATGTACGGAGAAAAAAAATTGAATGAAAATTGAATTTGAAGAAGAAAAAAGAAGAAAACCCCCAGTTGCAACCCCAACCGTAAACGGTTGGGGTTGCAATACCGTGTATTATTATAATTTGGAGTGATTTGCTGTTAGTTAATGAATAAATATTTATCTTTAGGGGACAGGCTTAATCAGACTTAAGCTGTGACCCAACCCATTCTCAAACTATGAGTTAGATAGGTATTAAATTGATAATTTAATTGTTTATTTTTTTTACACGGGTTGTTTCAGGTTAGGCTTTAGAAACTTCATTAATAGAAAGTACTCATTATTAGAAGAAAAAAATCCTTATCACTCAAATCGAAATTCCATATTTTTTTGCATACAAAAATTTAAAAATTTAATAAAAACTCGATGGACAGTGAGTCTGGGGATAATTGGCAACAGTGCTATCTAGGTCTAGAGAGTGTAATGACCTAGTTGAGTCCCCTTTTTCTTTTGATGTCATTAATATTTAAGTGTTTAAAATTTACCTACATGCTTTTCAATAACTAGTTAGTATTTTATTAAACGGTTTTATTTAGCTTGACTCCGTATATTTGTTTGTTTGTTTGTTACTATCTTTTTTTTACTTAATAAAGGCCGACGTTAACCGTCCACCAAATTTCGATTTGGTTTTCACCAAAAATTTCTATAGAATGACCGAATCTGGAAAAAAACATGTTAAGCGTTAAGCCCCATCATAACGATTGGACCGCTCCTTTCGGATAGAATTTGGTTTATAACTAATACAATTTCGGAACTACATAATATTTACAGAAAACAAATTTGAGGTTAGAACTTTTTTCCTTTGGTCGTGTCGACTACACTGGAGAGGAAAACTTGTACTAATACCATAACGTTTTGATCGCCCTTCATTTCATTCAATAGGTAGTGGCAAAAAACATTATTTTTAAACTGTACATTATGAACATTTTATTATGAACATAAAAAAAAACTATCCAGCTAAGTATTTTGCTAGTTCTATTTCGCTGTGATAATCGAACTAGCGGTATGTTACATTATAATAATAAAATATGACAAATCTGAGCGCTGTCAGCAGATCAGAACCTATGGATGATGAACAAACAAGCAGGTGGTACCAATCTAGACCATTAATTTGAGAGAGCTTCGCAGGGACACTTTAAAAGCTGTATGCGTATTCCCATTAACCATGTTTCGATGGTCCAGTCGTCGCGGCTCCAGAGTCTGGGTGCAATGTCAGTTTGCACTAATGTGCAAGTATTCTGATTCCCGCGCTTTTTAGCTGCAGTTAGATGTAACCGCTCGGATAGGGATCGCTGCGTCTAGTTAGAGGCTGTTATGCTATTCTTGGCAGTTATGTTTTTACCATGGAAGTCCTTGATATTTACAGGGTTAATAGATAGGAGTAGAACATTTTCACCCGCATTGACAACTTGATACTTCAAGTATCTTAATATGTAATACTTCGTTCTGGCCACATTCCATTTAATAAAATTTTCTAATTCCTGGTGAAAAAGAGAGATTATCCAAATTGTGATCGGTGTAACAAGGAGGATGACATGTATCTTTTGCTGATGGAGTGTGGTCAGAACGAGGAATTACGGAGGGAATTACAGACTTCACTTAGGGTGGACAGACTCAACTTTTTTTTTTTAGTTACTTATACTGTTGGCGGTGCCCTAAGTGATAGGGAAGATGAGTAAGTACTATGGGGACTGTGGCGGAGTCGGAGGAGTTGGATGAAATTTTTTACTTACGTAAGACTTTCATTTTAATATTTAGTTTTTATTCATTTATTATGTTAATTTTATTTATTTAGTATTACAAGGTTACAATTTATAAGTTAGTCGAATAATGAAGATTTGTGAAAAATCATAATTTCATTAGAGCTGTTAATTCTCAGAAGCTCTATTAAATGCCTAGAATCCAAAATTATTTCTATATCGAAGGCCAAGGTGAGAGAGATGGGGTGGGGGTGGCTATCCTGTCAATCTTTAGCACGGCATTTTGTTCTCATCCCTTAGTCGCCTTTTAAGACATGCACGGGGAGAAATTCAGCGGGGCTATTCTTTGTACGAATCCCACACATGCGCCAGCCTCGGTAGCTCAGTGGTGCGGTCGGTCGGCTGTTGTTAGTTGTTAAGGAACACTGAGCGCGGTCAGTACTTGGATGGTGACCACTCGACCGTTCGAGGCTGACCGTGGTTCGGATTCCAAGTTAAACTGTAGGTCCCTTCCCTTCTTACCTTACTAGGTGGTAGGGATTATCAGCTGGGTTGGTACCACCGAAGTGAATGAAACGTCGGTCGAAACGGCTATGTAAATAGTTCGTGTTTCCGTCCAGTTAGTGTAGCCGACATGAAATGAAGGGAACCACTGACGTGGCACCAAGTTCATATGGTTATGTTATGGGCTGACATAACATCACAGATGTTGTAGGTGATGTAGCCAACCGTGTCAGTTTCCATAAAAAAAACACGTATTATGTATAACGTGACCCAGTATGCATGCTATGCTTGTAACCCCATAAAATCCAACTAACTGCCTACAGGCTATTCAGTCCATATTGCATTCATCTGAAAATCTTCTGAACCTAAATACGTTGACAACTCTATTCACATAACCGTAAGGTGCAGTTTTGCTTGCACATTGATAGTAGGACCTCTGATATATATAGGTAGGCGAAGAAAATTGCAATTTTGTAAGCGCCACGAAGACGCGCCATTAAAAATGGTCCCAGAAAATTTGTGAATATTGGAGTGGAATTTATATTGCGGGCGGGTTACAGGGAATTGCCTTCAGAATATTCTTGAGGGGAGCACTTTATAAAGTTGGTTTTCTACGGCAAAAACTTTTTTTTTTAAGAAAACAGTCATGGTTGAGTTATAGTATTATTCATTTTAAACATAATATTCATTCACGATCCAGTCAATAACACCACATTACGGCTGGATACTTGGATCCACGTAAAACTGTAGGTAGGTACTTTCCCTTCTGACCTTGCTAGGTAGGTGATAGGGATTCACCCGCCCGGGTTGGTTTTTTTTATGGAATCTGACACGGTTGGCTACATCACCTACAACATCCGTGATGTCAGCCCATAACACCGGGTGAACTAGGTGCCATGTCAGTGCTTCCCTTCATTTCATGTCGGCTACACTGAACTGGACGGAAAACACGAACTATTTACATAGCCGTTTCGACCGAGCGTTTCGTTCAGTGCGGTGGTACCAACCCGGCCGGAATAAACCCCTACCACCTACTAAAGTAAGAAAGGAAGGGAACTACAGTTTAACGTGGAATCCGAACCACGGTCAGCCTCTAACGGTCGAGCGATCACCCATCCAAGTACTGACCGCGCCCAGGGTTGCTTCGACCGTACCACAGTCGACCGACCGTACCACTGAGCTACCGAGGCTCACATATTCTGTGAAAATTCAAACCAAACACGTATTACGGTTCAAAAGATACAGCCCTCTGACGGACGAACAGACAGACAGACAGACGGCCTAGGCTTAGTAATAGGCTCCAGTATCAATACGGAACCCTAAAAAAAGAAACAAAAATAAGTTTAAAACATAACTTGGTCGCTTTTCTTAACCCTAGTTTCAACATAAACCGGAGGACCAAAGCCGAGGCGAGGCAGAAATTTACAGAGATTATTTATCTGTGGGCGCGAGATAACTCGCAGTCAACATTAATCTGTGGTCTTCCCTGCAGCAGTAGCCGTAAAAGAGTATGTCTTTAGGTTTAGGGGTCCGAAGTCGTCGTCCGAAGCTACAGATGCTGTATCACAGAGCATGAAATGCGCGCGCCCGCCCCTACTAGAGGCGCCGTGAGCGCGATTTCTCTACAACGCCGTTGAAGCCTGTGGGCATGGCCTATGACTTACATATGTGTGTTGTGCGTGTGCATTTGTTTTGTGCGTGTGCCTATCTTGCTCCTCTTTGTGTGTAGTGTCGATACTAGCACACACACACACATACGAAGCGCTAGCAGCTCAGCGTACGGTTATTGGGTTTCAAATATCATCGCTTAGGGCGCCTCTAGTAGGGGGCGCGGGCGGTAGGTATTTGATGCTCTGTGTGCTGTATGTATGTATATATTCTTGATTGAACACCAATTTATACAAATTAGGCGCCGACGCACCAAAGTAGTCGATATTGGATACCGGGTAGCTAAGCTCAAGTGGCAATGGGCTGGGCACGTCAGCCGAAGAGACGACGACCGTTGGAGTAACCGTGTCCTACACTGGCGGCCGTGGACAGGAAAACGGAGTGTGGGAAGACCACCCGCCAGGTGGGAGGACGACATCAAGTACGTCGGCGGAAAGCAGTGGTTCCCTACCGCTGAAGGCCGGGAGGACTGGAGGATTGAGAGGCGTATGTCCAGCAGTGGACGCTTACACGCTGAATTACTGACTGACAGGCTCAATAGGCGAGCATAATGCCGCAGGGCATTCTATTCTAACTAACCTTTGGAATGTGGGAGAAGGACATGCTGGCGAACTAGAATAGGTAGTGTGTGGCAATTTATTAGACTGTAAAGAAATATGTATGATAATTATGATAAACTACAAACGAATACTACATACTTAAATACTTTATTTAATAATAGACTCACATATTTATACATTTATCACTGTTATGCAACACAATCAATTGAATGGCAAGAGAGAGAGAGAGAAAATGGGAGTTAAAATATTATGTATGTTAATAATATAAATAATGATGGGCTGATAGCGAAGAGCCTCAGCTCTCGCTGAGTGGGTGGGTCAAGGGCCAGATCCAGAAGGCAGCCCTGCTCGACACTGCGCGCATCGTCCGGAGGTTTCTCACCCTAGGCAGGCCTCACGCACTCTATGTACTTGCGCGCGCTAACTACCTACCGCCCGAGACGGGCCGCCGGCGCACAGTATACGAATGCCTGTTATTACGAGCTCATTATTCCAAAATCTTAAGTTTTTTAAATCCAATAAATCACAGTTCAAATGAAAGCCAGATAGATGTCTATTAAATTCCTAATTCATGGATGCAGTTCCTGGATCATAAACACGTTAATCCCCCCAGTCATTACGCGCGAACAAACAATGCATTTATTTAGTCGCTTGTTGTCGCCACGAGAGTCGTTTTTGAAGTTGTTATAACGATTGTTGACGTATTTTGTAAAGGAAGTTTGTGTGTCACCATGGCTGTTGGACCTTCAAGTAGGTAATGAAAATATTTTCACACCAATTTAATGTATAGTTATGTAGTTGTATAATTAATTCTGGATACTGTATAAATAAACCCACTTTTGTAAATTCTGAAACTTCGTTAGAGTGGGAAAAAAATATATCACGATTTAACACGATACATTTTTTTTTGTGGTATGCTCTGTTTATCTACCTTTGCAAAGAAACCACTTCTTGAGTGCGCAAATCTGCGGAAACTTAAGCAGATTTTTTTTATTGTTGATAGGTATCGTGCTTGGAGTAACGCGAATGCAGTTGTACGACCTCCTGTCCAAAGATAATCTTCTCTCTCAAGCAAGTGCAGTAAAGACAAGAAAGCTAATCGTTGAGTACATCACCCCGAGATTACCAGAGGTGCCAGAAGAAGATGTAGCAGCCAAGATTTTTCAATTTTCAATCAATTTTGTGCGTCGGTGGAAATCAAGTGGGCCCAAGAAGATGCATTTTTTGCAAATGCAAAATGACAATGGCTACTAGAACAAATCTTGGAGTCCAGGACATTTCAGCAGAATTTAGAGCAACAGCAGACTACTGCAAGACCAGCTAGACCTGTAGGGAGACCTCTCGAAGAATTCAGCTCGTCAAGTAACGTAACTAAGAAAAGACGAACACGGAGGTTAGTTTCCAGTCATTCCAGCCTCTTCCAAAGAGAAAATGAAAATTAAGCAAATTGTGAGAAGAGGATCCCAACCTACTGGAAGTTCCATAAATTACAACTAAACTCCGTGACCGGCATCAGGATATAGATGAGTCTTCCGCAAGTGACTTTAGTGAATAGTTACATCGTAGTTAATTTATTAATGTACACATTGCAGTATAAAGTTGCAAATAAAACTAATTATATTTTAATTATAATTACTGTATCGTAAAAATAAATAAATAAATAAAAAAAATCGTCTTTTTAATATATATACGATAAAATCAATATCATAGATTTTTTTAATTATACATTGTACTCTATATACCTATATTGTTTCAATTTAAAATAGCAGAAACGGCATTCTTTATATTCTTAATTGGTCATAAAGGAAATTTTTTATACAATTTGTGAAAATAAAAAGTTTACAACATTGTTTTCCATCAAACATAATATTGAGCTCCTAAATATTGATTTCCGTACACTGTGCGGCGGTCTTTTTCAGTAAAAATTCGTCAGCCGCGCGAAGTATACATAGACGCTCGCCCACACAAGTGCGCGCAGCTGCAAAGCAAAAACCACTTTACACTCGATCGTTAAGGTACATTTTCGCACGCAGCGATGGGCCGAAGGTAGGAACATTTTCTATGGAGTGATTTATCTGTTACGAAGTAACTATTAAGTAATCTGTGCCCTAGGGCCCGACCATCGGTAGCCTGGGCTCGCCCCGCGCCGCCGGTGGTGGTGGAAAATCCAATTAGTTTTATATTTAATTTGTAGATTTTTTATTCAAATATAACCTTTATTTACATAAAATATATAAAAGTAATACTAATAACTAAAGTGCATTATGTTTTTATATTCATTTCTAGATCAGGGCGGCACCGATCTGACCAAGAGATACAAATCAGTGAACCACAATTTGCTCATACATTATTGCTTCACTACTGGTATAATATAGTGTATGTTTTATATAGTAGTAAAAAAATTACAATAACGTATTTTTAACACTTACCCTAACAATGCATATCAATAAAAGAAAAAAAAACCAGGCAATATCACCTCCCAGAAGGTAGGTGCCATATCGGAGACTTGCCTTTGGTTTGCTGGCTACACTGCACTGGAATAGAAGAGAACACTTTAGTACGGTAGTATAAACCCAGTCGGCTAAAATTTGAGCCTACCGCCACAGAATAGAAAAGAGTACTAAGAGTACTAAGAGAAAAGAGTAGAATGCTACCGCCTACAGTTATACGCCGGCTCCGAACGGTGAAGCAGCAGGTGTAGGTATGCACGTAAATTTTTCAGTCAGAAAAAACCCATTGGTGCATGTCGGTCCGATTCGAACCACGGACCCTGAGATCAATAGTTCAAGCAGTTTCACCCGTCGCAAACAAAGCAAGGCCTTCATAACGATCGTTCGAATTTCAAATTTCTGCCTGCGTTGCATGTATTGTAAATGTATTTCCCGAAACCGAGGCCGCTGCTATCTGAAGGGACATAAAATAAAATGGTCCGAAATTAAAAAGAAAAATTACCCACGTATGAATCGAGCCGTTTTGAACGAGATAAGGGTCGATTTACAGCTCGCATTCGCGGTCGCTGCGCCGTTTGTTTGTTTTTTGTTTGTTTCAGGAGTGTATGTGCTTTTCAGTTTCAGTACGGAAAATTTTTGTATACTTAACGGCTGAAATTTAGTTTTTTTTGCGCACTAGTTTTTAGGTGGAACCTCGCTTGCTTAGCTACATACATCACCTACTACAGTCATGATGTCAGCTCGGTGGTCTAGGTGTCATGTGCCAGAACTTCCCTTTGAGAAATAAGAAATACGAACTTCGAACGTGCCGGTTACACTGCACTATTTTCACAGCTGTTTCAAGGCACCTTCGTTTAGTGCGGTGGTATCGAACCGGGCGCTTAAACGCATGGCAAACGGATCGATCGGACGCCGTTCGTGGTCTTAAGTATACCTGGGCGCGGTCAGAATTTGAATAGGTGACCGTTTGAGGACGACCGTGGTTCAGATTCCACGTAAAACTACGTGGTAGTGTTTATCCCGTCCGGATCGCTACCACCCACCGCACTGAATAGAAAGTACGTATTCAAGTTAAATATTAAAGTTCGTGTTTTTCGCCCAGTGCAGCGTTGACCGGCACGACCGAAGGGAAGCACTGACATGGCACTTAGTTCACCGAGGTGTTATGGGCTGACATCGCGGGCACAGCTTCATCATCATCATCATCATCAGCCTGTATCGGTCCACTGCTGGACATAGGCCTCTCCCAAGGCACGCCACCACACGCGGTCTTCCGCTCTTCTCATCCATCCACTCCCGGCTACCTTTTTTAGGTCATCTGTCCACCTAGCCGGGGGGCGTCCCAAGCTACGTTTGCTTGTACGTGGCCTCCATTCGAGCACCCGTCTACCCCATCGGTTGTCGGCACAGCTTAGCTCGTGTTAATTTTTGAGTCTAATGAAGTGTTCACAAAAGGCATGTTTGTTATATAGTAGAAAATATTCTTTCCATCCAAGCCTAAATTGCAGTTATTCAGTGAGTATGTATGCTTCCACTGCTTTACATATGCCTCTCCAATTTTCATCCAATCCTTAGTGCTTCCATACCGCTGAAGGCAGGGAGTACTTGTAACCTAACCTATAGCCGAACCTAACAAAATATTACAAGCTCAAATTAAGTCTCTTAAAAAGCTTGAGAAAAAAGTTATTGGAAAGTTTTAAATCCCCCGACACCAACAACCCTTAAAAAAATAATAATAATTTCAGCTCAGTTAATTAAAGTCGTCGGGGGATTGTTAAGTAAAAAAAATTTACTCGGTCCCCCGACGCCTTTAATTTAGCGAGAGTATATAATTATTTACTTTTTAAGGTTTGTAGATGTGTCGGGTGTTTTTTTCAATTTGTAATTTAATTTTTCGACACTATCAAAAGCTTCATACGATTACATCTTGTGCCCATTGAACCCTTAAATCACATTATATTTGGCTACAGCGAAATGGATTACGAGACCAAATGCACGTATCAAAGCCTTCGGTGCTCTCTGTAAGCTCCAGGGCGAGTTTAGGCAGGCGCGCGCTGTATGGACAGTTAAGGGGTGGGAGCGGGGAGGGGGGTGATGGTGCAGTCGCAGCCGCAATTATAAACCCACTAATCTACCCCACACCCCGCGTTCCCCTACGAGGGGTGGGGGAGGCGGTGTACCGCATTCTGCGCTTCGCGGATGGTTCAGCCGTATGGAGACTTTCCCATTTAAGTTATCGTACAGTTGAAGTTCGAATGGTCTTTCGATCGACATCGGTCGAAATCTTGTGTGATAGATAAACATTAAGGCGCCTAGGTAACGCCAACGGCGGCGTAGCGCGTATTAGTTTTCATAAGGGGCTTTTTTTATTCTTCATAAATTGCGATCCTTCGCATTAGAACTTTAAAAAGCGTGTGATCGATAGATATAACAAAAGGCGTCATTTTGCTATAAAAATTCCATTCAAATTCTCTTTAATTTCTGAGATCAAGTCTACAAAGTTCACGTGGAAGTAAAAAATCGACAATTGGTTACCGTATAGTTTGTATAGAAAATTATAAAATCTTAAAACCAAAAACGTGTTGATCTATAGACAAAGAATTGTTCTATATTTTGCAGTAGTTTTTAGACTTTAAATTGGTCTAGTTATCACGGGCTACTTCTTAAAAAATCCACATTTGGCGCTACTAGGCGCCTTAAGTAACTAAAACTACACACATCATGTCTGCCTCCCAATTGGGTAGGTAGAGAGAACTGTTATCCGCACCTCAAGGGTTGACTGTAAGAAATCTCTGTAAGAGATAAGGCCGCCTTTGCACCTAATGTAAATTTTCCAATGTACTTACTACTGATGAATGATTATTGGAGGAAGGATAATACGAAAGGATAAAATAAAAGATATTAATAATAAAATTTTACTATTTTGACAGAAAAATGCGTTTAATTTAGATTTCATTTATATATCTATTATATAAATAGTAATTACTTTAAAAGATTATTTTTAGAATTATTATTCGTCCAGGAACTTTAGCAGTTCCATTAACTGCCAATATAATTTCAGGATATCTTTTATTAGCATACTGTATGTTAATAAAATATATCCTGAAATTATAATATGTATATGTATGCATGTTATATACACACATATACATATCACACACCGCTGAATCCCGACAATCGGGGTAATCAGAGTAATCGGTGTTGTGCTGCAAGAACTCTAGTAAATTACAGCACAACACCGACCACCACGTTTCACGAAGTATTCCAACAAGATTCAATCGATCAAATAATTTGTATTAGGTAGGAGCGCAGCGACGTAATACAAACTCTTTGCAATAGATCAAGCAGCAAGTAAGGCACGAAGACCCAACTGCTGCATGACTCGCTGGAAGGACCGTGCCAAGGTGAGAGGTGGCCTGTCGCCCTTTAGCACGGGCATCTTGTCCTTATCACTTAGTCGCCTTTTACGACATGCATGGGGAGAGATGCAGTGGGGATATTCTGTATCCCCACACCAGCCTCACACGATTATAATAACAATACTAAGAAATACTACCAATATTTAATCTATAAAAAGCTATTTCAATATTAGATGTATACAATATTATTAAAAACAGGCCTGTTAAAATTTTAATAACTAAGCTAATTCCTAATAATGATAAAAAAAAACCAGTCGCCCTTCAACTAGAACCATTGGCATATATAGAGGGGGGGGGGGGGGGGGGGGGGGGGGGGGGGGGGGGGGGGGGGGGGGGGGGGGGGCCGCCAGAATTGTCTGGTGCCCACCCCAGGATGTTGGGTTGCCATGCTAACCCAAAATTCTAGGGTGGGCACTAATAATTTTACACCAAAACACTTAAATAATCTACAGCTGAGGAATCAACATAAAATTCCATTTCCATCCAGGTAATCAAAATAAACAATTTAATAAATTTTTTTGTTTAATTTTATTTACGTAAAGAAACTTTCCGAAATCAATGGTCGAAATACGGCCAAGTTCAAATTACCTACCTTTCATTGCGTAGGTACATCGGATTTCGGCTTCATCGGCCATCGCTTTTTAGGGGCCAGGCCCACCCTGGAAAATAACCCTAGATACGCCAATGACTAGAACTGGGCGCCACTCGCTTCTTCTGCCCTCGCATAGCTCCAGGAGATAACTAACTTAATCCTTACTTTATTGCCGCTGCTCAACCCCCCCCCCACCCCCCCCCCCCCCCCCCCTTCCCAACCCCCACCGCGACTATCTCCGACCCTCCACAGATAAACCAATCCTTGTCTAAGCTCATGCTTTTTGTCTTGAGCAGAAAACTGTCTCGGCGATTTCTTAGCTCGAGATTGCGGTGTAGTATAAGCTTTTGCCCGGAACTCCACTCGTGGTATTACATACACACATACATATAAAATATGTATATACATACATACAACATACATATATTTTGTCAGCCTCGGTAGCTCAGTGGTGCGGTCGGTCGACTGATCTTAAGCAACCCTGAGCGCGGTCGGTATTTGGACCGCTGCTCGACCGTTGGAGGCTGACTGTGGTTCGGATTCCACGTAAAACTGTAGATCCCTTTTCAATTCTTACCTCATTAGGTGGTAGGGTTTATCCCGCCCGGGTTGGTACCACCGCACTGAATGATAAGTCGGTCGAAACGGCTATGTAAATAGTTCGTGTTTTCCGTCCAGTTCAGTGCAGGCGACATGAAATGAAGGGAAGCACTGACATGGCACCTAGTTCACCCGGTGTTGTGGGCTGACATCACGGATGTTGTAGGTGATGTAGCCAACCGTGTCGGTTTCCATAAAAAAACATACACATATAAATACATAGGCACATATACATTTTTTTTTTATGGAAACTGACACGGTTGGCTACAAAACCTACAACATCCGTGATGTCAGCCCATAACACCGGGTGAACTTGGTGCCACATTATACAACATATAAACATACATACATGCCACCACCGCGTTTAGCAAAGTATTTCGACAAGATCAAGCAGCAGGGCATGAAGAGCCACCTGCTGCATGACTTGGTGGAATGACCGTGCCAAGGTGAGAGAAGGCGACCTGTCACCCTTTAGCACAATATCTAGTCCACTTTCCATTTTATAGATATAGCGTAATCTTAAATAAAAAAAAAGCGTAAAGGGTAAAAGAAAAATATATCTTAAAAACAACTAGAACTGAAAAGTGTTAAATAATATTTTGATTCATATCGGACCATTGAGTTGTAGGAGGTACAAAAGCACAAAAGCGGTCCATATCAATTTTCAGGTGTGCTTTTGTACCGCCTTCAACTCAAAGGTCCGAATATGAATCGAAATATTATTTAACACTTTTCAGTTCTATTTGTTTTTTTTTAAGTCGGTGTAATGTTTTTTTAAACAGTTTTTTATTCGTTATCAATTATCATTGATCCAACGTATCTGCTCCCGCGGCAGATCGGGGCGATACTTGACCTTTCTGAGAACTTTCATTTTAGCGATTGAATACGGAAATATGTAAATCTGTGGAAACCGCACCGACCGAAGTACTCGGTACTTACCTGCGGGTGATTGGTGTGACAAATTAGTTTTTGAATACTCTATCAGTGCATATTTTTTGACAGGTAACTTAATTTACTTTTAGTTTGTTTTAGCCGGCACGACCGAAGGGAAGCAGTGACATGGCACTTAGTTCACCCGGCTGACATCACGGATGTTGTAGGTGATGTAGCCAACAGTGTCAGTTTCCATAAAAAAAAACCCTTGTGTCGTGCCGGCTACACTGGACGGAAAACACAAACTATGTACATAGCCGTTTCGACCGTCGTTTCATTCAGTGCGGTAGTACATACCCGGGAGGGTTGAACCCTACCACCTAGTAAAGTAAGAAAGGAAGGGACCTACAGTGTTACGTGGAATCCAAACCACGGTCAGCCTCCAACGGTCGAGCGGTCACCCATCCAAGAACTGACCGTGCCCAGCGTTGCTTAACAATCAATAGCGACAGTCGACTGTCTGCACCACTGAGCTATCGAGGCTGACATATCGCGAGAAGAAGCTTGCGCAGTCACGATAGTAACCATATCCACCCAAAAAAAAATCCATATCGTAAGATCACATCATCAGTAGTGACTCATCGTAACTGACACTTTTTCTCCGCAAATCGTGCGCTAATAGCGAGTGGTATAGCGCAACATTAGCGCCATCGATATGGCAAATAAAGAAGTTTTGTTTTATCAATACGAATAATAAATCTGTAAGGGATGGTCATGGAGTAAGTTACTATTTTTTATTAACCTCGACGAAAAAAAACGGAGGGTGTTATAAGTTTGACGTGTGTGTGTGAGTGTGTGAGAGGGTATGAGAGGGTGTGTGTGCATGTGTGTGACTGCCTGTGGCATCGTAGCTCCCAAACGGATGGGCCGATTTGGATGCGGTTTTTGAGATATTGCGTTTGTAGACCCTATGTATGATACTAAAACTAAATTGACGATTTTTAGAAATGTTTTCTGTATGTATGTGTGTTCCTCCATAACTCTTAAACCGATTTTCTGAATTCGATGAAACTTAGTACAAGCACAACTCTAATTTATTTGAGACTAGTTTGAGCGAATAATTTTATAAGAATTATTTTTGACCACCACTTTATTGAGGACATTTACTGACTTTGTATTACTATCGTACGGGCATGCCATTACGTTAGTAATTAATTACTAGCAATGGCTGTCAGTTTGACAGGCGACCGAATAACTCAATGCCGCAGTAACTAATACGTCTATAGGAGACTGAGGAAGGAATTGAGACAAAAAGTCAATAGCAAAAGTGCACGCCTGGAATTTAAGCCAAAACACAATATTTGAGTTTGCTGTCACAGAGTAATCTCTAGGCAGAGACGACTTCCCTTAAATGCGGGTTCTTTTTAGAGATCCGTTTCCATACGAAAACAAATATTTAAAAAATTATCTATGCATTAACATATTTCATTTATCTCCAAATGAATGTATTTTGGGCAAATATTATCAATTATATAGATATAACATTATATAGATATAATATAGATACGCAATTTTTTTTGTTTTGTTCTATACTAGCTGTTGCGCGCGAAATTTGTATTTCAAAAGAAGAAAGTAAGTAACTAAAGGCGAGGCCGAAGGCCGAGCTGGGTTCAGGTAAACGATAAACCTACTCAAATAAAGTAAGTAACTAACGGCGCAGGGGCGAAGGCGGGGCGGCGTTCACGTAAATGATATTCTTTCTCGATTGAAGTAACTGACTAAGAGCGAGGCCGGAGGCCGAGCTGCGTTCAGGTAAATGATAAACCATCTCAAATAAAGTAAGTAACTAACGGCGAGGCCGAAGATCGATCAGGAAGAAGATAAACGTTCTTGAAGAAAGTAAGTACATACTTAACTAAGGGCGATACCGAAGAGCGAAATATATTCTGGAATACATTATTCGATGCTGGAATACGATAAACCTTCTCGAAGAAAGTAAGTACCCATGGGCGAGGCCGAAGGCCGAGCTGCGTTCAGGAAGACCATAAACATTCTCGAAGAAAGTAAGTAAGTATAAGTAGATATGGTTTATAAATACATATTATTTGATTTATAATAATATTTCACATTGACTGAAAAAAATCATACATACGCACCGCACACTGTATCCCGACAATCAGGGTAAGCAGATAAATCGGTGTTGTGCTGCAAGATATCTTTTAAATTACAGCACAATACCGATCACCACGTTTAGCAAAGCATTCGGACAATAAGCCGTAAGGCAAGACCCACCTGCTGCATGCCTCGGTAGCAGAACCGTGCCAAGTTGAGAGGTGGGTATCCTTTCGCCCTAAAGGGCTAAAAGCAGGCATTTGGCCTTATCCCTTAGTCGTCTTTTACGACATGCACGGGGAGAGATGCAGTGGGGCTGTTCTTTTGTTGTGCATTTTTGGTCCCGGTTTGCAATAAAGCGCAAAGTTTCTAATCAATTCAATTATATAAAAGAATAAAATAATCCAAAATACTCAACATTTATTAACTCCCTACGTATCTTCGCAAAATCCGTGCGCACCACTACACGCGCAACTATTGCAATAATATTAGTTTGGTGTCTTTGTATGTGTGCGTGTTTATTTTCACCAGCTCTGTGTACACACACTCGAGGTGTGCGTGTGTGTATGCGTGAGAGATGTGTATGTATGGGTGATAGTTTTTGGTGGAGTACACATTTATAGAGGAGAGAGGTAAGTGTAATTTTTTAAACTTAAGTTTTTGTCTGTATATATTTTAACTAATAATGTTTAATAATTTTTAAATAACGTACGCATACCTACTTA
This sequence comes from Nematopogon swammerdamellus, assembly GCA_946902875.1. Taxonomy (NCBI): domain Eukaryota; kingdom Metazoa; phylum Arthropoda; class Insecta; order Lepidoptera; family Adelidae; genus Nematopogon; species Nematopogon swammerdamellus. The sequence goes on from OX336361.1 coordinate 2,573,502, forward strand.
CCTATACTTACAAAAATACAACCGCTATGTACAAATATTACATTATCTTGCTTTTACACAAAATTTTATAAATATGACTTTAGTTTTTTCCAGACACAATTTCAGCTATATGGCGCGCTTAAACAAGTTAGAAACACACGGACTGGAGAAAACATTAATCCACAGTAAAGCCTCCCAAATTACATCTTAACTGAGGTGATATTGGTCGGAGCATGTGCTTTGGCCCCTCTGACTCAGCAGATTATACTCATACGGGATTACATAAAAAATAAAAATTTGTTTTTGAAATGATAATACAATACTCCATTTAGTTCCTAATAAATTGGTCTGAAGTTAAAAAGATATTTCTGGAATAAAGTATCTTAATACAACTTTACCATTAAATGTTACAATAAAAACTTGAATAAACAATCATACACATACGCTGAATCCCGAGAATCGGGGTGAGCAGAGTAATCTTTGTTGCGCTGCAAGAACTCTGCTAAATTACACCACAACACCGACCACCACGTTTCGCAAAGTATTCCAACAAGATTCAATAGATATAGCAGCAAGTAAGGCACGAAGACCCACCTGCTGCATGACTCAGTGGAAAAACCGTGCTAGGTGAGAGGTGGCGATCCTGTCGCCCTTTAGCAAGGCATCTTGTCCTTATCCCTTAGTCACCTTTTACGACATGCATGGGGAGAGATGCAGTGGGGCTATTCTTTTTAAATACCGGCCATCACACGGTACTAAATATAATATAAATACTTACGGTACTAATATAAATAAATCAACACATACTATTTCAAATACTTCAACTTGAATAAACGCTATATCCAAAAATTCATCCGCCAAAAAACCATACGTTCATCCAAAAAAACGGCTAAAACCCCGCACTGCACAAAAACCGCCCAAACTTACCGCCCTATGCTCCGTGGGCGGCGCCCGCCCTCCGATATGCTTTCATAGCACACACGCTCACATCAAACACACACATCACATACTATATCCTACTTTTATTTTTATCCTAACCACCGCAACGTTTGCCCATTCATTATGCTCTCTATTCATATAAACATAAAGCATACAATCGGTTGAAACTGTGGGTTAGATTAGCGGTAGAGTGAATGAAAAAGAGAAGTATGAAAGCTTCCGGAGATATCCGAGGCTGTACCGATCGGGCCCGAGCGACGCCGAGACTCGCCGAGTGGCCGGAATGCATTACGACGCTCTAACAGGGTTGGCACTGCAATTCTTTAGGGTGATGCAGAATTTTTACAATATTCGGTCTGTCTCTCTCTCTCTTTGGCTTATCTTTAAGATAGAGAGAAAATACTTTATTGCTCCAAAAACATTTTACAGAAATAGCATAATAAAACATTCACATGAGAGCCAAAGGCTGACTTATTCCTTACAGAGAATTCTTCCAGTCAACCTTTGAATATTTGAGATTTGATTACTCGTAATATAGTAAATTGTGAGTAGATATTACAAAAACTTAGGTGTGAGAATTTTGAAGATAAAATAAGTAAGAACCGGTGAGGCGGCTGGAGACAATGAAGGGCACATACCTGGAGATGGGGCAGGAAGAGCAGGACACACCGCACGGCGGCAAATCCTCAGCCTAGCTCCCAGCAGCACCAGGGTCGAAACCACACGCACAGCGCGGCACGGGCACCCACGGGGCGCGTTTCGTGTGTCCAATAACGTATTGGAAGAAGGCCAAAAAAGGGAAATTCGCATAGGCGAAAACGAACTCCCGTCGCCAGCACCGCCAGCAGTGGACTGTGGCCGCTCCGCGCGCGGACGCAACGCGCGCGCGCGACATTACTCGGGGCCGCGGTGATGCGAAGATGCACCTTATGCGGTGGTCCCAAGGATCAATTTGGAATGGAAAAAAACTTGGCTAGGACTGACAGCCTGGACTGGCAGTACCCAACATTAACCCCACACCGAAATCATTATGATGATTTCCTCATTAGCACACGATTATACTATACAATGAGAGAGGAAAATACAAAGAAAAATAAAAATAAAAAACAAAATAATATGCACATTATAATTAAAAAAAAAGGAAAATAAATAAATTGCATAAACTTATGGTATTGAACTGGGTGTCAGTACCTAGGAGGTATAAGGAAGCGGGCACAGTTTATTGACTGGCCGCTGAATAAGTCCTCTCTGTGTTCGGATAGTGACAACACGAACAACAGAGTCGGACGGACTCTCGTGAGTCTTATGGACTCGGGCGAGAGACCAGTGGAGTGATGGCTGCTGATCAGACTTCACGAGGACTAGGTCGCCGACCTTCAGGTTCGGCGGTGACGTGAACCATTTTGCTCTTTGCTGGAGAGTATGCAGATATTCCAACGACCATCGTTTCCAGAAGTGCTGTGAGCAGCTTTGCACAAATTGCCACCGTGGTAGACGATTGACCTGAACCTCCGTCAAATCGTATTCAGGAATAGCTACTAACGGCTGTCCTATTAAAAAATGACCTGCCGTCAAGGCATGGAACTCGTTCGGATTGTCGGACAGAGGGCACAAGGGTCTGGAATTCAGCACCGCTTCTATCCGACAAAATAACGTAGTTAATTCCTCAAACGTGACGGCTTTATCGCCGATGACGCGTAAGGCGTGATGTTTTGCGGACTTAATGCCTGCCTCCCACAGCCCACCCATATGTGGTGCACTAGGTGGGTTGAAACACCACTGGATGTGCCTTGAAGCACAGCCTTCGATTATCGAATCCTGATTTGGTTTCAATTTTAAAAACTTTGAGACATCTTTTAATTGTTTATAAGCTGAAGTGAAATTAGTGCCACTACCCGGTATTAGGTACTACCCGGACATGGTGTCGTCGGAAGCTAACTTTTCCTCTTTCAGAAGGTTCGCAGTCGGGTGGTTCCAGGTTCGGGTGGGGTGGGGGCTCAGAACGCCTTTATGAGTCCCTCCAGGGGGGGGGGGGGGGGGAGGGGGGGGGGGGGGCGCAGTCAACGTTGGTCACCGGGTCCGAATTGGTGGTATCCAGGCAGCGGGCCTCCCTGCATGCATCGACTTTCAATGATTGTTCCATGATGAAGTCGTGACACAGTGCGGGTGCTATGGCCGCAAAGCTGGTGCGCTCGCGTCAGTGGCGGGTGAATATGTAGTCCAGTATAGCAAGCCAATGGGAAGTATCCGGTACTGCAATTTCTCGGAATTGATTTCTGCTGGTCGGATCATGTGCTCTGGCTCCTCTGACTCAGCCACCCATACCTGATTACATTAAAATAAATTGGTTGTCTGTAAAGTTGGTTTACGGACGATAGTTTTACGTGATGACGTCATAAAGTATATAAAGTGCGAAGTCAGATACAAAATCAGTTTATAATACTTTATCGTACTTAGAAGTTTAATTCTTAAATCGCAAATTTATGTGAGTACTTTAAAAAGTAATAATATTAATTATCAATATAAACTTTTAATTTACGCCTTCTAGGTACATATCAAAGCGCATACTACAACGTTGCAACACCTTCAAGTAAACTACCGCTGAAGTATTTCATTTACTATATTGACGCTAGATGTCGCTCCAAAAGACTCAACGCCATGAAAATCTTCACCTACTGGTGACCAAATTCGCTTCGCTAGTACCTGAACGATTTAGCCGGATGATTAAGACGTCTGGTCGGTCCGCGTGGCAGGGACCGCGGGTTCGAGGCTCGCAAAAGACGGACAAATATATTTTGTATTTCCTACTCTCCTTGTATGCCTCTCTATCGCTTGTTACGCGCTCTCGCTTGCACACACAGGTTCAGATGGAACGTGACACTTTTTCGTGTGTGCAGCCGGTGTTCATCAATTTATAAGTCGTGACGTCATCACGTCAAAAATCATAATTAATCATCCTGGATGAAAATGCCGATCTATCGCTTCTGCCCGCCCCACACATCGCACTGAAAGCTCCAAGCGGCAGCCCTGCGCCCTCCGGCCGCTGCGTCGCCGCCGCCCGCGTCCCGCAGCGTACGCGACGCGGGCGGGGGTGCGGGCGGGCGACATGACTCGCAGTGCGGTAGTGTGAGGCGTCGCATCGCGCCTGCCGGTCGCGTCAACTTACCGCGATCATGCCCGCCCACAACTAAGGCATGTTCATACCGGACTCCCTGCGAAGCTGTATGGTGGACGCCGACGTGACAACCTACCTGCAAACCCCGGCGTCCGGACAGGTCTCCATACAATCATGAGTCTCGAACTGATCATGTAATTAACGATGCATTAACACGGTGTTGTTTCGGTTTGTTCGTTGGATGTTGTCGCTTCCACGGGGCGCTGGCTTCCGGGACGTTGTGGCTATTCCTGGATCTATACCTCCCGCGTCACGTGAGAATACCGCAATACAATACAACATTAGCGTAAAGCACGCCGCACGCGGCGGCGTGACTACGGCGGAGGAATGTAAAACAGAGCTGTACAAACGCTAGGCGGTTTTAAAAGTGAAGTGCAAGACTGTTTTTTTGGATTGTCTGTGAAATTTTAGCTGAAAACCTCGCCTAGGGACAAATAAAATAAAGACGGAGTTAGCGTATTAAATTTTTTCCCACCAATTTTTTTTTTTTCAAATATGATGTCACGTGGGACAAATTTGGGAATGATTTAGTATGAGAGCGGCCGTCTTATTTCGTCGAAGATAACAAACATGAAAACACAATATAATATATTTTACTACTGCAGAAAAGATACTACTTAAAAGTTTAAAGGTTAAAGTGAGCAATTAGTGATGTGATTTTTTTTTGACAATAAAAACTAATTTTGAAAACAAAATATTAAAGTTTAAATCGAAGTGTAAATATGGTAGACTACGCTGAAAGTGTTGTGCTAAATCAACATTAGGAATATTTGAAACTGTGAAAAAACAACCAATGTGAAACAACCACAATGCGCAAATCTTTATTAAAATACATTCAATATTATTTAAATTAAATATTATTCAGTTCTTAAAACGTCATTTTAACTTAATATTTATGTATGTAGGAAGAAAAATCAACGCTATGACACAAGATGGTTAAAACTGATTTTTTTTTTTATGATTAATATAATTTGAAAATATCAACATGTAGATGTTGTATGCTCTAATATCGATGCTACAACAATATAACAAATTATATTAATAGTTTCTTCTTTATTTAAATATTTTCCATATATCTATCTCTACTCTTCTCTACTTCTTATAAAAGGGAACGTCTCTGTATGACACACATACATTGTATGTTTGAGGTAAACTCCGGAACCACTAAATAGATTTTGATGCCGTTTTCACCAATGGAAAGAGTAGTTTTTGAGACTCACTTTAAGGAATGTACCATCAGGCTAAATAGCCTTAAGGCTATTAAAGAAAGAATAGTATGGACGGGAGAGAGAGAGAGAATATAAGAGAAGCGATCGTTTATTGCATTTAAATTGGATTTGCCATTAAACCGATTCTACCGCGAGCGAAGCTGCGGGTAAAAGCTCTTAGTAGGTAATAAACGTTATAAATAATTTTATTTATTTTTGTTTTGTTTTTACTTTCGCAACGATATTATGAACAATCATGTAAAAAAAATATTTTTATTTTTATTGAAAGCGCGACACGTGGCGCCGAGTCACCCTTAAGGTGTCTGTCTAGCGACGCCCACTGACATTCGATAGTATGCGGCGGTTGCGAGCGCCATGCCGACCTCACAGGCACCTATTCGCACCCCTGTTGAAGGACCCAAGACTGTACTTAGGGGGAAATTAGGGAGAGCGTTCTAGAGTTTACCGGTTTCGTTCTACATAAAACAAGTATTTTTGAAGCTTAAACATATTTAACTATGCTTATATTTAACGAAAATGTTTCTTCCACAACGGATAATCCTAGACAGACGACGTTTCCTTGCGTGTAAATATGTTTTTTTTAATGTAAACTGACACGGTTGGCTACATCACCTACAACATCCGTGATGTCAGCCCATAACACCGGGTGAACTTGGTGCCACGCCAGTGCTTCCCTTCGGTCGTGCCGGCTACACTGAACTGGACGGAAAAGACAAACTATTTACATAGCCGTTTTGACCGACCTTTCATTCAGTGCGGTGGTACCAACCCGGGCGAATTAAACCCTACCACCTAGTAATATAAGAAGGGAGTCATATCCCTTAGTCGCCTTTTACGACATAAACGGGGAGAGATGCGATGGGGCTATTCAGCCGTTCAGCCGTTTTCAAGTTTACCCTTTACAGATAGGCAGGTGATGCGTTTATAATAGTAGTGAAGGAGATGTAGACGATTCACGCCTGTTTCCAATAGGGCAGGCAGAAATCCAGGGAAGTCTACGGTATGGCACCTACCTTCTCGCAGTGATATTGGCTGGTCAGAGCATGTGCTTTGGCCCCTCTGACTCATCCATCCATACCGGATTACATAAAAAAAGAGGTGACCAATGAGTGCGCCCTCCCGGTTATGACGTACGGGTGTGAAACGCGGACTCTGACGGTCGCTGTTGTCCAAAGGTTGAATGTTGCCCAGCGAGCAATGGAGCGAGCCATGCTGGGAATATCGCTACGAGATATGGTGCGTAACGAGGCAATCCGCCGACGCACCAAAGTAGTCGATATTGAACACCGGATGGCTAAGCTCAAGTGATAGTGGGCTGGGCACGTCAGCCGAAGAGACGAAGACTGTTGGAGTAACTGTGTCCTACACTGGCGGCCGTGGACAGCAAAACGGAGTGTGAGAAGACCATCCGCCAGGTGCGACGACGACATCAAGTACGTTGGCGGAAAGCGGTGATTCCGTACCGCTGAAGGCCGGGAGGACTGGAGGAAAATTGGAGAGGTATATGTCCAGCATTGGACGCTTACACGCTTACTGACTGGCTGACAGGCATGGACAACGGATGTCCACGCGCCACGACCCTGTCTCAAGAAGTGACGTGTAAACATGCATACATTCAATAGGATATTATGAGTGTAGAATTTGTCAGCCTCAGTAGCTCAGTGGTGCGGTCGGTCGACTGTTCTTAAGCACACCTGGGCGCGGTCAGTACTTGGATGGGTGACCGCTCGACCGTTGGAGCCTGACCGTGGTTCGGATTCCACGTAAAACTGTAGGCCCTTACCTTCTTACCTTACTAGATGGTAGGGTTTATCCCGGCCGGGTTGATACCACCGCACTGAATGAAACGTCGGTCGAAACGACTATGTAAATAATTCGTCTTTTCCGTCCAGTTCAGTATAGCCGACGTGAAATGAAGGCAAGCACTGACATGGCACCTAGCTCACCCGGTGTTATGGGCTGACGTCACGAATGTTGTAGGTGATGTAGCCAACCAACACGGTTGGCTACATCACCTACAACAGTTTTCATAAAAAAGAAAAACCTTCTCGAATGCGATGCGTATGGTCTGAGCCCTTTGACTCAGCCACCAATAATGCATTGCATAAAAATGTATGTATATAGGACTAGAACATCAGCATAGGTATGTACTACCGTAGGTACATACTTAAATGCCGAGAATTATATACAAGCAGAAATCGAAGTAAATAGACACGGTAGTACCTAGGTGCTAACTCGGTTCTCTGCAGCAAAAATACGGCATAGACCCGACCACGTGGTCGGGAATGCCTTTAGTCGGGGCCAAAGAACAAAAACCTACCTTGTGTTCAGAAGTGGCAAATAATAAAGATATATTTTTTCTATTTTAAAAATATTTTAAATTAAAATATTTAGTAATAAATAAAATTATCAATACCAAGAAAAAATAATTTTTTTTTTATTTTTTTTTATGGAAACTGACACGGATGGCTGCATCACCTACAACGTCCGTGATGTCAGCCCATAATACCGGGTGAACTAGGTGCCATGTCAGTGCTTCCCCCTATGATCGTGCCTGGAAATCTGGATGGTCATGGAGTAAGTTACTTTGTTTTATGAGATACTGCGTTTGTAGACTCGCAAAATGATACTACACGTAAAACTAAATTGATGATTTTTTGAAATCTTTTCTGCGTGTATGTATGTATGTCCTCCATAACTCTTAAACCGATCATCCGAATTCGATGAAACTTAGTTCAAGCAAATTTTACTATATGGGACACAGGATAGGCTAAATAAAATTCAGTTCCGCGGTTACTATAGAAACGGAATGGTTCCGCACGCCGAAATAAAATTACGGTAGCGGGCTTACTTACTTTCTTCTTTTTAAATACGAATTTCACGCGAGCGAAGCCGCGGGCAAAAGCTAGTATTATATATATATATATATTATTATAATCCTTTTTAGATTCCGCACCTGAAAGAAGTGAAAAGAGAACTCTGTGTTGTGACTCATGTGGCTATCTGTTTGTATGGCTGTCACATGGTCATACATAACTTCTAAACGTTTCATTGTGTCAAATTCAAATTTGGCAAGAAATTAGAGAATATAATTTCGCATAGAGTCTAAAAGAACATTTCAATGTATTAATAATTTACGGCCACTGTGTGGTCGAACGACACGAAAAACAATATATTATGTGGCAAATGACACAATTGTTACAACGGGGTCGTCTTATAGAAAAAAAAAAAACTTATTTAAAGGTAAAATTGTGTGTTTTCGAAAGTATGAAATAATCTACTTATTTATAATTTTTTAACGATGACAGTACAAGATAACTATAGTGATTTTAAAATTTCACAATAACTATAATTAATTAATTAATTAATTAAATTTATAGTTTGTTTTATTATAATTATTATTGATAGTTTAGTTTTAATGTAAATTATTCTTTTGTATAATATTAATAATGTAATTAAATTAGATATGTAGATATGTAAAAGCTTACTCCAATACAAACACAAGTATATTAATTAATGATAATTTATTCACTGCGCGGACGCAATAATTCTGCGTACATGCCACAGTAGTAGAACAGAGAGTTCGCCGCGCGGGTGAAAATCGTTTCTCCGTTGTAGATACGGAACCTTTTTTAACATTGTGGCGAAATAAGTAAGCATTTATATGCTGACGTGCACATTCCGTCATATTTTTTGTTTGCGTGGGGACCAGCCCAGCGAAGTTTCCTGAAAACGGAAATTTCATGAAAGTTTTAAAAGCTTTTCGGGCGATATAAAGTGTTTGTGCAAGTGATTTGAAATTATTCGTCATACCTGAGAGATGAAGTGTTGTGTGCAGGGTTGGCTGGAATAAATTTCATTCTGCACTATTAAGTTCTTCTTTCACATTTTAGACAAGGCAGTACAATGATAACTCAGAAAAACAAAATACCTTCTTCTCTCTTATATCTTCTCTTCTACTAATATAAAGCTGTCTGTTTGTCGGCCTGAAAATTCTGGTTTTGGGTAAACTTTAAAACGATTGACTCGATTAGCATGCAGTTTCATGTAATAATTTAACCTGGGTGCATTCAAACGCCGTATTAACAGGCTGACACCCTAGCAACAGTCCGCAAATGACACCGAACTGAGCGTGGTTTCGCGAGGAGAGGTGTTTTTGGCTTTGTCGACTGCATCATTGGTCTCTCGGCACAGGCCACCCATTTTACATTACATTTAAAAAATATATCTGTCATACATACCTATTTCGGATTGGTTACGATTTATGTAACACGGCGGTACTGTAAGTAGGGGCTTAGTAGTAGGCTCGAAAGTTTTTGAAGTAAGAAAAAATGCTAATACAGCTATTTCAAAATAAACCAATGCAAACATAGTTATATTCCACTATAGTCCATGGGAATGCAATTTTGCATTCAGCCAGCGCATAGCCGGGGCGCTGAGCCACATTCAAATCAATACTGCTTTCGTATCTTCCTTCGATTGCACCACCAACCATCATATTGCCACTTTTAGCTAATCTTAAAGGCTTTACATATTAGATGCTCGTGCATATGACTTTAGGTACTTATATACGTGATATATTGTATTGTATTTATTTATCGTAATGTAAAATTTCACACACATATAAAAATTATGTTTGTCATTTATTTATATTACTCGTCAACAGTTCGTCAATGACGATCGGTCACACAAATATGGTCAAATAAAAATAGTCAAATAGACAATAAACTGTACAATAAATGAAACAGTAAATTCGTCATCAAGGTATTCAGTTATCTTGCAATAAGGTTTATTCAACAGTAAGTCCTTTATTCGGTAACTAAAAACAATATTACTCTCAATCACTTTTAGTGACTGAGGCAGCTTTTCATAAAGTTTGGGCCTATTACTCGCGGGTTCAGTTCTATCATTGCACTATGGTGCATCACGGGTCTTAGACTGGTACCATGGTGAGTGTTATACTCATGTTTCGAATAGTTTTAGAATTAATTACTTTATTCAAGTAAATATAAAAAGGTAATACAAATCACGAAATAATTACAACCTACATATCTAACATTAAAATTATTACCAAAAGGGGCGTTTTCAAACGTTTCTAGAACACTTGCGGCATTACCCCGCTCCCGCTGGATGGCGGCATTACCCCGCTGCTGGATGGGAAGGCTTATATACCCTTTGAATAAAGTAGGTCCTTGAATGCGGGACGCCAGTTGCGTTCACCAAAATATATTAATAAATTTTATTTACGCAGAAAATCAAGAAAAATTACTATATACATATTACCAACAAACTATCTTGTAAATACATTAGAAATAAATAAAACTAATTAAAATTAAAAACTAAAGACTACGTTATTAGTTTTTATCTATTTTATATACCATTTGTTATACAGTAAAATCAAATCAATATGTTAATTTGTTATAAATCAGTAAGGAAACCTGTAAACTATCTATATCAAACTGTTGTGTACAAGGTCTACACGTAGAAATTTCATTATAGAATAAGCCAAGCCCACCTTAAAGAAAATGTTATTTTTCTATTATACAACTTAAAAGGTGAACTCGTAGCCTATTAAAAGCGAAGATTAGCGTAAACTAGCCCGCTTGGTAATCTTAAAGTTTACATAGATGTAACCGAAGCTCCGCTCCGACTCAGTGAATTTATTCAAAAGTTGACGCGAGTGAAGCCACGTGCATAGTTTAAAATACAATACAGTGCATTTCTGCATAACTAAAAATGCAATTTACTATTATTAAGCCATTGTTTACTAAACTTGGCTCAAGTGATGGTATAGGTACAAAATGTGTAGGCATTGTAGTTAGGTAGGTATTACATAAGAATGAGGCTGTATAGCGAGTTGAAATAAGCCTTCTTGTACTTGGCACCGGTACAGTTGTTGACGGTGCAACTGTTTTCGGCACAGAACTTAAAACGCAAGTAGAAGTAACACAACTAAGCGTAGTTCCGCTCCCAAGCGGCGGGTGGCCGAGTGGTTTGGGCGTCGACTTCTCATGCGAGAGGTCCGAGGTTCGAATCCGGTCGGCGTGTACCAATGAGTTTTTTCTGACGAAAAAAATTACGTGCATACCTACACCTGCTGCTTCACCGTTCGGAACCGGTGTAAAACTGTAGGTCCCATTCCCTTGCCTCTTACTAGGTGGTAGGCTCAAATTGTAGCCGACTGGGCCGGTACCACCGTACTGGATTTAAGATGGCCGCATAGCAACCTCGGTTGTGTTCTCCTCTAGTCCAGTATAGCCAGCAATCCAGGGAAGTCTCCGGTATGGCGCCTACCTTCTCGGAGGTGATATTGGCTGGTCGGAGCATGCCTTCCGGCCGCGAGGTTCGATCGCGTAGTTCGATTGATCGCACCACGCGGAACTTAAGGTGCTTTGGCCCCTCCGACTCAGCCACCCATGCCGGATTACATAAAAAAAAACATCAGTCGCAATATTGTCCCGCGAACCATCAGGCTAAAAGTACATATATTAGTTAATAGCTTTTGCCCGCGGCCTCGCTCTCGTGAAATTCGTTATAAAAAGAAAAAAGTAAGTAAGCCCACTACCGTACCTACCTTTATTTGGAAGTGTCTATTCGCAGGTATACCTGCATGCAGGTGTACCTGCGAATAGCCCTGTCCGATCGGGCATGGCTATTCGCAGGTAAACCTGCATGCAGGTATGCAAACTGCACTATGGGAGTTTTCAACGAAACGTAACAAAAACGACATGCGCTGCCTCAACATTAGGTTAGCGACGCATGTTCTGTAATTTAACCCTGGTTATTTTTTTTTTTTAAACCAACTCGCATAATGCAGTTCGTACCTATGAATACCTCATACCTGCGAATAGCACTGTCCCGCCTGGTAGATCTATTCGCAGAAAATCAAATAGGACACTCCCAGTTCTTATCTAATAATCTATGTTTGGCGTACCTGCGAATAGCCCTGCCCCCTTTATTTCGGTGCGCGGAATAATTCTGTTTGTATGAGAGACATCTTGGCGTAACCGGAACTGAATTTTATTCAGCCTATTCTGTGTCTCGTATAGCTAAATGTGCGCGTACTAAGTTTCATCGAATTCGGATAATCGGTTCAAGAGTTATGGAGGAACATACATACATACATGCATACAGAAAAGATTTCTAAAAATCGTCAATTTAGTTTTAGTATCATACATAGAGTCTACAAACTCAGTATCTTACAAAACAAAGCAACTCACTCCATGAACATCCCTTACAGATAATATATTAATTAGTATTGAGGTACCTAATATACCTTGAAAAATTTATATCAGCACAAAGTATTTATTTCTAAAGGTTTCCTCGAAGTCTTAAAGATGGTAAAAACTTGTAGATGTATAGAATTGTCATCTCTCCTCTCTATCTCTAATCACTACTTCTTATAAAAGGGAAGATGTCTGTATGTATGTTTGAGGTAAACTCCGGAACCACTGAACAGATTTTGCGGTTTGCACCAATGGAAAGAGTAGCTCTTCAGGCTCGCTATAGGTTATACTATCACGCTAAATAACCTTAGGGCCGAGCAGTAGCAAATAAAGTATAGTATGGACGGGATAGAGAGAGAGAGAGAGAGAATATAAGAGAAGAAATCTCTCGCACAGGGATTACATCCCTGGTACCAATCGATTCTGCAGATCTTTCCTCTACAGCAGCGGTTCTCAAACTTTTTTGGTGACGGAACCCTTTTGGAAAGCGAAATATTTGACGGAGCCCTAAAATAAACAAAAATTAGTTTTTGTGCATGCAATTTTTAATAATCGTATTACAATATAACAGTTACTTACATAATATTATAATAAAAGAGAAAAACAATAATTCACTACTCCGTGAGACGCCGTGACGCGACGTCTGCGCAGCCGAGCTGAATCGAGCCAGAGAGGAGAGGTGTATTTTTGTTTTTTTTTTCGGATTCTCGCGGAGCCCCCACAGAGGCTTCGCGGAGCCCTAGGGCTCCGCGGAGCACACTTTGAGTATGGCTGCTCTACAGAACCGGTAAACTCTGGAACGCTCTCCCTGCTCATATATTTCCCCCCAAGTACAGTCTAGGTCCTACAAGAGGGGCGTGAATGGGTACCTGTCAGGCCGGCATGGCATTCGAAACCCCCGCATACGGCCGAATGTACATGGGCGCCGTTAGACACCATAGGGTGCCTAGGCTCCATATGTCCCGCTTTCAATAAAAAAAAAATAGAATTTGCTATTAAACCCAGTCTAACGCGAGCGAAGTCGCGGGCAACAGATAGTGTTTGGTTTGGTTGTTATTTATTAGCTTTATCATTGGTTGGAAAGAGGAGCCCCTGAAAATTCGCTACTTCACTGCATTGCATATTGATGAATCAGCTGCGTGGGTTCGCTTTTCGTCACATGTACTTAAATATTTATTTATATTTGGTTATAATTTTTTTTTTATGAATAATTTAGTGACGAATTAGTCAATCCTTTCTTCTTTCTTTTAAATATTTACTTTATTGAAAAAAAAATTTACTGTAACATGCACGATATATAATTAGGTAGGTGAGAGATGAGGCGCAAAGGCGGACTTGATCCTTATAGAGATATCTTCCAGTCAACTTTTGGATGTTTGAGAATTGTATGTTGTGAAATATAAGTAGGTAGTAGCAAATGTGTGGAAATGTAAAATAAACTATTATTAATATAAATTATATTATAAGATAATATACTACATACAAGGTATAAAAGTAGACAAGTACATGCATATAGTAAGTTAAAAATGTTTTAGTCTGGGACTTTGGATACGCTCTGTGTCTTCTGTTTGCGATTTTATATTCTGTGGTTTTCGGTGCACAAGCATTTAATTTAAATCCAAATTGGGATGTCGCTGCAGGTTAGATGCATTGCATCGGTTTTGTTCGAAAAGAACCGAATACAATAATTCAGGATATCAGGAGACAGGCGGCCGAGACGGGGAGCATGACCTATGGGGCCATGCCTTTCTAACAACTTTTAAGGTCTAAGATGCTTCAATATTTTCGATTCTTCTACCAAGTAACGACAAGAAAGTGCGTATTTATTAGTCTAAAAAACACGTTATTTTTAAATACTTTAAACCTTTTATAAAATATAAATATTGTTAAGTTACTCACCTAAGTATAATTACTTATATAAAGAAAATATAAATGGTTTTAATAATTTTAATACAATTAAATACTCAATATTAGAGGGTCGGCTTGAGAAATTAAAATAACAAAAATCGGCATAGAAATTAATATAGGCATGTGTTAAAACCGCAGATTTTTTTAATATAATTTTTTTAAATTTGTTATGATAAAAAATTATAAATTAAATATTGTGTCAATAAATAATGTGATATTAAATGTTGTGTGAATAAATAATGTGATAATAAATTAATACAGTGAATAAATAAACAAATAAACGAAATTACGGAAAAAGTCAAAATTCCTCTACGACGACTCTTCGCTGAAGCCAGTGTCCTTCGGTGTTACGTCAATAATTTATTTATTTTCCTATAATTTTTCCCCGTTCACCGACTAACTGTTCACTGTTCAATGTTCACTGTTCACTGGACGCTGGGTGTTCACTGTCCAATTTCACATTTTCATTTCTCCTATCACCCGGTTAAAATACTTTTTTTTCAGCTTGTAACCAAATAAATGCATCAAATGATCAGGTCAAATTTAAAATGTTATAATCTACATATAACTTCACATCTAGATGTCATACACACTAAAACATTTAGGCAACTACTATCAAATAAGACAAATTATGATTACGTGAATTTTAATCATAGTGGTTAATATATACAGTATGTTTCAGGATAGGCTTGAGAAACTTCAGGAATAGAAAGTACTCATTATTAGAAGAAAAAAAACCTTATCACTCAAATCGAAATTTCGTGTTTCTTTTTTTCATACAAAAATTGAAAATTGTAATAAAAACTCGATGGACAGTGTGTCTAGTGCAATGACCTAGTCCAGTCCTCTTTTTCTGTTGATGTCATTCAAATTTAAGTGTTTGGAATTTAACTACATGCAGTTAAATTCTACTAGTTAAGCATGTAAGTTAGTAATTGTATTTATATATTTAATAAAGGTGGACGTTCACCGTCCACCAAAGCTTGATGAAACGATTTCCACCAAAAAGTACTATAAAATCAAAAAATTTGCTGTAAAAAGAGCGAAACTTCACTAAAAATATATACTTAGGTATGTTTTACGCTCTTGGATCAGAAATACACGCATTTGCAAAAATATTGATTTATTTCGTAGTTCGAAAAAATTTGGATCGATAGATCTAACCAATTTAATTAAAAAATAATAATATTCTGAACTCTTTTTAATGTCAGGAATCTATATGGAAATTTAATTAAATGTTAAATGAATATAACTATAATAACTTTATTTATTGAAATAAGTACTTAAAAATATATAATTACAAGCAAATAACAAAATTTAGAAAAAAACTATAAAATGAAATAATCTTCCAAAATGGGGACTCCTGGAAAAGTCCCCATGATATATTAAAATATTAAAATTTCTTATTTCTACCGATTCAACTTTTTTCAAAATGCTTTTGCGTATACTCCGCAATATTTTTGCGTATACCACCAGATACGTAGGTATATTACACTAGCGCGGGGGCCTTGAAAGCGCACATAATGAAAGAAGTTTCCAAAAACATCCCCCGATTTTAACGCACGAACAAGATTCAATCCGATAAGTCATTCCTTTATCTCAATTTGCAATATTCAACGCAGCTACAGTGTTCTCCTAACTCCTAATAAAGACAAATGACTGTTTACACGAGTGTGTGCATACATTAATAACGTATGTAAGTCACTTATCTATATCATATACACACATAATATGTACATAAATGTTAATCTTATATACATACTATGTATGTATGTATGTATGTATGTACATTCTCTTCTCCCTACTGTTAAAATCAGTGTCTGTAATCAGTAAACTCGAAAACGTCTCCTCCAATTCTCATGGAACTTTAACCAATAGAATCTGACACATCTCGGGATGTTTATAAGCTATTTCATCATCGCGTAGTTACTCCAAGGGGCTGGGCAGTTTGCGTAAAAACATTTCGCAAGGCGCGGATATAATACGACTGCTTCACATAAATCAACGGGAGACGAGTAATTAGTTCGAGATAAATATATGAAAATAATGTATGAAAAGCAAAATAATGTAACATTTTGTCAGTTTTATAAAAAAAATCCGTCCGAATATACTTAATTCGTAAGCCTACAATATCGCGAGCGGAACCGCTCGCAAAAGCTATATATTACTTATTAGGTAGGGTGACTGGAAATTCGATGTATCCCTTTTAAGGCGTTATAGTAGAAGTCTTATGCAATAAATCTTACCGACTTTTATTCATGATTAGTAACGTATCATTTATTTAATAAATAACAAAAAAGTAATACTAATAACTAAAGAAATAAACCTACCTAACAAACATTAAAATAACTATCAAAAGGGGCATTTTCAAATGTTCCTAGAACACTTGCTGCATTACCCCGCTGGATGGCAAGGCTTACCCTTTGAATGAAGTAGGCCCTTGATTGCGGGACGCCAGTTGCGTCCACCAGCAGAGGCCCAAGCCTCTTCAAGAAGCTTTTGGCTTCACTGCTCCACGGACCGAGGGTTTCAACCGCAAACGCAACAAATTCGAAATCTTGAATAATATTTGAATATTTGTTGCGTTTGAGGCTCTCGGCTCCGGCCGCGGCCGCGCCAGCCGCTCTTGAAGTAAGTGCATGATTACTAGATATTGTGAACTAAGTAAAGAAATAAAAATAAGGTTAAAAAAAATTATTTTTATGGCATTAAGCTCGCCTCTGCGTCATCAAAGGGTGTAGTACACACCCGGTGTAAAAAAATAATATTTACATTATATTTACACCACATGCAAATTTTATATTATGCTTGTTTCTGTAAAACATATTGTATTTATTTATTTATTTACGCAGAAAACAAAAAAGTTAGAAATATTACAAAGTAAGCTGTCTTACCAATAAATTATAAATAAATAAAACGAATTAAATAAAACTAACCTACAAATATAACTAATTAAAATTATGAAAAAAAAATAATAATTTTATTTACATAACTTTTTAAAAATATACTTTTCAAATTAGTGCACTTTTTTACAAAGATAATTTCATATCTCAGAAACAAGATTTCAATAATGCCACATAGGAAATCTGCAAACATGTTTTAGAAGAATACGTCAAATTACCGGTCACCCTGTATTCTTACATACACATGTGGGAGGGGTAACTCATGATTTATTGAACAGAAATTCAGCGTCTTTCAGGCAATGAGATAACTATGTAAGACTTGACTATGTACTACTTATTTATGTACCCATTGTGCAAGTCTCTACATAATTTATTTTATGTCATTTTGAGCAGTAAATTAGATTAATAAAATTATAATGAAGGTCGTGATATAGGTAGCGCAAAGTCTAGTTAAAAAGTATTTATTTACATATAAGTTTAAAATTCTCCGATTTATTGTACATAACAAGAATTATTTAATAGTAAGAGATAAGCATTTGCGTACATTTAGAATATTTATTATACAAAAAAACACGTTACGAGTTACGTCATTTTATATATATATCTTTTGTCACATTACACACTAATTAATAGTTAGATATAAGTAATCATAATTAATAATACATAATTACATTGAAATTACATCAATAAAGATAAATTAAATAAAAAAAAAACAATTCAATAAAAAACATACAATTACAATACTTATTATAATATAATAATAAAGTCTAAATTCAAATACAGGAATAAAATTACCTACCAACAACAGCGGAATAAATCATACTTATTGTACTTATTTTAATTTTATTTCTTTAATTTAATGTATAAGTTTTGTTTAGTTATGGCTTTTATTTATTCGTTTGAAATAGATTTAATTTACTTTATTGTAGTTTAGTGTCTGTTTCAATGTTATCATAATTATTTAATATACAGGTTGTCCCAGAAACCGACGATAATCCTTTAACAGGAGATAGGGCTGCTAATTACCTCTCAGAATATCTAATTTTACGTTTAGTAAAAATGGCTTAGTTTTTGAGATATTGTCATTTTTGTAAAAATCCAAAATTTTCTCCCTCAGCTCATTTTTTTAAATGCCACAAGTACAAATGTAAGATTTTCTTAAATCTAGTTTTTGTCAAATATTACTGAAAAGTAAGGCTTTCACACGGTATAATTTATTTTTTCATGTTTAATCCTGTTTAGCTGAAAAACGACTTAAGAGCCACATGTTAAAAAATTTTCAGCCTCATCCCTTGAGTTTGGCCCTTCGCGGTGAAAAAAAAAATTACTACACTAAAGTGGCATTATGCAACAAAAATACGCTCATCTAATGTAGTTTTTAAAATGGTACATCACTTACCGATTTGCCCCACAATTTATGAGATATTGTTATTTACCTGAAAAAGGACCTCGGAATTTGATATCTGTTCTACCAAGTACGAATTGGAATAAAATAAACACTTGAAGTAAATTGGTCTTTAAAGTAGATGTTCAAATTGTTTACCACCTGCACAAATGCTAGCTCGACATCTTCTCACAAATGCCCGGTTGATGCGTCGAGCAAGTACTCGATGCAAGTGCAGATACGTCCACCTATTCTATGTAGTTTGTGTTTTTTTAATGGTAACTGACATGGTTGGCTACATCACCTACAACATCCGTGATGTCAGCCCATAACACCGGGTGAACTTGGTGCCACGTCAGTGCTTCCCTTCGGTCGTGCCGACTATAGTCAAGTGGACGGAAAACACAAACTATTTACATAGCATAGGTGGACGTATCTGCACTTGCATCGAGTACTTGCTCGACGCATCAACCGGGCATTTGTGAGAAGATGTCTAGCTAGCATTTGTGCAGGTTGTAAACTATTTGAACATCTACTTTAACAGGTTAATAAAGACCAATTACTTCAAGTGTTTATTTTATACCAATTCGTAGTTGGGAGAACAGTTATCAAATTCCGAGGTCTTTTTGCAGTTAAATAACAATATCTCATAAACTATTGGGCAAATCGGTAAGTGATGTACCATTTTAAAAACTAAATTAGATGGGCGTATTTTTGTTGCATAATGCCACTTTAGTGTAGTAATTTTTTTTTCACCGCGAAGGGCCAAACTCAAGGGATGAGGCTGAAATTTTTTTAACATGTGGCTCTTAAGTCGTTTTTCAGCTAAACAGGAATAAATATGAAAAAATAAATTATACCTTGTGAAAGCCATACTTTTCAGGAATATTTGACAAAAACTAGATTTAAGAAAATCTTACATTTGTACTTGTGGCATTTAAAAAAATGAGCTGAGGGAGAAAATTTTTAATTTTTACAAAAATGACAATATCTCAAAAACTAAGCTATTTTTAATAAACCTAAAATTAGATATTCTGAGAGGTAATTAGCAGCCCTATCTCCTGTTAAAGGATTATCGTCGGTTTCTGGGACACCCTGTATAGAACACACGTTGATTTCAAATAGATTATATATAATGCATACTAACTATATTTAGGTAGTCAATAAAATACAAGCTACTTAAATTTGTTTTAATCATTATTACAACATTTGTAAAGCAGACAGAATAACTTAATAGTTATTAATAGAATGAACTTAATAGAATTAACTTAGTAGTTAAATATACAATAAATTACAAACATTTCAAACACGAGTGAAACAGAAAAAAAATACAAGTAAACAGATTTTCCAAAAAGCCTAAACAGCAAATAGGTGTCGGTGCATTCATTTGGTTCCAAGCGACGAAGGTTGTTACTTATCGATGTTAGATTATGTCCATGTGCATGTAAACGCCATGAATGTTTTACCTGTAATCAAATTAACAGCACGTTTTTATCCCCGTAATCCCCGTGTGGTCGATCTGTATGTTCCATTCCGTGTGAAAAGCTGTTGGGCGAATGTTGGATTTGGTTGTGAAAATTTGCTATTTTCAATGGAAACTGACAGGATAGGCTAAATCAGCTACACTACAACATCCGTGATGTCAGCACATAACAACTTCGTGAATTAGATGCTATATCAGTGCTTCTATTTGGTCTGGTTGGCTATAATGAACTGGATGTAAAAGACGAACTATTTCATAGACGCTTCTATCTTTCATACAGTATGGTGGTATTGCTGTGTTTTCTTTCAATGAGCAAATGCAGGGTGTTGTTCTATCAAACTGAATAATCTTTTTAACCTCCATAACGTCCAATTGGACGTAGCAGTATTATTTTCTGATTGTATATGGTTCCACCAATGGCTGCACCTCCCTCAACTCGGCCATAAGATTGTCTCACGGACTTTTTCCTGATTATGCCTGATTATGTCTATTGTAGTTTATTTTTATACATTCATAGTTAACATTTTTATATCTATCAGTAAACTAAAATGTGGTAAATTTATCAGCATCCGAAGTCGACATGAAATATTATATTCTATAGTCACTATTTTAGATATGCTCCATATTCGTCCTAATGTTCTACACTTCCCCGGGTTCCAAATCCTATGCTTTCCCTCAGTCACACCGTTCCTCCAATCTGCCTTACGTCAAGCTGTCAATTTCCACTACCGCTCCAAGAGAACCTCGTTCCTCTTTCCTTTTCAAGCTGCAACTCCCTTCACTCGGCCATAAGATTTCTGGAAGCCAATGTGTCTCTCTGTTCTTTCTATTTATGTTTCTCTCTGTTTTATCTTCCTCTCTGTCTTAACAAACTGCAAAAGCAAACTGATCCTGCATTCCCCAGTTTTCCTTCAAGATTTCCTCCATTCAAGGCCCCTTCCTTCCACCTCCCTTTAGATATAGGGGGCACGCGTCCTTCCCTCCCCCATCAATCAGCGCGTACGAAGGCCCCACGAATCGCGGAAACAGTCAAGGTCGAGGACTGTGAACGTCTTTTGGCAGAGATTGACTCGAGCACGTGTTCAGCCATCTTGTCATTTGCCCGACGCCGCGCCGCCGGCGGGAAGTATCCGACGCCTACATAGCTTGCGAAAACTATTACTTCGTCGCGGTAGATACTAGACTAGATATGTTTCCGAGTGGTCTGGATTTCTCAGTAACCGCCGTGAAGTGGTTGGCTGTATCAACTACTGGGCTCACGATGTCGGCATGTCACGATGCAGAAACTAGGTGCAATACCAGTCGGTTATGACGGCTACACTGAACTTTCGAACGTTTCGTTCGACCTTCATCCAGTGGCGATGTTGGGCCGGCTTGGCCCTACGACATTTATCAAACTTGCAAACAGAAAGTTTGTGCATGTCAACGGATCTCGAATCCATTTTTAAGCCGCTAGGCCGTCACGAGCGTTCTTCGTTTCGTACTTCTTGATTCCCACTCATTTCACCTGCCTTTCGTCCCGTGGTTTATACATAGCCTCTATAGCTATATGATGTGGGTGACTGATGATGGAGTGGCGCGTCACGGGAAAACATCTTAGGTATTGTCAGTCAACACATTTTGCGTTGATTGCAAAACACGCAAGCTCTATTTTTCCCTTGTCTCTAAGACAGAGTCTTCTTCTAAAAAATCTTCTAAATTATAGGGAACGTGTTTCTTTCGTCAGTTTATTTTTGTTCATTCCTGGATGCAAGCCTCTTCAGCCTGTCATCAATCATGATCATGATCAAATCAATCATCCATTCGGCACTCGATGTGCTGCATCCACATTAAACCCTTTATTTTTATTCAATTATTTAGACGCTATCTTCCGTTCTAACACTCAAGTCTTTTGAAACTACCTACTTATATTTCACTATATTAATAGAACCTCAGAAAACCAAAGGTTGACTGGATGAAATCTCTGTAAGGGATAAGTCCGCCTTTCCACCTCATGTAAACGTTGTATTATGCTTATTAAGTCAAATATTTTTGGAACAAGAAAGTATTTTCTATCTATCTATCTAAACCAAAACTTTTGAAGATTCCAAGAATATTCTTTAATCTGTGTAGTTTTTGAGCATACAGCTCGTCAAAATAGTTCTCGCTTCGCATCCCAAGGGTGTGATCGGATTCATGGCGAATATCTTTCGCTACTCCTACTCCTTAAGCGCACTGGCTCCAGACTTAACTGAACCGACAGGCTGAATTTGCATTTCCTCGAGAGTGAAATCGGCCATGACTGAATCTCAAACTTCGAGCTGACTCCACCTAATGACTGCCAAAATCGGATACGAAATTCGCATCATTTCCATTCACTTCAGCCCTACCGCCAGGCCATCACGTCCGACAGCAGACCCTATGAATATAAGTGCAATCTTCCACCGTTGCGCAACGCCGCCGCGAGCAGCTGCTCGAACGAGCTGAAACAACCCGGCCGCTAGCGCGCACCAGACGTGGACCGATTTTCTAAATATAGTTTTGCAAGAGTGCATCGACGCCATCTTGCTTTTCGGCTCGTGTCATGCCCATAGAGAATATTAGGACGGAAATAGACCCGCGCGAGACATAGACAACAAGAGCACACCGCGCGGAGGAAGGCGTGCCATTTTATAAATTCGGGCCGTCGGTAACGGATTTACTTCGGCGGCTGTCGGTAATATTGTTGGCGGATCCGAGGAGGAAGACTCCCGAAACACCGGCAGAATAAATGACCCGCCCGTGCATGCACGAAAATATACCGGCTAGGAGAAAGGTACACATAAAATATTGCGAGGAGACACTGTATCGTCAAATTCTCATTATAGATGGCCGCTCTTGAAGAAGCTATAAATAATGCGTTAGAGATTTGAAGATTCTCAACGTAGCTATATTGTAGCAATATATTTTTATCCTTGACTTCTGACGTCGACCGCAAACTAGTGGAAGTCCCAGCACAGATTTTAGTCTGCGCAAGAAGATTTATCTAGCAGTTAGAGGCAGGGCGGCGAGGGGTAGGTCCTATAAATTTTGCCGTTTGCGTATCGTTTACGCACGGTCAGAGCAAATGCGGACCATAAATTTGTAGCCGGCTAACCGCCGACGATGTTATGAAACGGCGAGCGGCGGCATAACAGTTTGCAACGCTATGGTGAGCGGAATTTGCAGCGAATATTCAATTTGGGCGTCGCAGTTTTAAGCCTAAACTGCCACGGGGTTACATGTTATGCGTCATTAGCATCCCGAACACATAGTTTTAAAGGGTGGCCTTCTCGGTATTTACGGCGCAGCGCGGCGATGCTGTTAGTATCCGTGCCATATCAGAAACTTCACATAGAGCATTTGATGCTGTTGGTGAGTGGGCTATCGATAGCTTCACGGACCTATAGGTGGCTACTTATCTCATTTTCGTCTGCGGAGAGTGAGCAATGACTGTCCAGAACGGGTGGCATTGATTGATTAGTACGGGATGTAAGATCACAATTTTGCCCGAGCGGTCAACGCTTTCGATTGTGATAAATCTCTTCAAAGTAATTCTGCTAATGCACGGGATAAGAATTCTTGCAGGTATAACATTTTGGTAATGCCTATTCTTATGAGACGTTGCGCAATTTTGACGTCGAGCTAGTCGAGACGCTCGCCACCGAGCCTTCTGTCAGCGCTCACAGATGCGTTAGGTTTTTGAATATTTGAAGAGTGGCAGACGCGCAGGCGCTCTGCTATTTTGCAGAAACGTTCATTGCCGTGGAATGTTTGTGTTTTCCGCAGCGCCCCCCAAGGTGGCCGCCGGGGACCGTTCACTTCTAAATATAACGCGGTCGCGGGTAAGCGGCGATTTTTCCGAGTGTCGCGAGCTTATTACCGATATTGTGGCAGCGTCGTCACAGCTGGCCATCCTGCCGCCGCCACCGCCGCCGCACCGCAGGCATCCTGCCAACTCGCGACGTCACCGGCGACTATTACCTCATAAACACGCTCGGAACTTGGGAAACTTTGAGAAAGCCCACTTTAAAACAGCAAGGACGTTTGCGCTTTAACGGTTCGCCTCGGTGTTGTTCTACAATACTAATAAGCTATTTACGACAGGCCCCACGTGGTAACGGCTGCGGGTATTTCGGGACGCATCTCGAGCGACCGACGCGACGTCGCCGAGACGCCGCTCCGCGACGCCGACGCCGCGCTGCTCCTAGTCCAGCCAGCAGATACACTGTTTTGATAATTACGCAACTCCACCTAAAATACATTCGGTTACACCTCGAATTCTGTTCGGCGAGCCGTCGAGATGCGTCCTGTCACCGTCGATATATCAGAAGCCCGCAGCAGAGCGCGATGTCTAAGCTCAAACGAGTCACCTTGGGAATGTCTTATGCAACGGTTTTCCGACGAGCAGAATTTAGAATCTGCGAATCTATCGAGAGATCGCCTATCGCATCGTCGGATTCGCAATGTTATTCAGTTCAGTGTCTGCTTTTGAAATTTTGAAATTTACAGAAATCTGGATAGTAATATTATCGCGAAGGCTGCTGAAATCAGTTCTATAAATATTACAAGCAATAACATTTCAGTACAAACTGTAGACGAAATAAAATAGAAAGTATGATAGTCCATCGATTACCTAAAGCAGATAAAAATATGCATATCCTTGTGCACGGTCAGTGACGTTCGGTTAAATTTATTGTTTGGCAAGTAAACTCTGCCCTCGAGCCAAGAAAATTACGACGTTTGAAAAAAAAAATTTGAATGAACTGACGAAGCTCCGATCAAAATGTCTGCAGTCGATGCCAATTTTTCTAGAGCAATGTTTACGAAACACGTTGCATTTTACACGGAAACCGTGAACCGCGTACCTGGTCTAGTTCGACGATGCACACTCGTGGCATGTTTTCATCGGTGGCCTTCGTCAGTGCCATTTCTACTATTTAATGTTTATGCAGTTTTCAAACTAATATTTTCACGTCGTCATTAGAAAAGCTATGTAGTTCTGGGAGCGTAATCAATTTTGTCAAACTTCATTCCTTGCTTTCAATTTCATTTTGCATTCTTGATTTAATTCCTTCACGTTAAACCCTACCTATAATACGAGTAGTTTAAACTTACCAACTATTCTACTTTAAGAATACATAGTTATTGAACCCTAGAGGTAGTGAAGAGTAAAATTTGATTTAGTACTTATGAATTTTAGTTTGCTCAGAATGTTTTGCAACCGAATCCAATACCACCATTGTATGTTTTTGCATTATGTGATTGCATTGTTGTTCATGACCATTTTTCAGGTTGTCTCGTTCACTGTGCACTGAAAGAAAGAGACATATAATTAGTCATATTCGTTGGAATGGAACATACTTTAAGATTGATCACTTCCCTCTTGCGATGTTTCCCTTGTCTTCAGTTATCATTTCTTTTGTAATTTCGTTTCGTTTAAAATTTTCGCGGATTTTGAAACGGTGGACTTTGGAGTCACTGATATCATTTAATTGGTTTTGAAAATACACCAGCAGTGTTTATTATTTAAATGTGTTCAAGTTAGCCATTCATCGTTTTTATGGTGTGTTTGTCTGCTGGTGTGTTTTTGCTCTATACTTTCTTTGAAATGGCGAAAAAGTCTTCCGTTTTTTCGTTAATTTACGTCCTGGTATTCGAGACCCTTGATTGTATTGTGCGACTCTTTACAATTATCTATCTTTCTTGTTGTATCTGTTGGTTTCTACTTGTCTGATTATTGCATTTAAATGTTTATTATCTTGATGTGCATTTGATGTTTTGTTTTGTGAAGTAAGAATTTGTTTACACAATCTGTGTAAACAATTATTATTTCACAAAATTATTTTGTGTGCACGGTGTCCCATCGCTTTAACGAAAACGGGATTGCCCCGTTTACGTGATTCCATATTTGAATATTTCACTGTGGCACTTAAATACACTTTTTCTCCAGAATCAATTTAGCTATGAATTAGAAATTCATACTGATACTTTGTTACTTTCGATAAAAACAAAATTACCATAGGGCACTGTGTATATTATATTGTGTACGGAATTATTTCTTTTCCATATCTAGAACAGCGACGATTATAAATATTAAAAGCAATGCAGTTTCTGAATATATTCAAAAATTTAAATTTTCTTTTCTTCGTAATTTGAAATCGTCACTCCTACTAGATATGAATAAGAAGTGAACGGTATTTGATGTTAATGTTACTTCGTCTAGGTATATTGTTTAATGACAGTCAAATTGATGCATTTATTTATTTCGATGTATATTTTCCAAAGAAGCAAAATAATTTCGGTTAAAACAATACCAGATAAATTTGAAAAAAAAATTAATCCGAAAGAATGGTCCACAGGCTGCCATGGTAAGTACATACACTATATTATAACATTTTACGGGAAGTTGAAGTTCAAAAGGAAGTTTCAACGGAAAGTCTCCGGTATGATATCTTTTCTGAGGCGATATTGGCTGGTCGGAGCATGTGATGTGTCCCCGGAGGATGTGCTCTGTCCTATTTGACAGTTATCAATCGTAGATTGCATAAAAATAATGAAAAAATTACACCTAACGATGGTCCCAATATTTTAAGTTAATTTTTAATTTCTGAAAGTACTGAATATGAAAATTTATCTAAAATATCAAATATCTATGTGCATCCACACTAATATTAAAGAGGTAACGTTGGTAAGTTTGTACGTTTGGATCATCATCATCATCATCAGCCTGTATCGGTCCACTGCTGGACATAGGCCTCTCCCAAGGCACGCCACCACGCGCGGTCTTCCGCTCTTCTCATCCATCCACTCACATCCATCCATCATCTCACACGTTTGGATGTAGGAGGTAATTCCGAAAATAAACATCGAATTTTTAAAACTCTTTGGCCAATATTTATAATGGACATAGGCTGTGCTAGCGAAGCCGCGGGTAAAAGATGGCATATAATAAAATATATAATACTGTGACCTGTCACATTTTATATAATATTGCAGAATATTCGGACAATAGTTTTATTCTTCTAGTTTTTCCTTTAAAGCCTTCTAACCTATATCTATCGTCATAGAAAGCTAATTGCTATCCTCAACCTACCTCTACTCTAATCAGAAGCGTGATGGTACCAAGCTAGCTAGCTCGAAGTGAAGCAGAGGCGCAGTAAATTGCAATAGTGGCTAATACGGCAGCTTTCGGACGTGGATTATCGCGAGCGTATCCGCACGCGCGCTCTAATCCTGCAGAGACGTAACGCACAGAGTGACCCACGATACCCTACACATCTTTTAGCGCAATTTTTTTGTTTATTACTTTTCTACTGAGAGTTTACTGATGCCTATTTTATAGACGTTCTTTCTGGAAGCCGCACCGCTGCTGATGAGAATATCTGAAAACTCGTTCGCTCTTACAGTGCTTGTGAAAAAATTGACACAGGTCGAAATTTAAAGAAATAGTTAAAAACTTAAAAGTATTTTTTTAAAGTGAATAAAAATAAAAACAAACAAAACAGTTATTTATCAGGCAGGACAGAATGAATAGCTTAGCCTAGATATACAATAGTATTACATAACTAGTTTAGTAATGATATGAAAAAATTAACGATTTTTATTGAGTTCACTTTTATGGCTCTTTCCCTTAAACAAGCCTTATGTACTGTACGATATGGAGCAGTGCTTTCATTTCAACGTACCTAGTTCGAGATTAAAGTTATGCATAGGACAACATAATTCGTACTTAATATATTATATTTATATTTAGCATTAACTAAAATGGCCTGCAGTTTAAAACTTGGCATCGAAATCATAGTGCCAATTTATTTTTGTTGTAATGTTATTTATTTTTTCGGTCAGTCGAGTCTTCGATCTTTCAGCCTGTCATGCATATTCGATTTCCAAATTACAAATAATCGATTTCGCTTGCACTGGTCACCCCATGTCTCGACTTTGAATTGTGTGTACCTACACATGCCCCGCATTTGCATATTACCGCCGTTAAACATCGCCAGACGTGTTATGTCTAACCCTCAATGTATTAGTACCTTGTGACTAGGGTGTTAAGCGTCTTAGAGCCTATAACACATCAATCTATCTATGGGGTGTTAGGCTAGAATTTAATTGGTATTTAGGCTCCTTAGGCATGCTTAGGTAAGTTTAGTAGCTTAGTGGATAGGTGCAGACCTGCAACGCGAGAAATCTATGGTTAAAATTTGTGATCGCAATAACCGCTATGCCAAAGATTCGCGTTTAAATCCACGATATTTTTTTTTAATTTGGTTACAAAAAATATATCTTAAACAATACATTTTTTTATGTAAACGACGCGACGCAATGAAAAATATAAAAACATTTATTACACAATAAATGTCTTACAAAACATACCCAGATACCTTACAGGGTCATCTTAGAATATTTCACTTTATTTAATTAAAACTAACAATAAAAATATTCTGAACTATAAAAATAGTTCAGGCCACCCGACCCTTACAAACTAATTCAGCTATATAACTTTCAATTCATTGAAATGGTGGCGCCGACACACCCATAAGGTGTCTAAAGAAGCGCATGGACATCGGTCTGTTCATGCCCCTCTTGAAAGACCCGAGGCTGTCCTTGGGGGAAAATAAAATATATAGGCAGGGAGAGCGTTCCAGAATTTAATGTATACATCATAATATTTAAATTCCTCAGCTATGCCTAGCACAATACATATTCCCTCTGACTCCTGATAGTGTAAGCGGGGTGGCCGAGTGGTCCGAATCCGGCTCGAAACCGGTCGGCGTGCACCAATGAGTTTTTTCTGATTTTGAAATTTGCTGCTGCACACCTGCTGCTTCACCGTTCGGAGCCAGTGTAAAACTGTAGGTCCCTTCCCTTTCCTCTTACTAGGTGGTATAGGCTCTAATTGTAGCCGACTGGGTTGATACCACCTTAGTGGATGTAAGATGGCCGCATAGCAGCCTCGGCTGTGTTCTCCTCTGGTCCAGTATAGCCAGCAATCCAAAGGAAAGTCTCCGATATGGCACATACCTTCTCGGAGGTGATATTGACTGGTCGGAGCGTGTGCTTTGACCCCTCTGACTCAGCCACCCATTATTTTTTTATTTTTTTATTGTAAACTCGACATATGGCGCCGAGGCACCCATGGGGTTTCTAACGGCGCCCATGGATACTCGGTCGTATACGGGGTTACATACCGGGGTTCATACCGGATTAAATAAAAAAACATATAAACTTGTATATAAGAATATATAAAAAAAATCTGACGACCGTCGAAATATCATGTAAATTATGTGTTTTTTTTATGTTTTTTTAAAAATGAAAACTGACACGGTTCGCTACATCACCTACAACATCCGTGATGTCAGCCCATAACACCGGGTGAACTAGGTGTCATGTCAGTGCTTCCCTTCGGTCGTGCCGGCTACACTGAACTGGACGGAAAACACAAACTATTTACATAGCCGTTTCGACCGACCTTTCATTCAGTGCGGTGGTACCAACCCGGACGGGTTAAAACCTACCACCTAGTAATAATAAGAAGGGAGTCATATGCCTCAGTCGCCTTTTACGACATACACGGGGAGAGATGCAGTGGTAGTTCTTTTAAAGTACCGGCCCCACACGGTACAAAATAAAACAACAACAGACTTTCCCAAGCAGTCCTAATAATATTTCAGAATTTAATCCTTTTAACACAATTGCAAATACATCGCGCATTTAGCATGCAACGCAGCCCAGCTGTGTGTGTGCGCATCGGTGTATAACAGTCGTCGTAGACGTGAGCGGCTTAACAAAACATTCTCGACAATATATTAACAATAATTTTCCCTCAGACGCATCCGCATAAGTAGCATCGACCCGCATATTTTCACGATTGCGATCAGTCAAAGTCGAGTGAGAGCTTATTCGAAATTGCTAATCCTAATGCTAGTATAAATTTATGATATTGTGAAAAAAAAAATTGTTTTTATGAAAACTGGCACGGTTGGCTACATCATCTACAACATCCGTGATGTAAGCCCATAACATCGAGTGAACTAGGTGCCATGTCAGTGCTTCCCTTCGGTCGTGCCGGCCGTACTGAACTGGACGGAAAACACTAACTATTTACTTAGCCTTCGGTTATATAGTTTCAACAGACCTTCTATTTCAGTGCGGTTTAAAAAAAGTTTAAATGAGTCTTTGTCAACTTAGCCCGCGGGTTTTAATGACCACAGCACTACGCGTACTGGGCAGGGGATGCACCCCTATTCAATCGACCTACCGAAGATGCGAACTAACCGGTTCTGCAGGTCTTTTATTCACAGAACCGGGAAAATGTGGAACGCACTCCCTACCCATCTATTTCCTCCCAAGTACAGCCTGGGGTTTTTAAGAAGGGGGCGTGAAAATGCTCCTGTCAGACCGGCATGGCATTCGTAACCCCCGCGTACGACCGAATGTCCATGGGTGTCGTTAGACACCTTATGGGTGGCTCGGCGCCACATGTCACGCTTTCTATAAAAAAAAACTTAATAATAGATGGCGCCACAGGCTTTTATATTTTGCATTTTGGAAATTAAATACAAAAGATAGACGGGCATGGTTTTTGGACAGGTAAGGTATAGCGGATCTATGGAACCCTACGTGCGCGAATAAAACTCGCACTTGATCGATTTTTTTAAATATTTTTGTGGCGGTAAATTCGATATGGAGATGAGATGATGGAGGCATGAACATTTTGTTATTTTTTATTTTGAAAAAATACGTAACTATAAATAGACTTAATTTTTCATTTGCCCTTCAGAATAAACACTTAAAATGTTGTTATTGATTGCCGAATTACCTGTTGAGGTAGGTCCATGTAACTTTGTTTTTTATGGAAACTGACACCGTTCACTACATCACCTAACACAAACTATTTACATAGCCGTTTCGACCGACGTTTCATTCAGTGAGGTGGTATCAACCCGGGCGGGTTTAACCCGGTAAGAAGGGAAGGGACCTACAGTTTTAGGTGAAGGTGCAATCCGAACCACGGTCAGCCTCCAACGGTGGAGCGGTCACCCATCTAAGTACTGACCGGCCCAGCGTTGCTTAATCATCAATAGCGACAGTCGACTGTCTGCACCACTGAGCTATCGAGGCTGACATCTCTATGGGTGGGTACTTAATTTTGGAAGCAACAAGCATATTGGGAGTACCTTCCACACGAAAGCTCCTTCCGATGGAAGCAGGGAAATCTGCCTCGAAGATGTTCTATTTGCATAATCCTTACTAAATTCAACTGCAGCATCTTACACAATAGTTTCTGAAACGTTATAGCACTGCGTACAGCATCCTGTTCAATATGAAAAGCTTAACTTTAAATTTTATTTCTCCCCGTCAATGTCGTAAAAGGCGACAGTATAGCCCCTTTACGCCTTGGCACGATCCTTCCATCTAGTCACGCACCCGATGGGTCTTCGTGCCTTAATTGCTGCTTGATAGATTATCTTGTCCAAATCTTTGCCAAATCTGTTGGTCGGTGTTGTGCTGTAATTTACAAGAGTACAACTGCACTGACTCTCTACTTACCCCGATTGTCGGGGTATGTATGTATGTATACTTAAAGTATGGAATAGAATAGAAAGACTTTATTGCACACAAAGACACTAACGAAGATGCAGACGACAGAAGATAACGTACAGAAGAGCTATAGAAATTTACAATACTACACACAGAAACAAGAAAACATTAGCGTGCAAAGGCGGACTTACCACTTTAAGTGATTTCTTCCAGAAGACCTTTATCAAGTATCAAGTTGTCAATGGGTTAATAAAATTTAGTTACTAAACGTACCTAGTCAAGCGTATTTATATTGATCTATAACATTTTTATGTCCAACGCACGCTTTAAAGATATAAATATCGGCCCTTTTTAACCCCCGACGAAAAAAGATTGGTGTTATAAGTTTAGCGTGTGTGTGTCTGTGGCATCGTAGCTCCCAAACGGATGGACCGATTTTCGATCGAAAGCTAGTTTAATCGGGATGGTTCTTAGCTATGTTTGTAATCAAGTAATAGAGTAATTAAGTAATCAAAAAATTTATTATCTTGAAAAGTGGACCGATTTGCATGCGGTATTTTTAAAAAAAGCTTGAAATAAAAGTTTACAAATTTTAAAAACTTCGACCCCTAAAAAGTCAAAAATAATTTCCTATTATTACTTAAAGGAGTCGGGGGACCGCTAAGTAAATAAAATATTTATTTAGCGGTCTCCCGAGTCCTTTAAAACGGGTAAACAGAAATGAAATGAAATGAAATGAAATGAAAATGAAATGAAATGATTTATTATAAAAACATGCAAAGCTGTTCAAATATACATTAGCTCCTACACTATATTTGCATCTGTCACGCAGGAGCCGTTCATCAGTATGTCATCATGTGTAAGGATTTTGCGCTCATCGAACTACTATGCTTATAATTTTAAATATACAATATGATAATACAAGATAAGACAAATAAATAAATAAATAAACAAGATATTAAAATGTTAAAATTGTTAAATAAAATATTATTTTTGACTTTTTAAGGGTCGCGAGTTTTGTTTTATTCGCAAATGGTCTATCACATATATAAGGTGGTTCATGGTGGTTATTCATGTCAAATGTTTCGGGAGGGTTACATACACACTCAAATAAACACGTTCCGCAAAAAAAAAAAAATTATATGTCTTTAGCATTACTTTTCGAGAAATTTAAAAAACATGTTTGCTACCTAAACACTAACCTGTGTGTAACAGTAGGTAACTTGCATTGTACGGGGTCAATGACCGTACTATGTTCAACCGCAGAACAGCTGTTTTTTGTAAGTAAGTCACAATGATTGTCGCTATGATTGGTTTTTACAGCTACTTATTTGATTTGATTTTTTGTTAGGAGAAAAAATGCTCATACAAACATATGTTTTTTTCTTACTTAAAGTGTTTGTTTGAGTGCGTATGTAACCCTCCCGAAGTTATTGACATGAATAACGAAGCACCTTATATTGTAATCTCCCAAAATAATAAAACGTAAAGTTTGTAACACATCGTGACACCATAATGTTTCAAGTTAAAACTGACCCGAGACTGTGTGCTCGGCACTAGCGCCTTATTTAGTATGCACTTGCCACCTCACAAGGTGAGGCGAGGACGTTGCTCCGTATGCATTTTTCAAATGTTTCCTTGCGTCCACATTATTTGCAAATGCATCCATCTCATCGTGCACTCGCGTCACGTATCACTTTTTACAATGGCCACGCGAGAGGTACCTTCCCTTTTTATTGTCGATTGAATAATATACGTTATGTAAATGATTTGATGCGATTAATTGTTCGTTTCGGGGGGGGGGGCATTGTCTGTGCTGTGCGTCACGGCGTTATATAGATAACGGTAGAAGGGTGATTGTGTATTAAATTAAAATACGAGAAGAGAGGTAAAAATGTTAATGATATTTTGTTTATTTATGTATTTATTTATTGGGAAATTTAACAGCTAACTTATGAACACATCAAAGAAAAATATACAAAGCCAATGTGCAAATGTGTTTGAGAAACACGTCTATTCTACCCTTTAATAATTTCAAATTTTATCAGTTATGGATTTATTTAAATCTCTAACTGATAACATTATTATTAACTTTAGGTTCTGACAGCATAATCATAGATAATGCTAGACTAGGTACGATTTTTGCCTCAATTTGATTTACCCATTGATTCTAACTCTTTATTCAAGTAAATATAAAAAACCGGCCAAGTGCGAATCGAACTCGCGCACCGAGGGTTCCTTATCGCCATGTCATGGTTAGCGCCACTCGCGCCATCTATGGCGTGTTATGAAATGCTTCATATTAGTTAAATACCATGATTAGTTAAAATGCTTCACACCCTATTCGGTAGATGGCGCGCGCGCATACACTTTCGCCGAAAGATGGCGCTAGAAAGCGTAGTTGGAAACACTTCTCACGACGCATTAAAAGCTTTGCTTTATTTTAAAATTAATGACACAAAATGTCCGAAGATAGGGTTTTCCAATAGGGACGGGTCGATGTTGACAGGCTGTGGCGGCCATGTTGTTTTGGCGGCAACTGTCAAATCAGTTGTTCATTAATCAGTAACTGATGCCAAATCATCATGTCAAGTTACACGATTGAGCAGCTCAACCCTAATGACATAGACAACGCCGTTTGTTCGCTGCCTGGGCTTCGGAGCGTTTGGAAGAGGACCCCAATTTTGGCCGAAAAATCATTTTTAGCGACGAGGCACATTTTTGGATGAATGGCTATGTTAACAAGCAAATAATTATGGGATGAGGCCAACCCACATGAGGTTCACAAAGTGGCAATGCATCCACAAAAAGTTACTGTTTTGTGTCGATTTTGGGCCGGTGGCGTCATTGGTTCGTATTTTTTTTCGTGCCACCGTGAGAAGCCGCGGCGGACATTTGAATGATGTCATATTCCACACATAAATGGCATACATGGGCCCTTCAAACAAAAAAAGAAATTCGTTAATACCTTGCACACACAGCTTGTTTTATTCCTTTTGAACATCGACCCGTCCTTAATGGAAACCCCTTTAGTTAGATACTCGGGAGCAGAAGCAGTTGCACATTGAGTCAGTTTTAAACGGGCATCTGCCGCGGAAGTGACCATCATTATTGCGCAGTATCGCATCGTAGAATTGACCGCATCTGTTACTATTTGGCCGGTCTATCAATGGCTGCGTATCTGGCAGGCGCGCCGCGGCTCGGTCCTTCCTCGCGTCTCGTCGTCGCTTTGATTATTTTTTTCCCGCGTCCGCACGTTTTTGGCCAGGCTCCTGGCCCGCGTCACGACCCACTTTGCCGGCCAAGCAGTGCTAAGGCCAAGTCCAGCGGCCGTGCCAGACGCGGCGGCTTCCCCCGATGAACCGGAGCCAATATCTATAAAATAAATTGGACGGGAGGAATGAAGGAAAAAAAAAACTATATTATGACGATGGAAAAAGTGGACGTTGGCGCCAAAACGCAGAGGTGAATGACTCCAGTGTGGATTATAAACGCTGAATGTTGTGAGTTTACTGTTT
The DNA here is from genome assembly GCA_946902875.1 of Nematopogon swammerdamellus. NCBI lineage: Eukaryota > Metazoa > Arthropoda > Insecta > Lepidoptera > Adelidae > Nematopogon > Nematopogon swammerdamellus. The sequence goes on from OX336361.1 coordinate 2,608,787, forward strand.
GTTTATACTCAACAGGTGTAGTGTGCGACCGGCTTTAGCTAGTTGTGCGGTGGATGTGAAAGCGCGGTGGTGTGTATCGCCGTAGGACCGATGCGGTTGATGTGGGGAGTCACCACAAATCGGGAGGTTTCCTGTTCGATTAGCAAAACGTTTTATCTATAGGAAGATGTGCTTTTTTGGGATTCCAACACAAGTTTTTTAAATAATAATAAAAAAAACCTGCCAAGTGCGAGTCGAACTGGCGCACCGATGTATCCGCACCACAAAAAAATTAAAAACGGTGAAAAAACAAAAACACGTTTCATTATTTGTTGTTATATCCGCCAGAATAACACATATTCTGTGAAAATTTCAACGAGCTACCTATTGCGGTTCAAGAGATACAGCCCTCGGACAGACGGACGGACGGACGGACAGACAGACGGCGGCGTAGGCTTAGTAATAGACTTCGGTACGGGATACGGAAACCTAAAAATTTAAATCTGAGTATACCTACACACGCGGTGTAAATTAATACTCAACGGTGGTAAATATTATATGAAAGGGGGTGATTCTACACCTTAAACTGAACGACTTTTTATTTTGAGAATTTTCTTTTATCACTTTCTTCATACAATAGTGCGAAAAATGAAAAACTGCCAAAAAAATGCGGAATCACTTTCCGATGAAATCTAAAAAAGTGCCACCTAAAAATTAGTAAAATTAAAAATTTTGAGAATCTGGGTAAGTAGAGTAACCTGTGTAAAAGTGGTCAGTAGAAATTAATAAAACATTGTAAAATTTGAAAATTTCGAATTTTTTAATATTACACACATTTAAAAAACTAAATCAACATAAAATGTAAATCCGATTAAAATTTAAAATTTATAACAATAAAACAAAAACAAACATTCAATTAAATTTATAAATAAGCAACAATTCATTACATTACAATCATTTTGGAAGAATGGATGATACAAGAATAACGAAAGAAATTAATGGAGCGAATGTGAGTGGAAGAGTCGGGAAGTGTCGCCCTAGCTAGACGCACGTACCTGGACCAGATCGTGCATGTGCTCAAAAAGGGTCAAGTGCGTAGTACCCGTAACCGACGACGTGCCTGTATGAAGAATATTATGAGAGCGGAATAGGCGGCAGAGGTGTGTCAGGATCGCGGCGGGCGCGTGGAGATCCGTCGTCTCTGCCTACGCCACTGGGAAACAGGCGTGACGCTATGCAGTTGAAAATATTTCTAGACGATCTATAAAAATAAATTATTTCACATACTTATCGTGATTTTTTACAACGCAAAAATCTGCGAACAATTCGGCGCACGAATGACCAAGCATTTTTCATCCTCACAAGAACACGACGACCGTGACTCAACGATTCCAAAAGTGACATTTTTCAAACATCTATCAACTCTTATCGAGGGGTTGCTTGCCGGCTTTCATATTTATATTCTTCTCTCCAATCATCTAGGAGAGATATCAATAAACAGATTCGAAAGACTTGTTTACGAAAAATCCGACGTTTTGTGTCATTAATTTTAAAAAAAGCTTTTAATGCGTCGTCAGAAGTGTTTCCAACTTCGCTTTCTAGCGCCATCTTTCGGCGAAATCAAAAATTTTTTGGTGATCTGGGTTTATTCCGATTTATAGAAATAACGTTTCGTATAAATTACAAATAAAAAAAACCCCGACCCTTATAAAGTAAAAAATAATTTCCGTTTACTTACTTAAAGGAGTCGGGGGACCGTTAAGTAAATAAACTAATCGAACCCCTTTTGATTTTGCTGAGGGGGAAAGAGAATTAGTTTCAGGATTTAATATTGAGAATAGAAGGTGGAGTATTTGTTTTAATTTTTTTAAGAGAATATTCTAGAATTTTAATTATGAATTTATTAGTTTCTTAATTTTTTTTAGTTTTACGTGGAATCCGAACCACGGTCAGCCTCCAACGGTTGAGCGGTCACTCATCCAAGTACTGACCGCGCCCAAGTGTGATTATGATCACGACCTACAGTCGACCGACCGCACCACTACTGAACTACCAACGCTGACATCAAAAGTTCTTGAAGGACACGAGATTGTACTTGGGGGGAAACATATTGTAGAGCGTTCCAGAGTTAACCGGTTACATACATACCACACACCTGTATCCCGAGAATCGGGGTAAGCAGAGTGATCGGTGTTGTGCTGCAAGAACTCTGAATTGCAACACAACATCGACCACCACGTTTAGCAAAGTATTCGGACAAGATAACTATCAAGCAGCAAGTAAGGCACGAAGACCCACCTGCCGCACGACTCGGTGGAAGGACCTTGCCAAAGCGAGAGGTGGCTAGCCTGTCGCCCTTTAGCACGGAATCTCGTCCTTATCCCTCAGTCGCCTTTTAGGACATGCACGGGGAGATAAACAGTGGGGCTATTCTTTTTAACCCAACCGGTTAACCAAAGTTTACCGGTTCTGTGGTGGAAATACATACATACATACATAGCGTCACGCCTGTTTCCCGGTGGGGTAGGCAGAAACAACGGATCTCCACGCGCCACGATCCTGACACACCTCTGCCGCCTCTTCCACTCCCATAATGTTCTTCATGCATGCTCGTCGGTTACGGGTACTACGCACTTGCCCCTTTTTGAGCACATGCCCGATCTGGTCCAGGTACGTGCGTCTAGGGCGACCCTTCCCGACTCTTCCACTCACATTTGCTTCATACATTTCTTTCGTTAGTCTCCTATCATGGTGTGGTGAAAATCTTAGTCTATTCTCTATTCTGTGTTCGTTTCAATTCGGGGCCCACTTAATAGCCAATCCCATTTATTTAATTCGCCAACCGTCATTCGGAGCGTTATTCCGGACTAGCTCGTATAGTGTTTTTAGTTTTTCCGCGATTTTATGACAATTTTACGATCGCCCGCTAGCTGCTACTCGCGGCTGCCATCTTGGAAGATGGCGGCGCGGCGGCGTTTCCCGCGTAAAAACTATGTTTCGTCATCTCCATAGAATATTGAATAGCGCGCTTCAGACTAGAACTGTCCGACTAGATTTGTTGAGTCCGTGGTTGAGTCGAACTCGCTCACCGAGGGTTCCGTACCATCTCACAATATATTATTTATTTTTTTGTGTTTACACAACAAAAATAAAAAGAATGTTCTTTTTTTATTTATTTCGGAATCTTAACGCGAGCACGACTCACATTTGGTCGGTTTTTATTATGTGTTGTTACTTTAGAGTTTGCAGTATAATCACAAAAGTTTGATGCTTGTATTATCGTTTTGTTTGGTTTTTATAATTTCATGTCCTTTATTTCACTTTTTTAGATTAATTTTAATTTATATTAATTTTACATACCTATATTATACCTACTAAAAGTTATAAAAATACACAAAATTAATAAAAAATCAATAATTCGTTTTTATTATAATTAGGGGATTATTATTACGGAATGGAACCCCAAAAACATAAAGTCAAAAACTGGTGTCTCACCACGAGGGCTTCTTTCTTTGGATCGTTGTTGTTATTGTATGTTCCGTCTAATTCAGTGTGGCCAGCACGACCAATGGGAAGCACTGACAAGCTTAATAAAGAAATTTGAATTGATTTGATTTGTACCTATTTCACCTAAATATGATGTGAGGTGGGTGTAGGTGATGTAGCCAACCATCTGCAAATACAAGAGTACCTACTCATGTGCCCTTTCTATGATAAGTATATTTTCGTTCTGTGGTCGCTTCCACCACGCTGTTTTAGTTCTATACAGCTTCGTACTTGGGTTTTTATTGGGAAAAGTTTTATACTACTACAAGAATACAATTTTATCGTCCAAGGATATTGGACATATTCGATCACAAATTGTCTTTTAGCTACTGAAGAAATGGTTAATAACTTATCTTTGAGCTTAGGAACAACAAATAATATTAAAACAATTTGTGTGTGATTTTATATTTAAAAAAATTATACACTGGATACTAGACTACACCAGTGATGTCCTTGGTGAACTAGGTGCCATGTCAGTTGCTTCGCTTTGGTCGCGCCGTGCTAAATCGAACTGACGGAAAACACAAGTTACACAACCGCTTCGAACGAACTTTCATACAGTGCGGTGGTATCAATCCGGTTGCCGGCTGCGTATTAAAAATGTATAAGCGTTTCTTTCCCGAAAATACGTATCTCGAACTATAAATAATGATAATAATGATTGTAAAAATAAAATAAAACATAAAAAAAAAACCGAAAACAAGGAAAGCTCAGTAGAAAATTTCGAATTAAGAACATAGGCGCGGCTTTCATATGTTTTTAAGTTTCCGCATCCCTTACGGAAGCCTATAAGCCTACGCCGTCTGTCTGTCTGTCTGTCTGTCCTACTGCTGTATCTTTGGAACCGTAATAGGTAGGTAGCCGGTTGAAATTTTCACAGAATACGTGTTATTATGGTGGATATACATAACAACAAATAATAAAATATAGAAAAGGTCAAAGATTAAGGAGGTCCCTCACAAGAAACGTGTTTTTTTTTCAAGTATTTTTTTTTGTGGTGCGGAATCGTAGGTGCGTGAATCCGACTTACACTTGGCCGGTTTTTTTAAAAACATTTGAAACGCGCGTCATATGTTTTTAATTTATCGGTACTTATGGGCCATTCTGTATAATATAAATTACGCTAGTTCGTTCTTACGGCGCCGATGAAAGTTCCGAAGGCCCCTCATGCATAAACAGTAAATGAATCATTGGAAGTGCCCCGGAGGTCCCTTGCCAAGTTTCTCAGCTCAATTGCACCTGTAGTGTAGCCGAGGAACCCTCTTGGCAGATTCCACTGCCGGCGGAGACAACTTTCTGATGTGCGTTTTGGCATACTAGCATGCAAAGTGACTCAAACGATTCGGAGTTCCCTGTGTTTGTTTATTTTCATACAGAAAATTTTACCGTGTGGGGCCGGTACTTAAAAACGAATAGCCCCACTGCACCTCTCGCCGTGCATGTCGTGAAAGGCGACTAAGGCATTAGGACAAGATGCCGTGCATAAGGGCGACAGGCTACGCACCTCTCACCTTGGCACGGTCCTTCCACTGAGTCTTGTAGCAGGTGGGTCTTCGTGCCTTACTTGCTGCTTGATTCGATATGAGAAATTGTATTAAATATGTTATTTATAAATATAATTTAAATAAGCAGATAAATACCTAAAATTAATATTGAAAATATTATTAACTTCGAAATAAAAATTATGAATTTATTTATTTCTTTTAGGTACTTCAACAGAGTAGTTGACACAATACACGAATTTCTCACCACATTTCAAAATCAGTCAACTCTCCAAAATTTTAAGTACAATAAATATAATAAACTAAATTAATATAAATTTAAACTAAACAACATAATACAAAAATTTCCTCTAATTCGACCGTCGTCCTCGCCCCAGCAGCGGTACCCAGCTATCTTTTACTATCTTTCGCGAGGAGTGGTGTTATTGGCTGTGTCTGTTTGACCGGTGAACTCTTGGGCACAGCCACCGTGCTAATACTCAAGCAATTCTCACATGATCACGAAAATGTCATTCGAAACCTGTGGACAATTCTCTCATGATTAGTACAGCTAAACTAAAATTAGGGTTTAAGAGGATTCATGATTCATATGGCAAAACAACGAAAATTGTAAAACTTAAAACAAAAATGTAGTTCTATGAAGTACATAATTAGAAAAAAAAAATCTATTTTTTTTACTAGATAATATGTACTAAACACTGAAGCAGGCTTTTTAAATTTACAGTATTTTTTCATGGTGAAAAAAATTTCTGAATGTGACTCTATTTTAATTTCTTATGTCGAGCTAGCTCCATACTGGATAATTATTTTGGAATAAAATTTACGTCATTGTATAGGGAATTAAATTTTCTAAAGCAGCATTATTTGAAAAAAAAAAACAAATCCTAATAATTTTTAAACAAACAAAAACTACAAAATTCACCATATAAACGCGCGCACTGCGCTCGATGGCTCAGTGCCGCCGACTCGAATTTTTGTTTTACCATATGAATCCTCTTAACTTAAAAATAAAATTTATAATCAAGAGGTATTTCAAAGATGGCGTAAGAAATTTTATTAATATTCATGAACTAACATTCACAGGACGAGTTTCATCCCTTTATAGAGGCGCTGATGCCTTTTGTGAAATCCTTCTCCTATACCTGGTTCAACTTGCAAGCGGCGAAGCGGAAATATTACAAGAAGCACGAGAAACGGATGAGTTTGGAAGAGGAACGCCACACCAAGTACGAACTTCAGGTGGGTTTTAACTCATTTTAGTCAGGCACTTACAATAACTTCCAAAAGGGGTATTTTGGAAAGTTCCTAGAGCGCTTGCGCCATTACCCCGCTAGATGGCAAGGTTTACCCTTGAATGAAGTAGGCCCTTGATTGTGGGACGCCAGTTGCGTCCACCAGCAGAGTGCCAAGCCTCTTCAAGAAGCTTTTGGCTTCACTGCTCCACGGACCTAGGGTTTCGATATGAATAAGTACTTATATAAGGTATTTCATTAGTTGTATTGTATTATTTTTAACCCCCGACGAAAAAAACGGAGGGGTGTTATAAGTTTGACGTGTGTGTGTGTGAGTGTGTGTGTGTGTGTGTGTGTGTGTGTGTGTCTGTCTGTGGCATCGTAGCTCCCAAACGGATGGACCGATTTGGATGCGGTTTTTTTTATTAGGAAGCCTGTTTAATCGGGATGGTTCTTAGCTATGTTTGTAATCAAGTAATTAAGTAATTAAGTAATAAAAAAAATTATTATCTTCAAAAGTGGACCGATTTGCATGCGGTTTTTTTTTAAATGCTTGAAATAAAAGTTAAATTACAAATTTAAAAAACCCCCGACTCTTAAAAAGTCAAAAATAATTTCCGTTTACTTACTTAAAGGAGTCGGGGGACCGCTAAGTAAATTAAATATAAAGACTCAAAAGTTGCGCGGGAATTTACTTAGCGGTCTACCGACTCCTTTAAGTAAGTAAACGGAAATTATTTTTGACTTTTTAAGAGTCGGGGGTTTTTTTTGTATTGTTTATTGATCATTCATATGGCAGTTAGACTGCACTCGAACTTGTCACAATTTGTTCTATCCGGTTCGATTACAACCACGAAGAAGAACCGACAAGAAACTTCGCAGGGTATTTTTTTAAACATATTTTTACAAGTATTTAGTGACTAGCCACATAATAACACCGCCCATAGTCCATCTAAAACACAGCTTGAGAGCAAGTAAGCAAGCGTAGGTAACGATACGCTAAGGGCTGTATGTGTATCAGATACTGATCAGATCACGTTCCCATAAAAATTTTTTTTTGCGATATAAAAAACGTACTCACTCCTCAAATTTAATACGTGGAGTGCGCGTATTTCACCTTAATAAGTATGTTTTTATATCGTAAAAAAAAATGGGTATGGGAACGTGATCAGTATCTGATACACATACACCCCTTACCGTATCGTTACCTACTATTGAAAGACCTTATATGTTATAGGTTTATTAGTACCCAAATGTGTCGCCAGTGGTTTGACTAAACAATGTCATCTATGAAACAGGCTTAGGGCCAGTTTAATCGACAGTGTCCAACAAATTATTTGATCTTAAAGTACAGGCGGGTACATCTTTAAAATTGCTACTGTTTTGTCCTGCTTCATGGTTTTATGTACAAACCACCTTTAATGCTATGCCGCCCCTTTCCACCTCCGCACCACGCGCACTGGTCAAGGATTGCATCCCAACACGCTGGACTTACCGAGGATGCGTACCAATCGTTTCTGCAGATCTTTCCTCTATAGAACCGGTAAACCCTGGAACGCTCTCCCTGCCCATATATTCCCCCCAAGTGCAGTCTCGGATCCTTCAAGAGCACAGTGTCAAATATGACCTCAAAATCGCACATGTCCTTTTTATTCCAGAAATTACTAGATTTAGTTATTTAAATGCTAGAGCGGAACTCCCCCGCCCCTGCGACTTTTAGTTTAGGAGAAATACATGTTTGAAAATTAATCGTTTTTAGTTTCGAAAATACGAAAAATAATTCTACAGATAAAACTAAGCTACTTAATTAGGCTTCACTCGGCCTAATAATAATAATAATAATAGGCTCTCGCTGAGTGGTTGGGTCAAGGGCCAGATCCAGAAGGCAGCCCTGCTCGACACTGCACGCATCGTCCGGAGGTTCCTCTCTTTGGGACCCGACCATCGGTAGCCTGGGCTCGCCCCGCCGCCGGTGGTGGAAACTCCATTTGTTTTTGTATTAATTTTAGATTTTAAGTTTGTAAATATTATGTAAAATTAATATAAAAAAAAATGTGTAAATAAATGGATGAAATATAATAATAATAATAATGATTTATTTTCAGGTATAACCCATAGTACATTACATTAAATCAATACAGTACAATACAATATAACAATATAAAATTAGAAAGACCCTTTTGAATGTCCACATTTTAAAAGTTATTTGATGCTGTAAAAGTTTACAGAAATCTAATTATATACATTTTTTATATTTTATTTTTTTCTCCTAAAGCCCGCAATACTAGGCGGAGATATTTATACCAAAAATAGTTCACTGTTTCCTCTATCCGTTGAAAAAATCGACACCTAATTCTATGGGTTTAATATGTGCCTGATTAATAAACGCTGATTTGATTTGATGTTTATAGAACGAGAAAGCGGAAGTGAAACAGAAATGGGCGTCGCGGTTGCTGGGCAAGCTGCGGAAGGACATCACGCAGGACTGCCGGGAGGACTTCGTGCTCAGCATCACCGGCAAGAGGCCGGCCGTCTGTGTCCTCTCCAACCCGGACCAGAAGGGCAAGATGAGGAGGATAGACTGCTTGAGGCAAGCGGACAAGGTAAATAATGCGCAACAAAACAAGGACAGTTACTTTCGCGAGTCTTTTCATTGGTCGGTTTGACGGGATGTGACCGGTGACGTCGACGGCGCCGACACTTCCAGGCAATCCAGGGAAGTCTCCGGTATGGCACCTACCTTCTCGGAGGTGATATTGGCTGGTCGGTAAACAAACCGCATCCAAATCGGTCCATCCGTTTGAAAGCCATGGATAATCCGGTATTGATATGATGTAATCCGGTATGGATATGATGTAATCCGGTATGGATATGATGTAATCCGGTATGGCCGAGTCAGGGGGGCCAAAGCACATGCTCCGACCAGCCAATATCACCTCCGAGAAGGTAGGTGCCATACTGGAGACTTCCCTGGATTGCTGGCTATACTGGACTAGAGGAGAACACAACCGAGGCTGCTATGCGGCCATCTTACATCCAGTACGGTGGTATCAACCCAGTCGGCTACAATTTGAGCCTACCACCTAGTAAGGGGCAAGGGAAGGGACCTACAGTTTTACACCGGTTCCGAACGGTGAAGCAGCAGGTGTAGGCATGCACGTACATTTTTTCGTCAGAAAAAACTCATTGGTACACGGCGACCGGATTCGAACCTCGGACCTCTCGCATGAGAAGCCGATGCCCAAACCACTCGGCCACCCGCCGCTTGTACAAAATGCCTATATTCGCTTTCAGGTGTGGCGGCTCGATCTCGTAATGGTGATCCTCTTCAAAGCGATACCACTCGAGAGTACCGACGGCGAGCGCTTGGAGAAACACCCTGAGTGCACGCAGCCCGGCCTGTGCGTCAACCCTTACCACATCAACGTGTCAGTGCGGGAGCTCGACCTCTACTTGGCTAACTTCATCAATAGCTACGGTAATGGGAGCGACAGTCTGGCAGGTCTTAAAACGCTCATTTTTGTTATATCGAATGCGCACTGTGCGGACGAATTGGTGACGGCCAAAGATTTAAATCGATAGATAGAGCAAAGCGCTCAAGAGTTCGTCACCGATTAGACATAACGGTGTATGTGTCTTCGATGTCCATTTTATAGATCGGACATCGTACGATGCAACTTGTGCTAGACGTCGGTACAAGTGTGCGTGCATTCACACGCAGTATACGTGACACGATCCCTACGACGGTGCTATCGCGTTCTCGTTCTCACTTGCCTACAGATGATAAGAGTGAGCGAGAAAGATGTCATCGCTCGCCCACCGGCGCGATTGCCGTCTTTCCGCTCACTCTTATCATCAGTAGGCAAGTGAGAACGAGAACGCGATACCAATGTCACACGATCCTATCCGTGACAGCATGGCTTCCTAACACGCCATAACATGATCAGGCGAAACAAACAACAACGTTTGTCACTCTCACTCTTTATAACAGCAACCGTGCATGCTGCACACACGCACTTTGTGCGTCACCGACTCGATACAGACTTGCGTACGTTCAACACGCGCCGCACACGCCGTATGAAGCGGCTGTCCGTGAAATCTGCATTATATGCAGGTCTCGTCGAGAACATATTTTTTCGGGAGTGATGTATGGGATGGGTCAATCTATAAAATGGGACATTGATGCAGTTAGCTATCAAGAATCGCATCAAAAGCTGCCTCATGTTAACAAAACGCTAACGCTCTGCACTCGCGCATCGGCGCGTTCCGTGCCGTTCCATGAAACGACCTCTCAACACGCGCGTAGCGCTGCGACTGATTCGAAGTAGCCGCATACGGCCCTTTATTGATGAAATTGTCTGTAGTGCGCCATGTTAGACTTTTCCCTATCTATCGATTGAAATCTTTGATGAAGGCAATGTTGTATTTAATTCACTGCAACTGCGCTTAACTTATTAATTAATCCATTCGGTAATTTATTAGGACCAAGTGAAATATATTTTTTATCCGCCCGTTCTATTAGCACGGCGATAATGAACGGGCAAGAAAACTTGCCTGTAGTACACTTTTTTTTTCTTTTTTCCAGTACACCACATTACAGTTCCCGGCAGCAAAATAATGCGTGTCGAGTCGAGCTTTAGAAAAGGACAATTTGGTTGTAGAGCGTCGTCCCTGTCGAACAGAGACGTGCGAGTTTGTGCGGCAGAGACGACGGTCTACAACCACGTGCGAGTTTGTGCGGCAGAGACGACGGTCTACAACCGGATGATCTCTTTGTGCAATACAATATTTGTTAATGATGGGTTATGCACTTTAACACTATGTAAAATGCCGCTACATACAAATTATTACAGTGCGAGAACAAATCGCAGTGCGTATTATACAATAAATTAATCGCACAAAAAAAAATACCAAATCGCAATTCACTCCAGCCCCGGCATAGATGTTTACACATCGAACAAATTATGGGTGCAGGAATTCCGGGTCATACAATTTAAAGGTCGGACTTGCAAGCCAAATTCACGTGCCATATAAAGAAGCAACAGTGCACTAAATTAAGACAAATTATGTATCATTCAAAGATTTAAATCGATAGATAGGGCATAGTCTAACATGGAGCACTACATACAATGTCACCAATGAAAGGGCCGCATGCGGCTATTTCGCATCAGACGCAGCGCCGCGCGCGTGTTGAGAGGTCGTTCCACGGAACGGAACGGAACGCGCCTACACGCGAGTGCAGAGCGTTAGTGTTATGTTAACATGAGGCAGCTTTTGATGCAATTCTTGATGACTACGAAATCACACACGCCGTTATGTCTAATCGGTGACGAACTCTTGGGCGCTTTGTCCTATCTATCGATATAAATCTTTGGTACCATATATCTACGATAAAAATTGTGTATTAATTAAATTTAGATTAACGAAATCTCATAAAGATGCCATTTTGGTGCACCATCAATTCGTTCGCAAATATTTAGAATTAGCTTAGTTAGTACTGCATTTAATTTTTAAAGAATCTTTACAATTACCTAAGGTGCTGTGTATGTGGATATATAATTTTGTTGTAAATAAAACAAAAAAAATAGTGATCAGACCAGTTAAATATTTTGTTTTAACTAAGTCTCCCAATAGTATCAAAATATGTTTCGAAAATACTCGTATTACCTAAGAGCATTTATTATGAAGGAAAACAATATATTTTTAAATGATACAGAAAACTTTATAAATCACGTCATATTTGAAACTTATCATTAATTTCATCACCGCCGGTTAATTCTCGATTAATATTTATCTGTGGGTTAAACTAACATTTCTCATACAGTTGACGGGAATAAATAGGCTGATATTTTTTACCCGAAAAAAGTGGTTGAATAGGCCACTCCCCAAAAAAAAAAGAATAATTTATTTTCTAATACCTACATCACAAGGCGATTATTTTCGAATATCTAAACCTGTCACTATGAAAATAATAGCGATGATTTCAAAACACAAATATTATCATAAAACTGTTTTCTTCTTACTATTTTGTAAAATAAACTTAAAACTTAACTGAATTAAAATAATTAAAAATAATAATGCAATGATGCAACACTCTACAAGACAAGTAAAATTTTGAAGAAAAAAAACGAAGTAAACAATTAAATCAAAATAGTTTTGTCGATAATTTAAATTGAATAAAATAAAAATAATTAACGAATACCGATACACATATGCTAACAACACGACACGCAATCAGAGATGGACTTGTGTTTCAGATATTCTAAGTGGCTCTCTATCGCCACACAGCCAGAAAAACAAAGAGAACGAACATGACGGCAAAAGCAAAGGTAAACGGTCTACGGCAACGCGGCCGCAACTTTGCCAACGGCAAAGTCGGTATCGTGCGGCATCCGTTAGACCCTGTCGCAGCCTGTCCACTGTCGCCTGTTCGCTTGACATGTTCCAACTTGCGCTGATAATTCAAAGAGCCTTACGGTCGATATCGACCGAAAACTGTCGGCCTCTAGCAACCGAGATGAGCTCCTCTCACACTACGAATCCACTGGACAAAACTCGTTCTGAACTCTAAGAATGCACCCGTGAAGACCCGTCTCTGCCTATTTATATTAAAAAGACAAGCGTATGTCTTCTATAGACCACGCTCCCCGCACTGCCATGGGCGGTTGTAACGCTGCTTACTTCCTCGTTTTGATAAAGTAAGTCCTGGAAACTGACAGGAACACACATGGGGAAACCTGACGCGTTGACTCGACAACGAATCGTTGGGCTTTTAGTTTAGTTGGGATTTAGTTTTTGTTGGAGTTTTATCAATTGACCTGTCCGAACTTATCTCTATTCGTGTTGATAAATTAATTGATAAATTGATAAATAAATTAATTCGTGTTCAAAAACTACTTTAGTATATTGTGGAACTTTGTTGCTCCCACTATCAACGTAAAATCTGGCAAGTGACAGCGAATCATTAGGCTGCTAGTTTCAGTTGGCGTTTCGTTTTGGTTGGGGTTTAGTTTTTGTTGGGCTTAAATTTTCGTTGGGGTTTAGTTTTTGTTGGGGTTTAGTTTTAGTTTGGGTATTGTCTAATCCAATTAGTTCAATCCAATATTGTTATCCAATTGATATGTCCAAACTTGATTCAGAATCTCTCAAAACCTTCCTACTCATGTTGATACTGTCCAAAGACTACTTTAGTCTTTTGTGGAACTCGTTATACGTTACATATATGATTGAACAAGGCCTCTGGTTTTTCATTATCTTATCGTTTATTTAGCATTTTCATAGTAGTACAACTAATCTAATCTAATCTTAAACTTAAATAAGCGGGGCTATTCTCTGTTAGAAATGTATCGTTACTGGCAATTTATCATGCATGACCCATCTCAATCTCTCCAACAGGATTCTCAATGCGTCTATAGTGAGAGATAGAGCCGCAATTTTTGCTATAGTCGCTAATAGGCAGGCAGAAACTCCGAGCGAGTCGTGGTTATAAAGAAATTCACTTGTAACACGAAGTGAAATGAAATTGAGATGCTTCGTTTAGTCAAGCGAACAGACGACAGGACTGGTAACGCCCGATGTTTGTGAATTTATTTTTATTTTTAGCATCGCATAAGAACAAAAGACCGGTTAACTCGATATGTTGGCTTGTGTATTTGCACTCACCAGTTCTAGCGCTTCTGAACGATTTGGTGTTTTTGTCACGAAATGGATGTTGTTTTTTTTTTGGGAACTGCTCGCAACTTTTTTGTATCTCGTAGTCGGTGTTCCTTCTCTTTCACTGTGCTATTTTAATCTTAATAGTCGTATGCTATTTATGGTTTCTAAAATATTTTAAATATTTTCGCTACCACTGATGGAGAAATTCTTCACTAAAAATGTATCATAATGGTGTCTGTGCATTTCTGGAGACAAATGAAATTTTTGGCGTTGAAAGAATTTCTCCAATTTCTGCAGTTTGTAAAAAGACCGGAGGAATTCAGAATTTCAATACGATTTTAGAAACTAAAAATAGCATCGATGGACTTGATTTGAGAACTGTGAAATATTTTCAATTTTTAAGTTTTCAAGTCTTTGTCTGTTTTAAGTATACGAGTACGTAGTACAAATTTGTATAAGTTTTTGAATGAATATTTCACAGTTATTCAACATATTTTTCTCATAAAACTCTCTGGATGTCGTGAGCTTGCCATCCCTGTAAAGTTTAGAATCTGTGGAGTAGAATTGCCCTGGCCTTGTCTTAACCCCGAATATTCAATTGTGGACAAATTTTAGTTTTTTGCACAATCGTTTTTTTTTTTACAGCGATGACCAGTTTTACTTTTCGGTCTTGTGTCTCTTCTTTGGGTTAAACATCAACCCCTTCTTTTAATTTTACCATTTTTTAGTGCGCACCGTTAAAAATATTTTGAAATATGTATTTTGAAATAAATGCAAATATTTGAATTCTTTCCTAATCTTATTATCTGTGGATTATAATTAATTTGCATAAATAGTATATGTACAGATATTTTGAATTCATTATTGAAAAACAAAATTGTAGTTAACAAGATTTAGTATGAGACAATGGTATAAGATCGATCTTATGGGGCTTACATATTATTTTCTATATCGGTGCAAAGAAATTTTAAAGTAGGAAATAAATTGAATAACTATTTCTTTGTTTGATATTATCTCCTATCATATCTCCCTATTTTTTTATTGATTCTGAAATTGATCAATTTACATTCAGGATTTCTTATTAAATTTTTATAATAAACCAACAAGATTAATTTTACATACAAACTAGAAAAGGTTGATGTTAGACCCAATAAACTCAGTGGTAACTGTTAGTTCTAAAGTATTGTGAATTTTCGCAGGCTACAGCCATAATCCATACAACGGTGTAATATGCAACGATATAATTTTAGCCACCGGAGTCTTCTCTTCCAAGGAATTATGGAAATTGTCTAAAGGTAAATTCTGCTTTATAGATATCTATAGTCTAGCTGCACCTCAACTCTCCGCCTGGGCACTAATTTTAAAATGAAGTTTGGCAAGGCAATGGTGAAACTGTAACAAAACTTCAATTGACGTAAACGACATCGTCGCTATTCCAGTAGATTTGTCGTAAACTCCATTTCTTCCACCTTAATGTTCGAGATTTCATTTTATTAAGAAAACTTAAAGCATTTAACCATGTTCGCCGCAGACTCAGCAGCCTTTTGTTGTTGACACCGAGGTTGAAACTGGTCTTTCTTTGGTCGCACCGCTAGGGTTTGGAACTGTCTTCCGGCGAGTGTGTCTTTATCGTGGTCATCAAACGTCGTATTAACAGGCTAAACAGCCCAGCAACAGCCCGCAAATCTGCTGGCATGGCGCCTCACTGAGTGTGGTTTCACGAGCAGAGGCGAATTTCGCTCTGTCGACTGCACTATTGGTCCTTCGGAACAGCCACCCATTTTAGGTTAAATACAAAATATATTGAAGTGTAAATAATCAATATGTCCATTTACAAGTTTCAATACTCGTATTCCATTTTCAATTAGTAATTTTCCAAAAACTCGTATACATCGTTTTATGTCGTTTACATCAATAGATTGCTAAATAAATAATAGTTTGGGCGTTGTAGTATCACAATTTCTTTGTCAAACTATACTTCCTTGCTTCTGAGTGTTGTCAGTTATTGATATTCACTTTACTTTTTTTTACTGTCACCTTTTTCATTCATCCTACATATTATTTAATCACAATGCAATCCAATCAAGCGAAGTAAGTATGGAGATATTTCAATCAGAGCACACTAATTGACAGTTCGTTTTACAAATTTATCGCATGATACGAATGTGAATTAAAATACAATGAAAGAACTAATCCTGACATGAAATCATAATTAATATTTGTTATTTAAATCTGTGACGTTATGAAAAGTATTTTGTTTTAAGCAAACATTAATGGAGTATATATGGTTCCTTTTTTAAGCTAAAACATATACTCATAATAATACATTCTAATCAACCTTATGGTGTTTGTAGCCTTCGCCAAATTTCGTTCCGTCCCCAAGTTTTGTCTACTAACGTCATTATTGCAGATTTTATGCAATTATACTAGGTGTTAGGCCCAAACTGTAGCCGATTGGGTTGGTACCACCATACTGGATGTATGCATAGCAGCCTCGGCTGTATTCTCTTCTAGTCAAGTAAAGCCAGCAATCCAAAAAGGAAGGTCTCCGGTATGGCACCTACCTGCTCGGAGGTGATATTGGCTCGTCGGATCATATGTTCTGAACCCTCTGATACAGCCACCCATATTAGATTATATTTAAAAAAAAAATCTCAAAAGTGCCATCACATTTTGAATTAAAAATTTCATTGCAAGTGTAATCTGATCACCAATAGTTTATTTTATTAAACTTTAATCGACAAATTATATCAAGTTTGTGTTAAACGTTATACATAACATCTTGCCTGTTTTCCTGTGGGTTAGGCAGAGCTAACGTATCTCCAAAACTAACACAGCTCTCGTTATGAAATTGTATTACCCTTATCCATTTTAAACTTTATGAATTAACAGTGAGTTATGAATGACTTACTGATATGATGAAGCCAGCGATGATGCAGCAGGCGAAACGTTGACTCATGTAAGCCACCCCTAACTCACTGTTAATCCGTAAAGTTTTAAATAGATATAATTAACAACAGTGTAAAGTTAAAAACATTAGTATTACACATTTACTCTAAAACGCTCATACATACCACACGCTGCATCCCGACAATCGGGTTAAGCAGAGTAGTCGGTATTGTGCTGCAAGTACTCTTGTAAATTACGTCACAACACCGACCACCAAGTTTAGCAAAGGACTAGGACATGATAAAAAACATACATGCATACCACACCACAGGCTGCTTCCCGACAATCGGCGTAAGCAGAGTAATCGGTGTTGTGCTGGAATCTATTCAATATTTATTTAGCGATAGGGAAATAAATTTGGAGAAAATTTCCAACAAAAATGGTTATCATATTCCTAGAAATATTTTCTATCTATCTATTTAATTAATTTTCTACAAATTCGTACCGAACGTGAGCTCGTGTGCGCCAGGCTCGATACTGCAGGAGGGCGGGCCGGAGTCGCCGGGCGGCGGCGGCGCGGGCTCCGGTGGTGGAATCAAACTCGAGTCCGGCGGCTACTACTGCGGCTACTCACCGGCGCCGCCGACCAGCTTCGATCCGCCCGCCGACAGAGCCACACCGTCCGCCATGCTCGTTGGGGGATGCTTTAGTGAGTCCACGCGATCATTTTTTTTTAGCGTTCAGTTACAGTAGTCACAACGTACAAAATGTGGGTCCAAAGTCCAAGCGCACTACCGACCGCGTCCCGCGCCGCCCCGCGTTGCCTGAGCCGATCCCGACCCCTCCCGGCCCTTCCCACCCGCGACGCGCGACCTTTGGACCCACATTTGTACGTTGTGACAATTGTACATTGTACGGAAGCCTATTAATAAACCTGCGCCGTCTGTGTGTCTCTCTCCCTGTATGTCTGTTTGTTTGTTTGTTTGTCTGTATGTCTGTCTGCCCTACTGCTGTATCTTTAGAACTGTTTAAAAGTTAACCTATTTATTTAGTTGTAATAGCTATCCAGTTGAAATTTTCACAGAATATATGTGCAATTTTGGCGCTTAGAACAAAAAATAATAATTTAAAGTGTTTTTTCAACGTTAAAGTTCCGTACTGGACGCTAATAATATTTTGCTCAACATTTGTTCCCAAAATTTTGTAAAAAAAAATGTTGGCAACAGCTTTTATTCATTTTGATAATATTTTATTAACATTAGGGATAGCATTTTTCGGCAACACCTCATAAAATAAAGCTAATATCTTTATAACTCGAGAACTGTTACATTCTGTCACTTCTCAAGAGGACTTTAGGCTCATAACGCTACGTCATCGGTGGCCTGAGCTGTGAGCAAAAAGTCACGCGAAGTGAAGCCGAGGGCAAAACCTAGTGAATAGTTCTCTCAAAACTTTAATGCCGCTCGACCTACCTGCGCAGTCAACGAATTTTAGGTCATAATTCGTAGAACATAGGGTAAGACTTTAATGTCGCTCGCATCTTGGATTCGCGCAAGTGCAGTGAGGCAATTATCTACCCTATGATCAACGAGTGATGACCTAAAATTCGTTGACTGTTCAGGTAGGTCGAGCGGCATTTAAGTTTTGAGGGTACTGTAATAAATGTATCTCTCAAGCGAATGTCTATTTGTGTTCTTTGAGAATGTTTGCTTTTGCCCGCGGATTCGGTCGCTTAAAAAGTCGAATTTAAAATGAAGAAATTAAGAAAGAAAGAAGGCCGAGCTACGTTCAGGTAAACAATAAACCTTCTCGATGAAAGTAAGTAATTAAGGGCGAGGCCCGCTACCTTACCTTTATTTCTGCGCGCGGAACAATTCAACTTGTATGAGAGCCACATCTTAGCGTAACCGGAACTGCATTTTAGGCTATCCTGTGTGACGTATAGTTAACTGTGCTTGTACTAAGTTTCATCGAATTCGGATGATCAGTTTAAGAGTTATGGGGGAACATACATACATACAGAAAAGATTCAATGTCAAATTACTTTTAGTGTCATAAGCCTAAAAACGCAATATCTCATAAAAAAAACTAACTTACTCCATGACCATCCCTTACAAATTTATTATTAGTATTATCTCATAAAACAATGTAACTTACTCTATGACCATCCCTTACAGTTAATATAATTATTGATGATTGATTATGGTTTACTAAATGTGCATGACAACGCGTGGCTGTGTGAGCAGCGTGCGACGCTTCAGTTCCAGGCGTGCCGCACAGCGCGGCGCAGCTGGTGAGCAGCGTCTCCCAGCCGCTGGTGCCGTCCAACACCATCTTCTACCAGCATCCGCCGCCGCCTCCGGACTCGCATCCAGGTCTGAACGTCTCCTTTTTAACCCCGAGCGGCGGGTGGCCGAGTAGTCTAGGCGTCGGCTTCTCTTGCGAGAGGTCCGAGGTTCGAATCCAATCGGCGTGTACCGATGATATTTTTGTTATCTGAAAAAATTACATTCCACTGCTCCATGGTTCGAATTCCATGTAAAATGGTAGGTCCACCGGGTTGACTGGAGGAAAGTGCCTAAGGCAATAAGCCCGCCCTTGCAACACATCAAGTGGCATGAAGTGTATTCTATCTGCCGCCCTAACTCGCCCTGGTTGGTACCACCGCACCGAATGAAGATGAAACGTGTTTTCCGTCCAGTTCAGTGTAGCCAGCACGACCGAAGAGAAGCGCTGACACGGCACCTAGTTCGCCAAGGTGTTATGGGCTGGCATCACGGATGTTGTAGGTGATGTAGCCAACCGTGTCAGTTTCAAATACATAAAGATACAAGTACATTGTCAACAAGTGTACAAGCCAATGTTTGTCATGTGCCGTTTATATACTTACTTAATAAAATTTCATTTCAATTTCATTTCATTTCAATTTCATTTCAATTTCATTTCATTTCAATTTCATTTCATTTCATTTCATTTCAATTTCATTTCATTTCATTTCACATTTAAGCGAATTGTTTCAAAACTATACTGATTCGGTTTCCAGGAGACGTGCTAGGAAGCGGCGGCGGTCACGGCGCCGGGAAATACGAGACGTCTGGAGCTGCGCAGGATTCGCTGCAGGACTTCGTGACGTTTGTGTGCCAGGATCCACCTTCCGACGTACAGCCGCTGCAGGTCTATAGCGATGTAATTACACTTCTTCATTTCTACTGCCTTCTTCAAACTTTCGACCTTCTCTTCTTCATATTTTTTTTATGTATTTTTTTTGGGCGTTATGATAATATGATATGAAAATTAAGATACTTGAAGTATCAAGTTGTCAATGGGCTAATAAAATTGAGGTACTTATTGTACCTCTGAGTTAACTAATTATGCAGTTATTTGTAATTTGCATCTCTAGTATGGATTTTTTTTTATTAATCCCGTATGGGTGGCTGAGTCGGAGGGGCCAAAGCGCGTGCTGCCATAACGGTGCCATAACGGAGACTTCCCTGGATTGCTGGCTATACTGGACTAGAGGAGAACACAACCGAGGCTGCTATGCGGCCATCTTACATCCAGTACGGTGGTAACAACCCAGTCGGCTACAATTTGAGCCTACCACCTAATAAGGGGCAGGGGATGGGTGAGACCTACAGTTTTACACCGGTTCCGAATGGTGAAGCGGCAGGCGTAGGTATGCAGATATATTTTTTCGTCAGAAAAAACTCATTGGTACACGCCGACCGGATTCGAACCTCGGACCTCTCGCATGAGAAGCCGATGCCCAAACCACTCGGACACCCGCCGCTTAAATTTAACGCAGAAATGACCAAACCTGCCTACGTATGGACTTACTGGGGATGCTTACCAATCGGTTCTGCAGATATTTCCTCCACAGAACTGGTAAACTCTGAAACCCTCTCCCTGCCCACATATTTCCACCCAAGTACAGTCTCGGGTCGGAGCAACAACAAAAGAAAACAAAAAACACGTTGAAAATATGTATACACTTCAAAATTTTTGAAAATGTTTTTATTTATTTTATTATTTGCTAGGGTATCCGCCATAAAAACACACATTTTGTGAAAATTTCAACCGGCTAGCTATTACGGCTCAACAGATACAGCCCTTTAAAGGTAGGTCCGACGGACGGACGGACAGACGGCATAGGCTTATTAATAGGGTCCCGTAAGGTACGGAATCCTAAAAATACAAGCACTAGCAAGAAATTCCAAAACTTGAATGTCCATGGACGTCGTTAGACACCTTATGGGTGGCTCGGTGCCACATGTCGCGCTTTCTATAAAAAGTTCACAGATCTCATGCATTACATGAACTTCGGGTACATTGAAAATGACTTTTGGGCCGTATTCAAATATAAGAAATATGTAAATTTTGAAAAATTTGCAAGAATTAAAACAAATAATAACAAAAAATTTTAACTCTTAATTTTCAAGTATATGCATACACGAAAACAATACTGCAAGATAAAGATAAAGACGACACGTAACTCGCGTAACGTAAAATGTAAAAAAATCATAACTCCCAAATTTTTCACTTTTCTTTTAAATATCAAAAAGACATCCCCAGATATAGAATCGATCTACAATATAAAAATATAAAAGTTTAAAATATATATTTAGAAATATGTTTAAAAGTGCCCTTTTCAACCCCCTAAAACGGCTATTTTAAGCGGTTTTTTGCGA
The DNA here is from genome assembly GCA_946902875.1 of Nematopogon swammerdamellus. Classification (NCBI taxonomy): domain Eukaryota; kingdom Metazoa; phylum Arthropoda; class Insecta; order Lepidoptera; family Adelidae; genus Nematopogon; species Nematopogon swammerdamellus. The sequence goes on from OX336361.1 coordinate 2,630,279, forward strand.
TTTTCTCAAAAACTCTCTAACTTTTGAAATTTTGTTTACCATCTTGTAGCCCTCATCGATACGCGTCATTTGACATCCTAAATATTCACGTAGTCTTAAAACTCAAGACACCAGAGCGAATTCGCACTCTCGCTGGAAATCGGGGGCAATACTGAAGCGATCGAAAAGACATTTCTAATGTCAAAAAAATATGAAACGTAACGCCGTTTTGATTGCAGGTGCACAGCCTCTCGCGAAGTCCGAAGCCAGCGTATTTCAGCAGCTCAATGTTGCCACCACCCCCGCTACCACCTATGGCGAGACCGGTCGCCATTATACGATCTACAGGTAAGATACCATTCTTTTAAATATCACATTTATTTAAATAAGAATTACGATAAGTACCGTGTGCGGCCGGTACTTAAAAATAATAGCCCCATTGCATCTCTCCCCGTGCATGTCGTAAGAGGCGACTAAGGGATACGGACAAGGTGCCGTGCTAAAGGGCGCCAGGCCAGCCACCTCTCACCTTAGCACCGTCCTTCCACCGAGTCATGCAGCAGGTGGTTCTTCGTGCCTTATTTACTGCTTGATAAATTATCTTGTCCCAATACTTTGCTAAACGTGGCGGTCGGTGTTATGCTGTAATCTACAAGAGTACTTGCAGCATAACACCGATTACTATGCTTACCCCGATTGTCGCAATACAGCGCTTGGCATGTAATGTATGTATGTAGGTTCATTACAAATTCAAATTATCCTAACTCCAATTTCAAATTATCCAAAGTCCAAAGTATCCATTATAATATTACAATATTATAGTAATTAATTAATTTTATTTTATATGATATTTCGACCTATTGTCGTCGTCAGATAAAATTGTTTACATGAGTATATTATATATATATACTACATATGTATATATATATAATATACTCATGTAAACAATTTTATCTGACGACGACAATAGGTCGAAATATCATAAAAATATATCTTTTTTTAATTACAAATGTAAATAATATTTATATTAAAAATAACTAAAACCAAATATTGGAACAAAAAAAGTATTTAATTCATTACTATACTAAGTGCTCTCTGCGCGCAGGTGAGTTGCTGAGCGGCGGAGGTTCTCCCGTGTCGCCGCCAGATGGCCGCGCCTCTCCCCCCGGCTCGCCGCGCCGCCGCTCCCCCGGGCCCCCCACGCACTACCGCACCGACTATTCGCATCCACCTATATCGCACTTCAACCACTTCCACGCGCAACCCACACAGGTTGGTCTGATAAATGCTTATTTTATTTTTAAGTTTCCTTATCAATACGGAAGCCTATTACTAACCTTACGCCGTCAGTATGTTTATCAGTCTGTCTGTCCGTCCGAGGGCTGTATCTTCTGAACTGTAATAGGTAGCCGGTTGAAATGTTCACAGAATATGTGTTATTATGATGGCGCGTATACTAAAAAATGATAATAAAAACTAACATTAAAAAACCGGCCAAGTGCGAGCCAGACTCGCGCACCGAGGTTTCCGCAACACAAAAGAAACATTGAAAAAAACACGTTTCTTGTATGGGAACTCCCCTTAATTTTGAACTTTTTCAATTTTTTATTATTTGTTGTTATATCGACAATAATAATTAATAACACATATTCTGTGAAAATTTCAACGGGCTACCTATTACGGTTCAGAAGATACAGCCCTCGGACGGACAGACAGACCGAGAAACATACAGACGGCGTAGGCTTAGTAATAGGCTTCCGTACGGGATACGGAAACCTAAAAATTACCGGGGTCCCCATACAAGAAACGATGTTTTCTTTGCTGTATCGTAAGAACGGTAATAGGTAGATAGATACTTACATACAAGCGTCAAACTTAGTGTTATTATAGTGCAAATTCTAAAGAAAAACAAAATAAGAGAGACGAATGTCGGCCTCGGTAGCTCAGTGGTGCGGTCGGTCTACTGTTGTTAAGCAACCCAGAGCTCGGTCAGTACTTGGTACCAGACCGCTCGATCCTTGGAGGCTTACCGTGGTTCGGATTCCACGTAAAACTGAGGTCCCTTCCCTTCTTACCTTACTAGGTGGTTTGATTTGATTTGATTTTGATAAATAGTTCATGTTTTCCGTCCAGTTCAGTGTAGCCGACATGAAATGAACTAAAGCACTGACATGGCACCTAGTTCACCCGGTACCATGGCCGGTGCCGGTGCCAAGCTGACATTACGGATGTTGTAGGTGATGTAGCCAACCGTGTCAGTTTCCATTAAAAAAAAATGATTAAAGAATGGAACATAAAAAAATAACGATAGATTTTATTGAAAAATAAAAAGGTTTAACAATAGAAAGAAAGAAAGAAAGACATCGTTTTGTTGTATAAATAAGGAGCTTTTTTACATACAATGCATAGGATAGGTATTAGGTACATCTACCTGCAGGGTTACTTACTATTGCTTATAATTGTACGTAGTTTCTAGTGGTGCCCTGCTTCCCATTTTAAACATATTTTGTTAAAGTTTAATTGATAATGTTGCAGGTGTTCAGCTACGGCTCTCTCTCCGGGGGCGGTCCTGTGGGCGCGGGGGTGGGCGGCGGGGTCGGCGGCGGCGGGGCGGTGTGCGCGGGGGGCGGCGGCATGTCGCCGCCCGGCGGCCTCGGGCTTTATGCGCCGAGGGCCCCGCCGCGGGCGCCTCCCAGGTGAAACATCTTCACGCTATGCACCTTATACGAACCGGACGCTAAAGAGCATTTCTTCACTAGATTAGATAAAGCCGAAAATGAAGAGAAAATATACGTACCGACCAGGATTCGAACCTGAAACTCCGGCTTGAGCCGCCAGCGCGTTACCGATTCCGCCATCGGGTCGATGACTTATTCTCTCCCAATTTTTGAACCGTTGCATCTTCTATTAGTAGGTAGATGCTGTCGCCACCAAAGTAGTATTTGGCATCGGACACTAGAAGTTGACTTGTGATTTTTAATATTTTATTTTTTTATATGTTAGTACTAAGCATTTTATACAAATTAGGCACAGTAGACAAGCTTAATGCCGTGAGGCAATCTATTCTAACTAACCTTTTGGTCGTGGGAGAAGTATATGCAGACGAACAAGAATCGTTTGTGGCAATGTATTAAAAGCTGTAAGGCAATATGATAAACTACAAACGAATACCACATACATACTTCAATACGCAATATAATATGCATATAATAGACTGATTATGTACATAATCAGTGGTACTGTTGTAAAACAACAGACTTGGCAATACCTGGCAGTTCATATCACTGAGTATGTTCATATGTTACACAGCTAATAAGTTAATATCACTGAGCACGCTCATATGTTACTCAGCTAATATGTTAATATCACTGAGTGTGCTCATATGTTACTCAGCTAATATGTTAATATCACTGAGTATGCTCATATGTTACTCAGCTAATATGTTAATATCACTGAGTATGCTCATATGTTACTCAGCTAATATGTTAATATCACTGAGTATGCTCATATGTTACTCAGCTAATATGTTAATATCACTGAGTATGTTCATATGTTACACAGCTAATAAGTTAATATCACTGAGCACGCTCATATGTTACTCAGCTAATATGTTAATATCACTGAGTATGCTCATATGTTACTCAGCTAATATGTTAATATCACTGAGTATGCTCATATGTTACTCAGCTAATATGTTAATATCACTGAGTATGCTCATATGTTACTCAGCTAATATGTTAATATCACTGAGCACGCTCATATGTTACTCAGCTAATATGTTAATATCACTGAGTATGCTCATATGTTACTCAGCTAATATGTTAATATCACTGAGTATGCTCATATGTTACTCAGCTAATATGTTAATATCACTGAGTATGCTCATATGTTACTCAGCTAATATGTTAATATCACTGAGCATGCTCATATGTTACACAGTGAATATGTTAACATCACTGAGCACGCTCATATGTTACACAACGAATAATTGAATATCACTGAGTATACTCATACGTTACACAGCTAATACGTCAATATGACTGAGCAGTGCTCATATGTTACTCAGCTAATATGTTAATATCACTGAGTATGCTCATATGTTACACAGCTAATATGTTAATATCACTGAGTGAGTATGCTCATATGTTATTCAGCTAATATGTTAATATCACTGAGTATGTTCATATGTTACTCAGCTAATATGTTAATATCACTGAGTGAGTATGCTCATATGTTACACAGCTAATAAGTTAATATCACTGAGCACGCTCATATGTTACTCAGCTAATATGTTAATATCACTGAGTATGCTCATATGTTACTCAGCTAATATGTTAATATCACTGAGTATGCTCATATGTTACTCAGCTAATATGTTAATATCACTGAGCATGCTCATATGTTACACAGTGAATATGTTAACATCACTGAGCACGCTCATATGTTACACAACGAATAATTTAATATCACTGAGTATACTCATACGTTACACAGCTAATACGTCAATATGACTGAGCAGTGCTCATATGTTACTCAGCTAATATGTTAATATCACTGAGTATGCTCATATGTTACACAGCTAAATGTTAATATCACTGAGTGAGTATGCTCATATGTTACTCAGCTAATATGTTAATATCACTGAGTATGCTCATATGTTACTCAGCTAATATGTTAATATCACTGAGTATGCTCATATGTTACTCAGCTAATATGTTAATATCACTGAGCATGCTCATATGTTACACAGTGAATATGTTAACATCACTGAGCACGCTCATATGTTACACAACGAATAATTTAATATCACTGAGTATACTCATACGTTACACAGCTAATACGTCAATATGACTGAGCAGTGCTCATATGTTACTCAGCTAATATGTTAATATCACTGAGTATGCTCATATGTTACACAGCTAATATGTTAATATCACTGAGTGAGTATGCTCATATGTTACTCAGCTAATATGTTAATATCACTGAGTATGCTCATATGTTACTCAGCTAATATGTTAATATCACTGAGTATGCTCATATGTTACACAGCTAATATGTTAATATCACTGAGTGAGTATGCTCATATGTTACTCAGCTAATATGTTAATATCACTGAGTATGCTCATATGTTACTCAGCTAATATGTTAATATCACTGAGTATGCTCATATGTTACACAGCTAATAAGTTAATATCACTGAGCACGCTCATATGTTACTCAGCTAATATGTTAATATCACTGAGTATGCTCATATGTTACACAGCTAATATGTTAATATCACTGAGTGAGTATGCTCATATGTTACTCAGCTAATATGTTAATAGCACTGAGTATGCTCATATGTTACACAGCTAATAAGTTAATATCACTGAGCACGCTCATATGTTACTCAGCTAATATGTTAATATCACTGAGTATGCTCATATGTTACTCAGCTAATATGTTAATATCACTGAGTATGCTCATATGTTACACAGCTAATATGTTAATATCACTGTTCAGCTAATATAACTATGCATGCTTTCGTGGGAGTAAGTATAATTGGCTGTGTCGAGCACCTTTGTTCTCTGGGCTAAAACAATATGGAAGTCATATTTCTGCACCAAAACCAAATGTAATATAAAATACAATACATTTGCAGATGGAACGCGCCGTTCATCACCCTGGAAGAAGAATTTAGCATAATGGCGGCCGCCCCGGCTGGCTCCGACCACGTGGTGCTTCTAGACGAGGGTACGTTGTACTCGGAAACCACTCACTCAAAACGAAGACCACTCGGTCCCAAATTACCAAAGGTCTCAAATCAAGAGGCCGTTAACTCTTAATTTGTCATTCCGTCGTAGAGCACAGTCAAGTTGTTCTTTCGTGGACTCAACGACTCAAATCTCAACCACACTCAATTTTCAAAAGCCATTTCAACACATAATTTCAGGCTTCAGACCTGATCATATCCCAAACTTCATTTCATCTAAGACATTCAGTTTTCAAGTTCTTTAAAAGTCAGATACCACTAAATGCTCCTCTATCATCAAGGTCATCAATTTATTTAAAGTTCTTGTATTTCCTCTCAACCTTAGAAACAAAAATTTTCTAGTTCATTTGACTTTTCAGTGGATTACTTAAATTTTTTTGTGTAAATATTTCATTGCTTGTTTCTGTTTTATTTAAGACTAGCTTTTGCCCGCGGATTCGCTCGCGTGAAACTCATATTTAAAAAGAAGAAAGTAAGTAAGCCCGCTACCGTACCTTTATTTCGGCGCGCGGAACAATTCGGTTTGCATGAGAGCCACATCTTAGCGTAACCGGAACAGAATTTTATCACGTGTAGTTAAATGTGCTTGTAATAAGTTTAATCAAATTCGGATGATCGGTTTAAGAGTTATGGAGGAAGATACCTTCATACATACCTACAGAAAAGATTTTTTAAAATCGTCAATTTAGTTTTAGTATCATACATAGATTCTACAAACGCAATATGTCATAAAACAATGTAACTTACACCATGACCATCCCTGATAGATTTATTATTAGTATTCATGGTATGATTGATGATGATTTGACTAAATTATATAATTGCAATTGCAACTACAACAATGAGCTCCCACCATACAATACCAAAATTAGCGGAAGAAAAGAGCATCTCAAAAAAGTCTTAGCAGGCTCCAAATGGTTCGTTCCAGACCGGTTCTTCCAGTCGTCCGTGATCACGTCTGAGCCGTCAGCAATGGACACCTCCGTTGAAGTCGGCTCTGTTGGCCCGGCCGGCGTGGACGCCGAACAAGAGCTGTCTGTGGACAAGGCGCCGGACCTCCGATCTCCGTGATGTCCGGACGTGAAGTGGACGCCAGCGGCGCCGGCGCATTGGCGGCCCGTTACGCACCGCGCGCACTGATAGACGCGCGCGTCGTGTCTCACTCCCGCCATAGACAACACCGTACCCGTTATCTAAACATAGTTATATGAATGATATAAAAATCCTGTCAGATTTTTTTTTTCGAATATGTTTTTTTTTGGAAAAATTAGATTTTTTGTTTAAAAAAAATATGCACAAACTATTGAATATTGACACTTTCAGTGCAATTATTTTGATTCAATTGAAATTACCCTAATTATAATTTCAAAATTTTCATAAACCAAAAACAATAGTCTTTTTACGTCTTTAAATGATTACCCGTACACATCACAAGCAAAAACACATTAAATCATAAAATTGTTAAACCGATTAAATTGCAAATTTAATTTGTGAAAGTTGTTGTAAAATTTAAAAACCTCTCGGCAATACTAGTTATGAATGGAAAAATAAAATAACTGACGGTGTTCAAATGTCCCTTGTCATTTAAATTGTAATATAATAAAATATGTAAAATAATGAATGAATCTCGAAGCAACTTAGTGGAGACAATCGTGATGTAAATAAACTTGAGAAAGTGAAGTTGAGCTGCACGGACTGATTAACGCAAAATTATACTCAATTATAAATCCAAAAAAATGTAAAAACATCTCTTTGGTTTATATTGAAGGTCTGTTTCTTTTCTATATCTTTGTATTAAATTTACACATTTATCGTAATTGGTTACAACTGAAATTAATGCAACATCTTGATTCTATCAATTTGGTGTTTTGTTGTTGATAATAAAATTGTCGTAAGCGCCATTTCGTAAAGACGGTCTTTGAAATTGAAAATTCTCATTGAAATCGTTATTAAGAAAATAATAATACTAAATTGGGTGAAATAAATTGTTTTTAGTGTAAAATTTACCAAAAGGCGTTTAAAACAATTGTGCTCTAAAGAGACGATCTCTTTATGATTTCTCATTCAATGTGAATTTTGTATTAAAGCTATAGATAGAAAAACGTCTTCGCAAGACCGAAGAGGTGTTCAGCAACAGACGAACGAACTAACTGGATCAAAATGTAAAATATAGCAAAATAACGAAAAACGATAAACATATATTGTACTATTTTTATAGGTTACAAAATATGATATAATCGAGCCTTCCAGTAATATAGTCAAAATATATACAATTACGGAATAAGTAAGCGAAATTGTTTTGCCAACGCCCGCTAGTAGATGCGTTACATAGAGTGTTTCGTTCGAGAGAAGTGCTGAATATGCTTCCAGATAAATATATGAAAAACTGAAAGTTTTTTTTTTCTTACGAATGTGTGATAAATAAGTTGTTTTTTGTTTTGTTGTTTGTGTGTTTTTACATCTAGCGTTTAAGTCAGGCGACCTAGTATACAGCGTAATTATTAATTAAGTTAAGAAAAAATAAAGACGAGCCTTGCTTATTAATAAAGGAGTATAGAATAATTATGTAGTTGTACATTTAATGTAGGCCTAGCCCGAAATGCTCTAAGGGACATTTTATAGGTGCCTTTAATAATTATATATTATTCTAAAGAAAATTTAGGAATTTGTATATATTATAAATAAGTTGAAAGCTTCTAATCTAACATCAGTGATTTTTGTTTATGTTTTTTTTTTCACATGTTATCTCTTTCTTCCTTAGAGACGCAAGGCCGTGCATGACGCGAGACGAACTAGTCATTAGTGTAACCATTTAAATTATTATAAACAATTGAAAATTACCTATTTACACGTACTTACATATAGATACGGCAATAAGTTGAAACTAAATTGTGGCCAAACTATTATTAATATTAAAAGTATCCGTACGTTATATAACAGTTAATATAATATATATCGTTATTCTACCAGACGAAACAATTTAACTATTTCTTGCTAAAGAAAAGTGTTTCAATCGTTGTTTATTAAGTTCTATTAAAAATCAATAATTGTTTTAAATTTTAAAAAAATGATACAATTATTTTAATTTTCCATACAAATGGTCATTGAATTTGTTCAATGGACAGATTATACAGAATCTCAAACCGTCATCGAAATCTAATTTAATTGATTAATTATAGTTTAAAAATATATAATATATAAGTAGGCATAATCGTCGGGACTATGCAATAAAAAAATTGCTTTTATAACAGTTTAAGAAGTCACCTATATAAATAGATAAATATAGCCAATTATTTGTGAGTTTTGCAATACTTTTGCTGTAGAATGCGATGTATTGACTAGAAATTATTTTTATAACGTTTTAGAAATCCAGGAATACGCTTCTCTACCCAATAGTTAGTACTAGTAGCGTATGTATACTAAATAAAGGTTAATTAACAATATAGCAATAATGCAAACGAGCAATACATTGAGTACGAAGATGAACTTTAATGCTTTCGCAAAAAAATATATATTATTTTTAAAACTCCTTCAAGATATTAAAATGGCAACGAATATAGGCCAAGATGTTGAGAACTAGACCGAAATATTTGAATCAGTCAGTATTCAGTGTTTTTTAATGGCATAATAATAATTATGTTGTTCAAAATAAATACAAAAAACTTATTTAGTAAAGAAAAAAACCTTTTTAAATATTTTTTTATTTCGCTCATGTCCTTGTAAACAGTTGGGGGAGTTTTTCGAAATAATTTAGCTATTTATTGTATATAACATAGGCTGTACACACATAAACGGGAAATAGGCACGGATAGTAAAAACAAATATATGAAAAGAATTAAAGTAATAAAAAAGCAATTAAAAAGCCTTATGCAGCAGATTCTAGGTGGAATAACGCAGTACACACATTACGTGTTATAACAGTTAAATTAACAGACTAATTACATAACAGCTAAAATTACATAACAGTAAAATTTTGTAAAAGTACAGTACTTTAAGAGTAGTCGACTGCTAGCAAAGTAGATTTCATTTACGTAATGAAACCCACTGAAATATGTAAGTTGGCTTGTCTTATTGCTGAAAGTTATACATCGAATTTTTAAAAAGCTGCGCGAGGCCTGATTTGGTTTAAATAAAATTATACTTTTTTGAACGTTTTTTCATAATAATTCTTTAATTAAAGTTATCCTAATATGTACTTATTTTACCCGATAAAAATATTTAATTATTTGGGAGTTTCCAGAAATTATTTTGAGTTACGCCACTTTTTTTATAAGCGCCAATGTTTTTTTTAATTGTACCTTATTTCAGCACATTCGTTAGCGCAAAACTTTGGATTGCATGTATAATATATATATGATAGTTTGATCCAAATCAGGTCCCATAATATTATTTTTAAATAAATTAAAAATATTATTTTTGGCAGTAAGACAGCAAGTAAAGATTGGCTGCTAGTTGATGGACATAGGTACATGACTGTGATCTAAATGTTCATGCAAAATTGTGTCTTATATTGAAATAGATTGATGAAGAAATTTAATAAAACATTTGATGCTATGCTAATCTGTTCTTTAGGCTCGACTGTGAGGCTAGTGCTATGGTGAAAAAGCCAAGAATTTATTACTTAACGCTTATGTAAATGAATACCTAGAAGGTGTGAGCTTTTTTTATAGAAACAACGACACAAATACGAAATTATAAATATGTATTTTTTATTTCTTTTGTTTATTCAAGTGTCTACTGTCTGTTGCGACTGGGATTTGTGTGTGATGTCATGAGTCATGACAATGCAATTTCTGGGTATTTATTTGCATTCTAAACGCTGTATTATACTTTTGTTCCAGTGTTGAATAGTGTCATAGCGATCTTTTCGAGAATTGCAAACTTGTGGGGTGTATAAACCTATGGTACAAGGCCCTTTTTCATATGTAGTTTAGCTGTAAAACTGTGTATGTTTAACCTGGATGCTGGTTTATAAAACTAAAAAAATATACAAATCAAATGGGAGACAAAACGAGGAACTGCGTTTTCTTCAAAATAAGTTTGAAATAAGGAACCAAAATGTATTGCTGCAAATTGGAGATATATCACAACAAACTATACTGACACAATACAAATTCCGACTTGACTTGTGTTCCTGATTATTGGCTGTAGAACGTCCTATGGAACCTTAGTAGTACTCATTATTTTAGTTAAATATGTTATGACTACAAAATCACACGTTTCGTAGTCATGATATGTGTCTTCAATGTATAGTGTACATATATAAAAAACCCGATAAATTCTGGAAATCCTAAATTTGTACTACGCCTAAAGTTTTACAAACGAGCACTCAGTGAAAATAAACAGCCATTATAAACCGTAGCTTGTTTGAATTTTTAAATGAAGCCTAATATTATGTGCCTTAGAGACAACAATATGGAGATATTTATCGATGCGTTCTATACAACGTGCGGACTAGACTTATAATAAAGTGAATTTAAAAGCTTAGTTTCATTATACAGTAACGAAGTCGCAAAGTCGATTCTAGCAAACGTACGAATAGAGTATAGTCTCAACTCGCCATCATTTCTCTGACAGTAGGTATTTTCCTAAAGAAAGTGTGAATTGTGTCATAAGTAAAAATATGTATTGGACAAATTAACTGCAGCTTCACGTCCTGAAATTAGAAATTTAGATCTAACAACGTTGGTTCTACGTATTCATGCCCTAGTCTGAAAGATTGCCGCTATAAAAATTATTAAAATATTTGACATCAGAATAAAACAGACAAAAAACGTTTTAGTTTGTAATACATAATAGTATCTAAAGACTAAAATGTAGTCTACTTAAATGTAGCTAACAGGATAAAAAAAGCAACTAGTCTTACAGTAGTCGCCAATGATTTGTAAAATTTATTCCACACTATGTTTATAAAAGCACGGTTGACAGCTGTTGACTTGCGCCAACTGTAGGCCGCACCAAAGAATCATAAATGCTTCACTCACAAAGTTACGTCATCTTCAACGCATTTTCGCTTCATTCACAAAATTACTGCCCATACCGAGAGCTAAGATGTTACACAGAAAAAAAAACACATTCTTAAACATTTTCAAAAATGCTATATTATAGAGAATTTTTTTTTAATATAATAGCTGGAACCATCGTAGACTATTTAGAATACTTTGTGGAAACTACTGTCAGAGAAATAATTTTTGAGTATTTGTCAATTTGTAATGCTTGTACATTAAACTGTAACAAACGGACAGTAATTATAGAGTAGACACTAGAATTTTATTTCATTTATTGGCCGACATTTACAAGTGTATTTACGATGGAATAAGAATTAAGACCTGCAATGTTTAGTTAACGTTAGAGTACTCTTCCATAAATATTTGAAGTTTTTACTCAGTTTTGAACTATACGTTGTTCAAAGTTACAAGAACGGAACCCAGTCCCTTCCAAATTTGATTTAAAATAACCCTTACATACAATTGTGATTTTTTTACCCACGTACTTAATCAAATATAAATACTTGTACCTATTACACCTATACGTATACCTGCTTCTATAGTAGTTTTGCTAAAATTAATAACATTTACTGTAATATTATTTAGTATATCGACCTATTTATAATTTAGAACCTACTTATATTCAATAATCTCCCGATGCATTAATATTTTATTCAAATTACAATCTTGGCACAAAATCAATTTTAAAAATATTTTTTCTCACAAATTCGATCGCGATATAAACGCAGACACAAATGCTTTAATTTATTGTATAGTTTTGCTTAAACTTGTAAATTAAAATGCAAATGCAAATTTCTTGAATATTTATTATTTTAAAATTTCTTAAACAAATAGCTAAGCATGACAACTTTATTTGTTAAGTCCATTGTGAGTTTTTCTTAAACTTTGCTTCATTTATTCTCATAATATTTGTTGGAATTGTTGAAGATGCAGATAGATGTAAGACTTATTGTTACAAGCTTATGTAAACTAAAGTACATAACTATAGGACTAAACGAGAAAAATCCGTCTCTCCATTAAGTTTGAGTAGTTTTTGAGCATTCATAAAATAAATAAAAACATACGTAAATAGAAGTTACGACTATAACAATAGGATTTCTACTGTTACAGAGTTTTTTTTATTATAATGTTTTTTTAACATTCTTATGACTGACACAAAAATCAATGCAATGTATAGCACCTGTAAACTGACATAACTCAAAAAGTTTACAAAAAAAAACATTTGAACATTGATAAGTACTCACACTTAATAAAATAGTGTTACCATGTGGAATATGTGGAATGTAGTTGGATCTACTTAACGCTAAAAACGGGTATAAGCATGTTTTGCAAAATGTTTCTTAATTTTTTTGAGATATGCCAGTTTTGAAAATGCATTGTTTCAGCCAGTTTAAAAAAGAATGTTATACATCATACGACACAGCAAATGTTTACTTTAATTTTAACTATGTATCTCATTCAATATCCTGCACACGCATAATTTTTATTTATTTATTTTATTTATAGAGATACTTTGCGCATGTTTCTGATATTTATAATAATTTTGTATCTTAGTTCTAAATAGTTAAGTGTTAAGTTCTGTTGTAGATAATTTTGTTTTAGTTTATAAGTTACTCACTCACCAAATGATATTTTCTTTGTACTCCTCTCAGTCTTAAAATGGGCGATTTATTGCAAAGTGCACGGCCGAAAGGAGGTGCCATATCTGCTTTAAAAAAATGTATTAACGTGTTTTTAATTTGGAACGATTTTATCATTGAATATTGAGTTTTATATGTTTATGTGGATATCATTTTTATTTTCAGCTAAACATTTTATTGACCGTTGTTGCTTTAATACGTTTTTTTTAGTTGTCACAAATCTTAATAATTTTTTTTTCTGTTCATAAATTGCGATTAATTCTTTCGGCCGTGTGGACTCTCGTGCAGAAAATCGCTACTAATAAACTTATTGTAAAAATGTTACGGCGTATTTTTAACTTACGAATAAGATGTTTATAAAATTGGAAGTCGTTTAATTATTTCGAACGACTTGTTATAAGAAGAAAATTGGTGCTTACAGCTTAACAATTAATGTAACGATGATTTAAATGATTATGTACTCTAATACGAGCGTCATAGTGACGAGTTTGTAGTGGGCCGTGCAGCACTGCATGCGTTGTTATGGTGAACCGCAGCGCCGGATCTTACTAACGTTTAATTATATTTTATTGTTTTATTTTATTTCTTAAGAACTATTTTATCTTTTAGGTAAAATGTACATGACAAATACGACCCTTTTTTCTTCTGAACAAATTATCACAAATTTTTTTTTTTTCATATTTTCAAAATATGATCATCTAATTCGTCGTAGAAAAGTGTAAGTCAATTTAATAAAAATAAAAAAAATCAATAAAAATAAAAAAACTAAATAAACATGAAGAATTCCTTATGTCATTAAATTTGCCATTTGTGCGCCGCATTTTCAATATCGAATATTTTGATTTAAAACAATTTGCGTAATATTTTAGTTACAGTTGTGTTCAGAGTGACATTAAAATATTTAAGAAATTTTTAATTTACAAATTTTATCATTGAACCAAAAATAAATTAAAGCCGATTATGTATTTGAGAATACATTCAATTTTCTTAAATAGTAACACATATGAGTTATTACTTATTAATCAAATTAGAACAAATAATTTATAGTTACGACAGTATTAAAATTTAAAATTTTTGCGTAAGCAGACATTTTTAGTAACATTATTTCATTGTTAATATGCTTACATGCTTTTATATGAACTTTTTAAAGTATTTTGAGATTCGGCGCTGCGGTTCTCGTAAAAGGATACCTAATAGTAGTTGAACTTGCTCAATACGATGATTACTGAAAGTGTTACAGTAAAAGCAATACAAATGAAGGAAACATTAATATGCCTTTTATTTATCCTGAACCCTAATAATTTTTTTTTTAGGTTTCCGTCCCCGTACGGAAGCCTATTACTAAGCCTACAACCTCTGTCTGTCTGTCCGTCCGTCCGTCCGTCCGATGGCTATATCTTTGGAACCGTAATACGAGGGGTGGCAATTAAGTTCCTGGATGTAAGATGGCAGCCTCGGTTGTGTTCTCCTCTAGTCCAGTATAGCCAGCAATCCAGGGAAGTCTCCGGTATGGCACCTACCTTCTCAGAGGTGATATTGACTGGTCGGAGCATGCGCTTTGGCCCTTCCGACTCAGCCACCCATACCGGATAACATAAAAAAAAGTTCCGGGAATTTTTCAATAAAACACAAACAAATTTAGTTACGAACAAAATTTTATTATCGACCTTCACAATAGTCTATACTTCTAGTTCTACTTCTAGTACTACTTCACACTAGTCAATAGTTCTAACTCTACACAACGATTCCAACGTCGCTCCCACGATTGGAAGCACCCTTGTTAATCTTCCGAAGTTAACTCGTTCAGCACCGCGGTTGCAGCTTCCTTCACATCCTGTGCGCGGCCATGATGAGTTCCCTTGAGGTGCAACTTTATCTTGGGGAATAAGAAAAAGTCGCAGGGGGCGATATCGGTGCTATAGGGTGGGTGCGGCAACGTTGGAATGCCTTTTTTCGCCAAAAACTCTTGCACAATGAACGAGGAATGTGCCGGCGCGTTGTCGTGGTGCAAGATCCAGGTGTTCTCGGTGAGTTCACTCATTTTCACGACGCCACTAAAAAAGTTACATTAGAAAAACACACATAAAAAACAAACGAAGTGCGCCATTAATTTTAAATTTCGAATGGAACGAAAGGAAGGTCCCTTCTTTCCAGCCATATGTTTATAAACGACACAGTGTTGCCAGTTCCCGAGTTATATCCAAATTCCCGGGACTTAATTGACAAACCACGTAGCTAGCCGGTTGAATTTTTCACAGAATATGTGTTATTTTCGCGGATATAACAACAAATAAAAACAAAATTAAAGTTAAAAATTTAATCCGATTCGCACTTGGCAGGTTTTTTTTATGTAATCCGGTATGGTTGGCTGAGGGGCCAAAGCGCATGCTACGCCCAGCCAATATCACCTCAGACAATGTAGATACCATACAGGAGACTTCCCTTTGAATTGCTGGCTATACTGGACTAGAGGAGAACACAGCCGTGGCTGCTATGCGGCCATCTTACATCCAGTACCATGGTACCATCCCAGTCGGCTACGATTTGGGCATACCACCTAGTAAGGGCAAGGGAAGTGAACTACAGTTTTACAACGGTCCCGTGCGGTGAAGTAGCAGGTGTAGGTAAGCACCAAATTTTTTTTGTTAGAAAAAACTCGTTGGTGCACGCCGACCGGATTCGAACCACGGACCACTCGTACGAGAAGCCGACACCTAGACCACTCGGCCATCCGCCGCTTAAAATTTTGGTTCCAAGTGGCACGGTTGGTTACATAACCTAGCTAGGGTTTTTTTTTTTTTTTTTTTTTTTTTTTATTGAAACTGACACGCTTGGCTACATCACCTACAACATCCGTGATGTCAGCCCATAACACCGGGTGAACTTGGTGCCACGTCAGTGCTTCCCTTCGGTCGTGCCGGCTACACTGAACTGGACGGAAAACACAAACTATTTACATGGCCGTTTCGACCGACCTTTCATTCAGTGCGGTGGTACCAACCCGGGTGGGTTAAACCCTACCACCTATTAATATAAGAAGGGAGTCATATCCCTTAGTCGCCTTTTACGACATGCACGGGGAGAGATGCAGTGGGGCTATTCTTTTAAAGTACCGGCCCCACACGGTACAGGGTAGGGTACTACATTCGTAGTGTCAGCCCATAAGACATTGGTGAACTAGGTGCCATGTCAATGCTTCCCTTCGGTCGTGCTGGCTACTACACTGAAGTGTACCGAAAACATGAACTATTTACATAGCCCCTATAAGATCTAGTTGTTAATTTCGAACCTCTTATGTTTCCATAAATGTTTTAGATATTTTTTTAATAGTTTCTGAAGAGAAAAATGTTATTTGACTCGCAATTGGACATTTTTATGCCCTGTGACATACATACAAGTACACATATATATCACTAAGATATATATTATTTTTGGCACGAAACTCTAAAACCAGTTTTTTTAGGTTTCCGTATCCCGTACGGAAGCCTATTACTAAGCCTCCGCCGTCCGTCCGTCCGTCTGACCGAGGGCTGTATCTCTTGAACCGTAATAGGTAGCCCGTTGAAATTTTCACAGAATATGTGTAGAATATCTATGGCAGATATAGGAACAAATAATAAAAAAAAAAGTGTTAAAAATTAAGGGGGGCCCCATACAACAAACGTACCGAAAAATCGATTAGTCACACTACTGAATAATAAATGGCGCCACAGGCTTTCATACATTGCATTGCTGAAAGACAAAAGATAGGGGGATAGATACGGAAACCTCCGTGCGCGAGTAAAACTCGCACTTAACAGATTTTTTTTTAACTACTAACAGGACTTAATATGGCCGCATAGGAGCAAGCAGTCCACTATTAGTCAGCAATCCGTCGGACCAATCAGACGGAAGTCTCCGTTATGGCACCCTTTCGAAGGTGATGGGCTGATCGGAGCATGTGTTCTGGCACCTTTGTCTCAACCACCCACAATGGATTGCATAAAAAAAGAATCACGTAGAGCTTGCTACGAGATCTCGTAGGCGTGCTACGCGGCGTAGCAGCCTAAAATAAATTCACATCCTATTACTGTGAAATAAAATTCTTATTTAAAAAGAAGAAAGTGAGTAAGCCCGCTACCGTTCCTTTATTTAGGCGCGCGGAACAATTCGGTTTGTATGAGAGCCAAATCTTAGCGTAACCGGAACTGAATTTCATTTACCACAAGCTGTGCCCGCGGCTCCGCCCGCTCTCATATTTCACTTCACTGCTAACATCATAAGCTATTTAGCGTGATAGTATGCCTATAGTTGATGGGAAGAATCAAGCTATCCGTAGAATTTTGTTTTATTAAAATCGGTTCAGTGGTTCTCGAGTTATAAGCGGACAGACAGACACTCAGACAGACAGAAAGCAGACGTTGGATTTTATTATAGGTAAGGATGGGTAAATAATTAGCACATTTAACTATACGTGACACAGGATAGGCATCCTTTGTCACGTATACTTTCAAATGTGCTTATAGTTAGTTTCGTCGAATTCGGATGAGTTTAAGAGTTATGGAGGAACATACATACATATATACAGGAAATATTTCAAAAAATCGTCAATTTAGTTTAGTATCATACATACATGTATGATACTATGTAGATGTACCGTGTGGGGTCGGTACTTAAAAAGAATAGCCCCACTGCATCTCTCCCCGTCGCATGTCGTAAAAGTCGACTAAGGAATAAGAAAATTCATCAGCCTCGGTAGCTCAGTGGCGCGGTTGGTTAGTCAACTGTTATTAAGCAACGCTGAGCGCGGTCAGTGTTTGGATGGGTGACCGCTCGACCGTTGGAGGCTGACCGTGGTTCGGATTCCACGTTAAACTGTAGGTCCCTTCCCTTCTTACCTTACTAGGTGGTAGGGTTTATCCCGGCCGGGTTGGTACCACCGCACTGAACGAAACGTCGGTCGAAACGGCTATGTAAATAGTTCGTGTTTTCCGTCCAGTTTAGTGTAGCCGACATGAAATGAAGGGAAGCACTGACATGGCACCTAGTTCACCCTGTGTTATGGGCTGACATCACGGATGTTGTAGGTGATGTAGCCAACCGTGTCAGGTTCCAGAAAAAAAAAAATACATAGAGTCTACGAACGCAATATGTCATAAAACAAATTAACTTACTGCATGACCATTCTTTACAGATTTATTATTAGTATTGGATATTTAAATGATTTCTCTCGGAAACGGCTTTAAACATTTGGATGAAATTTTGTATTTATATGAGTTTTTTTTTTTCAAGTTTATCTAGATAGGTGTTGACGCCGAGCGAAGCTCGGTCGCCCAGGTACTAATATTTATGTCGCGTTTGCTCGCACAATAAACTGGTTTATGCTTCTGTGTTTTCAAATATTATTTTTTGTTTTATTACCTATAACCTATTCCCACTACTATCCACATGTACTAAGAGCATACCCAATAACAATTTCTGAAAAAATATTTTTTTTATATAAATTTTGAAGATGTCATATGAGAATAATAATTTTTTTTTTATGGAAACTGACACTTTGGCTACATCACCTACAACATCCGTGATGTCAGCCCATAAAACATGGAGGAATTCTTTATTTTATTTTATTTATATACATAGTTTGTTATTGTTTTTTATTTTTATTTTTTACTGCTTTAACTTAATTGCTCCTTTGTTAATTAATCATTTTTAACTGCCAAAATAATTTAGGTATTTTATCTTATATAAACTGTAATAAATATGTATTCTTGTATACTTTTTTATTTACTAGTATGTGCTTTCGTCGTCCTGGGTACCATCCCGGGAACGAAGTACCTTACATTTTACATTCCCACGCTCAAGTCTTTTGCTACTACCTACTTATATATCACAACACACGACTATCAAACATCCAAAGGTGTACTGGAAGAAATCCCTGTAAAGTGAAGTCCGCCTTTGTACCTCGAGTAAATAATTGATTGATTCTGTAAAATGTTTTTGGAGGAATAAAATATTTCTGTCTATCTGATCAAGCGGCGGGTGGCCGAGAGGTTTGGGCAGCGGCTTCTCATGTGAGAGGTCTGAGGTTCGAATCCGGTCGGCGTGTACCAATGACTTTTTTCTGGCAAGAAAATTTACGTGCATACCTACACCTGCTGCTTCACCGTTCGGAACCGGTGTAAAACTGTAGGTCCCTTCCCTTGCCCCTTACTAGGTGGTAGGCTCAAATTGTAGCCGACTGGATTGGTACCACCGTACTGGATGTAAGATGGCCGCACAGCAGCCTCGGCTGTGTTCTCCTCTAGTCCAGTATAGCCAGCAACGCAGGGAAGTCTCCGGTATGGCACCTACCTTCTCGGAGGTGATATTGGCTGGTCGCAGCATGCGCTTTGGCCCCTACCGACTCAGCCACCCATACCGGATTACATAAAAAAAATTACTGGTGACAATAACTAGGTAATCAAGAAAAAAATTATGAAAAAAAACTTGTCTGCTCATATACATTAAAGTTATACGCTGGTCTACTGAATAATTTGAGTCCTTACTTCAATGAATGAATTATTCATTCTCGGTCACCCGCCTAAACTAGCCTGCAACAACATGCATCGCTTCTATAAACCATGCATCGCTTCTATAAACCATGCATTGATTCTCGATACAACATTCCGTCCACAGCGATCGTGAAAATCAATATTCCGCGCCACCACCCGCACACACATGCACACTTCACGCATACCAACATAGCTCACTGCCCACTTTTGCCCTTCCCTACAAGGAATAGGGGACAAAATAGACACGCACACACACTAACAAACGCTCCGCTCAAAGTTTCGGCAATTCGACTTTATCACAATGGGATAAGCGTCAGAATGGAAAATCATGGATCCATGCTCGATACGAAATTCCAATTCTACACACATACACACTACCTTATGCGACATTTCCCACAGCCCAGCAGTACCGGCGTTCCATTTTCAAACATGCTAGCAAGGGCTGCCTTGGTTTGCAATTTAATATCTTAACTTCGTACAAATAGGGTGGACAATCGAGAATCAGATTGTTGGGAATTGAGACAGTTTTGCACTGGAATAAGTAACGAATGGATAATCGACGGCCAGCCTTGTGCGATATCGATTTTACTAGGGGAGAGTTCAACTCGAATGTGGGTCGTGCGGTAAGTGTGTTTTTCTCTTTCTAGCGCGTGTTTTTGTACATTCAGAAGACCGAGAAGGATATAGAGAGCCGTTTCGTGCAGAACGAGGGCTCAGTACTGAGGGGTTGTCATGGAAACGGGTGTTCCATTTCGTGCTAGGGTTTGTTGATTTCCAATAGATTGTAGCTGACAATCTTACGTAGCTAGAGTCTATATCGAGATATCGAACGATGTTCTCTCGTTCGATTCGGCGCCTAGCTTCTTCGTACTAAAACAATAAGGCTATTTTTCATAGAAATAAATGGTACATTTAGAGTTTCGTAGTTATATACATGCATACCACACGCTGTATCCCGACAATTGGGGTAAGCAGAGTAACCAGTGTTGCAAGTACTCTTGTAAATTACAGCACAACACCGACCACCACGTTTAGCAAAGCATTAGGACAAGATAACTATCATACATACATACCACACGACAGGCTGTATCCCGACAATCGGTGTAAGCAGAGTAATCGGTGTTGTGCTGCAAGTACTCTTGTAAATTATTCCATAACACCGACCATCACGTTTAGCAAAGATAACTATCATGCAGCAAGTAAGGCACGAAGACCCACCTGCCGCATGACTCGGTGGAAGGACCGTGCCAAGGTGAAAGGTGGCTCGCTATCGCTCTTTAGTACGGTATCTCGACCTTATATCTTAGTCGCCTTTTACGATATGCACGGGGAGAGATACCGTGGGGTAATTCTTCTTAAGTACCGGCCCCACACTGTTTCGTAGTTAAAACCAGGAATACATTGAAGTAACTAGTTAATGCAGGAACTTATCAAAATGTCCACAATAGCATCGTATCATCAATCCTTCCTTATCCTTACCTATAATAAAATCCAACGTCTGCTTTCTGTCTGAGTGTCTGAGTGTCTGAGTGTATGTCTGTCTGTCCGCTTATAACTCGAGAACCACTGAACCGATTTTAATAAAAAAAAATTCTACGGATAGCTTGATTCTTCCCATCAACTATAGGCTACTTACTATCACGGTAAATGGCTTATGAGGTTAGCAGTGAAGTGAAATATGAGAGCGGGCGGAGCCGCGGGCACAGCTAGTAATACATATAATAAAATTGTAAAACTGGCCTTGCCTGTACATTTTAAGATATTTGCAAGGAAAAAATATATTTGGGGGAGGAAGGATAAGTAATAGAATGCATTAAGCTAATTTTAGGTTTTCGTATCCCGTACGGAAGCCTATTACTAAGCCTCCTCCGTCCGTCCGTCCGTCTGTCCGAGGGCTGTATTTAAAATTTTGTCTGTTCGTGTGTTCTGAGATCTGTAAAAACCACTGAACCAATCTCGAACGGAGCTTTCAGAAAAATATAAGGCGTAACATACTTACCCCCCAAGTACAGTATCGGGTCCTTCAAGAGAGGTGTGAATAGGCACATGTCAGGCGGGCATGGCATTCGCTACGCCCGCATGCGACCGAATGTCCATTGGCGTCCTTAGACACCTTATGGATGACTCGGCACCACATGTCGCGCTTACTATAAAAATTATTAATAATAAATGATTTAAATTTACAAAATATTTGTTTTAAATGTATTTTTATTATTGATATTAATAATAAAATGTACACAGGTTTAAATATTTCGACTTTTAAAAAAATCATATAATAAAAAAATCACCCTATCAACCTCTCATATTACGTCATATACGACAAAAAAGTCGAAATATTTGAACCTGTGTACATTTTATTATTAATATCACTATAAAAACATATTATAGGATATACATATAATATGTCCAATTCAATTCAATTCAATTCCATTTATTCTCTATAGGTAACAAGGTTACACTTAGGTTCGTCAACATGCAATAGTGATAGGTATAATAACAATATACAATAAGGTAGGTACTTAAATCTTTATAGTTCTATCTATGTTATGGTCCAAGCAAGAAGAAGAAGTCCAGTTCAGTATAGCCAACATAAAATCAAGGAAAGCACTCATATGGTACCTAGTTTACCCGGTGTTATGGGCTGACATCACGGATGTTGTAGGTGATGTAGCCAACCGTGTCAGTTTCCATAAAAAAAAATTAAACAAAAACACAACATAATATTTTCTTGAAAGTATATATCACAGAATTAATACATTTGCAGAAATGTAACAATTCATCCTTATTACCTCATTCCTACACCTACCTACTAACATTCCCAACTCAGACCCATATCTCTGTTCCGACACCATTGTGCCCACTATCAATGGATTTTAAAAGGCCCTGAATCACAAAGAAACTTTAGTGTTGCCCTTTCAACACGGAGCTAGGTAGTAAATCACTATAAATAGATAATATAGATAAAAGTGAAAAATTTAGGGTTTCGTTGGGGTTTTTGAGGGTTACGTATCCATACGGAAGCCTATTAACGCCGTCTGTCTGTCTGTCTGTCCGTCCGTCTGTCCGAGGGCTGTATCTCTTGAACCGTAATAGGTAGCCCGTTGAAATTTTCACAGAATATGTGTCATTATGGCCGATATAACAACAAATAATAAAAAAAATAAGAAAAAGTAACAAATTCACGGGTGTCCCCATACAATAATCTAAAAAGTGTATGCGCGCGATCTACCGAAAACAGTATGAAGCATTTTAACTAATCATGAATTTTAACTAATATGAAGCACTTCATAAAACACGCCATACATGGCGTGAGTGGCGCTGACCATGACATGGCGATACTAAACCCTCGGTGCGCGAGTTCGACTCGCACTTGGCCGGTTTTTTTTATGTAATCCGGTTTGTTATAGTAGCCATAGTACATGTAGGGTTCAAGAGATACAGCCCTCGGACAGACGGACGGACGGACAGACAGACAGACAGACAGACGGCGGCGTAGGCTTAGTAATAGGGTCCCGTACCGGATACGGAACCCTAAAAATTAAGGATGAATGGTACGGAACCCTGTACCCGGATACACCAGTGAACCCCGGAAGGTAGGTACATTCTAGTTAGGAGTAGGGAGCGATATTGCGGTATCAGCTAGCAGGTGTTCGATCGATACTTCGATTTTTTCTACGCGTAAATCGATATCTACGAAGAGCGTTCCAAAATAAAATGAATTAAATGAAATGAATTATACTTTCTTGCAAAAAAATCAGTATTTTATTTCGAGAAATTTATATTCCACATTAAGTAATTTATATGTATTGATATAAGTATGGCTTTTATATAACTAACATGTACTTACATGTATTATTGATAAATATTGTTATAATTATTTTATCTTCAATTCTCACGCTTAACTCTTTGGTTACTAGCTAATTACATTCCACTATATTAATCTAATGGATGGATGAGAAGAGCGGAAGACCGTGTGTGGTGGCATGCCTTGGGAGAGGCCTATGTGGCCTCCAGCAGTAGACCGATACAGGCTGATGATGATGATGATATTAATCTAATCTCAAACATCCAAAGGTTGACTGACTGTAACAAATATATGTAAGAGATGAGTCCTCCTTTGCACCTTTTTTTTTTAATTTTTTTTTTATCGATAGCGCGACATGTCGCATCGTTACACCTACAAGTAGGTGTCTAACGATGCCCATGGACATTCTGTGATGCACGGGGATTGCGAATGTCATGCCGGCCTGACAGGAGCCTTTTCACGCCCCTTTTGAAAAACCCCAGGCTGTACCTTATATACATTTTCTAATGTACTTACTGTTGAATGTTTCTTGGAGCAATAAAGCATTTTCTATCTATCTAATTTTATTTTTCTTCGTTTTCTTCGTACTAAACTGCAGACAAAAATTAAAAAAAATTTCATCTTAAAAATAAAGTTTCACGTCAAAAAATGTTTCAATTTCAAAGTGAAATATAACATGGGCGTCGTTAGCCACCTTAGGGTTGACAGTGACACGGCGCCACGTGCCGCGCTTTCTATAAAAAATCGCCGAAGTGCGAGTCAGACTCGCGCACGGGGGTATAGCAATTAAAAAAAAAGTTGAAAAAAACGCGTGTCTTGTATCCCCATGCAAGCCCCTTTATTTTTTTTTTATTTATTTTTTTTTTTTTATTTATTGTCATATCCGCCAAAATAAAACATTATGTGAAAATTTTAACCGGCTAGCTATTACGGTTCCAAAGATACAGCCATATCGGACGGACGGACGGACAGACAGACAGACAGGCGTCGCAGGCCAAGTAAGGGATATGGAAACCTATAAAACCGTAGAATAAAAAAGTAGAGAACGGATCAAACTAATTTCGTATTTAATTTATGCTAACGGCAGATGTTACAACCATTAATTTTCTCTCAAGAATAAACTAAAAAGTTACCTGATGACAATAAAAAAAAACTGGCCAAAAAACAATCCCCCTAATTGATTTCGGAACGCAGTTCATTGCGTGACGTAAGATCCAAAATGGCGACTAAGCGCGTGCGCAACGCCGTGTGTCCACAACAGCTGGGACTAGACCTCCCTCTTCCTTCCCCCTCTATCCCCCTGTCCCCTTCTATACCCTGTCTCCCCTTCTTGCTGTCACGTGTATGGTAATCTAATGGTGTTCTCCCCCCTATATTGTTTTTACGCAGTATGAACTGAAAGTTATGGTCTTTGCCGACAGATACAAAATATATGAATCACTAAATGCAGAAAGGGCACATCAGCACGTTTTTGCGATATTCACTTTTTGATGGAATTATAATCTTTGTATGTAAATACACCTTCTGTGTAAAAACGGCACACCTGGGACTGCTCTAGCCATGTTTGTATGCGGCGTGAAATTGTAGTTTAGCTCAGAAAGGGCACATCGGACCCGAATATGTGCCCTTTCTGCAATTAACATATGGCAAAAAGATTTTAAAAAATCAAGTTACACTACCCTATTCGTGGATATTCGTACTTACCGTGCAACAGAAGTCTCGGCCTGATTTTTAAAATTGTTTTTGTTGATAAAAATAACCCTTTTTTTTGGTAGAATTAAATATGTAAGTTCAAAATGGTATGGCAAATGAAATTAATTGCAAAAAGGGCACATTTTTATTTTTTTATTATTTTTTATATCGTTATCTGTATCATTCATTATTCATATTGGTTAACACATCCTTCGATTTGTCTATTTAAAGGCTACCCCTGTAATTTTTTTCAGATTTTTTGTAAATAAAGAGGCCAAGTTATACGTTTTTTTGCTCTTCTGTAAAATTTTGAAAAGTGCTGATTCACCCTTTCTGCATTTAGTGATTCATATAGAGATTGATTAATTAATTTCATATTTATATGGGGAACACTGAAAAAAGGTGAAGAAATAAATATAGTACATGATAGGATTTTCGTCAACGTCTAAACGTGTTTCTCGTATGGGGACCCCATTAATTGTTATTTCTTTTTAATTCTTTTTTAGGATATCCACGATAATAAAACATAGTCTGTGAAAATTTCAAAAGTTTATCTAATACGGTTCTATTTAAAGGTAGGACGGACAGACAGGCGGCGTAGGCTTGGTAATAGGCTGCCGTACCCGTACAATACGGAACCATATAAACTAAAAACTGAAAAGAAAATACTCACCAATAAAATAAAATACCGATATCAGTGAAAAATTATTAACAATAAACCCGATTTAGACGGGACACTTGACGGATTTGTCACGAAACAAAATTCATAAATAAATAATAAATAAACTCATCTCTTATTATTATAGCAAATTATGCACTGACGTGGCACCAAGTTCCACTGATAAATAAAATACACCCGGTGTTATGGGCTGACATCACGGATGTCGCGTCGTAGGTGATTTATCCAACCGTGTCAGTTTCCATAAAAACAAAAATTAAAAAAAAAACAAACGTCACGCGCCGTCTACTAAAACCTAAAACCTATCTTTCTTGTAAAACTAACACAACTTAAACATGACTTTCGTGCGCGCTGTGCACTAGCGGGCTATACGGGTTGATCCAGTGAGTCGCCGACCCTGAGGTTAGGGCCGTCGACCGCTGCGCTGCTGTGCAAGAAATCGATACGTGGGGTCGATAAAGCGGAAATCGATATCGAATGGTCGTTAATGAGGTAGTTCTTTTTGTTATGTTAACCGCATTCGGTGACTGAGCTAGGGATTGGAGCTTTAGGCACAGCCAATCCCCCCCTCCCCGCACCCAAGTCAAAGAAGGAGCCAGGTCGAAATTGCGATTAATAAATTGATTAATACCGTTAAACCAATACGAATTATTACGAAATGTGAAATTCCACATTATTTCAAATTTTGAATTGAATAGAATAGAAATACTCTATTGCAAGTAATTCACAGAAAAATAGTACACAAAAGAAACAAAATAAAATTCAGGAGTGCGCAAAGGCGGACTCATCACAACGAGTGATCTCTTCCACTCAACCTTGGATGTGAGGAATGAAACATATAGGTAAATATATAGGTAAAGAAAGAAGTATGTTTTCAAAATAGATAGAAATGCTTCAAATACATTTTGCAGAAGCCATAATATAAATTTATATGTTACATGTTTTTCTTCCAGTCGTCCTTTCGTTTGTTTGTGAGTCATATGTTGTGAAATACAAGTAGGTAAAAGCAAAAGACTAGAGTGTGGGAATGTAAAATGAAATTTTTTTAAGATGTTGTTTTATTGTTTTTAACAACGACATTTAATGTGTTTTCAATAAAATCAAATCTACATTATATATGTAATATGTAAATGGTTATGAATATTGATTGAACCAAATGTTACTACTCGATAAATAAATAAATATATAGAGCTTAGTGCAGAAGATAATGGTACCTTAATTAGTATATTTTTCTATTTTTTAATGTGCTCTAAGTGTTATTGCTTGTAAATATTATCTTTTTTTGTGTAATCCGATATGGGTGGCTGATTCGGAGGGGCCAAAGCACATGCTCCGACCAGCCAATATCACCTCCGAGAAGGTAGGTGCCATACCGGAGACTTGTCTGGATTGCTGGCTATACTGGAGAACACAACCAAGGCTGCTATACGGCCATCTTACATCCAGTACGGTCGTACCAACCCAGACGGCTAAAACTTGTAGTAAGGGACAAGGGAAGGGACCTACAGTTTTACACCGGTTCCGGACGATGAAGCAGCAGGTGTAAGTATGCTCGTAAAGTTTTTCGTCAGAAAAAACTCATTGGTGCACGCCGACCGGATTCGAACCTCGAACCTCTCGCATGAGAAGCCGATGCCCAAACCACTCGGCCACCCGCCGCTTATTAGCCTGTTCATGAAATAGATTTAAAATTGAATGTTATCCAATCGTAGCTACCAACAGTGTATCAAAATTATCGACAAAACATGTGGATCTGCCAGCCCTAGCGGAACCCCTCTTTCGGCGCCCCTAGTGTCAATGCACTAGTGGCCAGGTGCTGTAGGAATAGGGTGAGCGGTTTGCAAGTACCGGACTGTCTGGTTGGCGTGCCGTACCATTGTTGGTGAATATTGGGAATATTTTTTTAAATGTCAAACCCATTTGACTTCAATGTTCAAACCTGTACGCGGTGAAGGAAAACGCCCGCTCTGAGCAGACCTGTACAAAGTTGTTTATGAGGTTTCTTGGAAAAAATTGCATTAGGCGCTAAGTCCGAATTTTTTGAATGAACAATATTGATAGAAACTCACATTCAAATTATTAATTAGTAATTCGCAAATTAAATGTGTTAATATTAGTTTTAATATGTTGAGACTATTTTTATTAAATTTAGGAAGTTTATTTTTATTTGTTTCTTCCAAAGAGATTTTATGTGTTTCTTCAGCAAAATTTTCTTGTTGTTTATTCATCATTTATATGGCAGTAAAACTGCACTCGAACTTGTCATAATTTTGTTCTATACGGTTCGATTAAATAATAAATATAATTAAAATATTAAATTATCCTTCTTTTATTGCATAAATGTTTTTATTATATTGGTTCTACACAGATTTGTAAGAATCTGTATGCTATATTTACATGAGTTCTTAGAGCACAACACCGATTACTCTGCTTACCTCGCTAGTCAAGATATAGCGTGATGGTATGTATGTATCATTGGCATGTATTTGTGTATTTGTAAGGCGCTGCAGATATTTTATCGACTTATAATATTTATTGTCATTTTCGACTGCCTCGATCACCGCATCATACGCCATGTTAATTTTTAAAACTAAAAAACTTCATAATGTCAGAATATTTGGCTTGTATTCTTCTTGACATTGTCAACAAAACTTCATATTTGACAATTGCACCAGTGACATTTAAAGATAAATAATTAAAAATGAAATTTGCAAAAAAACAAGAATTATTTCGTACTCGTTGTATCAGAGTGGATACACTTCTGTCGTATTGAGACAACGTAAGATCATCGCCCGCCCTTCATTCAACACTCTGGTTTTCTTCAAAACTAATGTTTTAACCGCCCCAACCAAATAGCCCTAGCCAGTGGAGCTGTGTGAATAACTAGGGGTTGTCTCGCCTCGCGGGGGTCGCTGTTTGAGGGCGCGGGCGCGAGGTCGGGCGGCTTAGGGGCGCGGGGTGAGGCTATGGCTCTACTAGAAACGCGCACGCGTCACTCAGTCTCGCCCGCCGCTCCGCCGGGCCAGGCCGCGCGCCGCGCCAACATGGACGACAGAATGCGCGACAGAGCACCCCTCACGGTCATAGTCGCCCCGGGGGCGAATTCTCCGTCGCGTCTCTCCCCAGACGAGCTCCTAGCCGGTGACGCCGACGCCGCATTCCATCCACTGTCCGCTGTCAACGGACGGCTCACACCGCCGGGCTTAGAACCAGCGTCATACGCGACACTGACGCCGCTTCTTCCGCTGCCTCCTATCAGCACAGTCTCCGATAAGTTCGCCTATCACGCTGGCGGAACCTTCACTGTCATCCAGCAGCAGCAGTCCTATGCTGCGCTCTCACCAGCGCCATACGCAGAACCGCTGTCGCCGCAATCGGCCTACAGCAGACGCAGCGCTTCGCCGGGATCTTTCGAGAGAAGATCGCCGACGCCGCCGCTGCCGTCGCCCGGTTTGGATGGCTTGCTGCCGAGAGATGACGCGCCGCCGGTCGGCGCTGACGGCGAAGAGATCAACACCAAGGAGCTGGCGCAGAGGATCAGCGGTGAGCTGAAGCGCTATAGCATACCGCAGGCGATATTCGCACAGCGTGTGCTCTGCCGCTCTCAGGGGACACTCAGTGACCTACTGCGGAACCCCAAGCCCTGGTCCAAGCTGAAGTCCGGACGGGAGACCTTCCGCAGAATGTGGAAGTGGCTACAAGAGCCAGAGTTTCAGAGGATGTCGGCGCTGCGGTTGGCCGGTGAGTCTTATTCGAGCGTTCTATATTTTTCTGGAAAATGACACGGTTGGATACATCACCTACAACATCCGTGATGTCAGCTCCTAACACCTTGGTGAACTAGGTGCCATGTCAGTGCTTCCATTCGGTCGAGCCGGCTACACTGAACTGGACAGAAAACATAGTTTACATAGTAGCCGTTTCGACCGACTTTTTATTCAGTGCGATGGTACCAACCCGGGCGGGTTAAAAAACCCTACCAACTAGGTTGACTAGGAGAAATTCCTCTAAGGGATAAGTCCGCCTTTGCCCCTCATGTCTCTTGATACTTATCGTTTGTTACTGTTAAATGTTTTGGAGCAATAAAGTATTTCTATCTATCTAGTATGGTGAAAAGGGAACGGACCTACAGTTTTACTTGGAATCCGGAGCACGATCAGCCTTCAACGCCCGAGCAGTCACCCACCCAAGTACTGACCGCGCCCAGGTGTGCTTATGATCACGATCGACAGTCGACCGGCCGCACCACTGAGCTACCGAGGCTGACGAGGTTCTTTTGGATACTATTATGTATGTGATGGATGATACAGAGACAAGAAAAGTTTTAAGCTCTTTAAATTATTTTCTAATTTGCTTTATTTATTCTATACATACACACATACATAGCGTAACGCCTGTTTCTCAGTGGGCTAGGCAGATACAGCGAGAACGGATCTCCGCGTGCCACGATCCTGACACACCTCTGCCGCCTCTTCCACTCTCATAATGTTCTTCATGCATGCTCGTCGGTTACCGGTACTACGCACTTGACCCTATTTGAGCACATGCCCGATCTGGTCCAGTTAGGTGCGTCTAGGGCGACCCTTCCTTTAAATTTTTTTCTTCCTTTCGTTAGCCTCCAATCATCCATTCTTGCAACATGACCGAACCACCGGAGCATTCCTTCCTCAATCCTTGTGACTATATCTTCTTTCGGCCCACGACACTCTCGCACTGCACTATTTCTCAATCTATCTCTCATTGTAACTCCACACATACTCCTCAACGCGCGCATTTCCACAGCATTTATCCAGCTTTCATGCTTCGTCTGCCATGCCCAACTTTCACTCCCGTACATCAGTGTAGAGGCCAACACTTAACCATGGACGGCCAGCCAAACGTGACCTAGTGGACATACTTAGACTGCTTGCAAATTGAAGATAAAATAATTAACAATAAGAATATATTAATAAATAATACATGTAATTTCCCTTGCAACTTACTGAGGTGGTATTCTCATACAATTTATTTTCGTTTTTTTTGTGGAAACTGACACGAATGGCTACATGACCTACAACATCCATGATGTCATCCCACATCTTGGTGGACTGGGTGCCATGTCACTGCTTCTATTCGATCGTGCCGGCCACACTGAACTGGACGACAAACACAAACTATATACATAGCCGTTTCGACCGACTTTTCATCGTGAATAGCGAAGTTTATTCGTCACTTCTTCTTCACATTGAATTTAGAACTGGCGAAATTTTCGACATGTCAAGCGTAGGTTACCTACCTATGGATGAAATCAATCAATCAATATCAATATCATTAATACTAATAATAAATCTGTAAGGGATGCTCATGGAGTAAGTTAATTTGTTTTATGATATATTGCGTTTGTAGACTCTATATATGATACTTAAACGAAATTGGCGATTTTTTGAAATATTTTCTGTATGTATGTATGTATGTTCCTCCATAACTCTTAAACGGATCATCCAAATTCGATGAAACTTAATACAAGCACTTGTATGTAACTATATGGGATACAGAATAGGCTAAATAAAATTGATCCGGTTACGCTAAGATGTGGCTCTCATCTCATACAAACCGAATTGTTCCGCGCGCCGAAATAAAGTTGCGGTAGCGGGCTTACGTACTTTCTTCTTTTCAAATACGAATTTCACGCGAGCGAAGCCGCGGGCAAAATTATACAATAAAATTAAATGTTGGTCCTCTGGCCATTTTTATCCCGCCCGGCGTTTACCACGAAATCGCAAGGGGAGTGTTTTGGTAAACAAATGCGTGTGTCAGCTGTACATCGATTTGCGAGAATCGATGTCGGCCGACGGCGGCGCGGAGGGGTCAGCACTGTGCCGTCGTCGCCGCTCGATGAACGATAACTTCCGCGACGGCACAACGCGCGTGTATTCCGCGGTAGCGGCCCGGCCCGGCGGCGCGGCTGCGGCGCGGAGGCGCGGTGTTGTGCGTTCGAAAGTCCGCGGGGAACCTGCGACTTGCACTCATTTGCCGTTGAATGTGTAATTTTTTACGGTACCCTTTTGTTGTTGACATTGGGCTTTCGAGAACGCATCGGTTCTCTAAATCGTTTCTTTGACCGTGCAACTGTTGGGACTGACCGTGGTTAGGTTTTCACATAAAACTGTAGGTCACTTCTCATTCTTACTAGGTGGTAGGGTTTAATCCGACCGTATCGGTACTATCGCACTGAATGAAGGTTTTCCCCCCAGTTCAGTGAAGCCGGCACGACCGAAGGGAAGCACTGATACAGCACCTAGTCCACCAAGGTGTTATGGGCTGACATCACGGATGTTCTATAGGACCTTTCTTTGTCGCACCGCTAGAGTGTGGAAGTGTCTTCCGGCGAGTGGGTTTCCCGAATCCTTGAACCAGGGTGTCTTCAAACGTCGTATCAACGGGCTAGACAGCCTGGCAACAGTCCGCAAATCTGCTGGCATGGCACCTAACTGAGCGTGGTTTCGCGAGGAGAGATGATTTTGGCTCTGTCGACTGCACCATTACATAAAAAAAATACCTCAAAAGAGGAAAAAACGGAATACTTATAGGATCACCTTGTCTGTCTGTTTATTGTTTATTGTATAATTTCATCCACAGGTAGGTAACCTACGCTTGGATATGTCGAAAATTCCGCCAGTTCTAGATTCAATGCGAAGAAGAACTGACAAACAAACTTCGCAAGTCACAATGTTTTGTTAGTACCATATAAGTTTTATATATTATTATAGTAAGTATTATATTATAGTAACTTACAAATAATTAACCCATACTACCGCTCACAAGAGCATTAATATTTACAGCATAAACATGAATACTGAAGAATCTGACCACACTGCCTATTTAAATTACCTATATCTGGTGTATAGTGACATCGTCAATTTTGTCCTTACCTATAATAAAATCCAACGTCTGCTTTCTGTCTGAGTGTCTGTCTGTCCGCTTATAACTCGAGAACCACTGAACCGATTTTAATAAAACAAAATTCTACGGATAGCTTGATTCTTCCCATCAATAGGCTACTTACTATCACGCTAAATAGCTTATGAGGTTAGCAGTGAAGTGAAATATGAGAGCGGGCGGAGCCGCGGGCACAGCTTGTATTTCATAATATATCAAGTCAAATAAAAAAAAATGATAAATAAAACAATTAGTTTATAATTAAGTAATAAAACAATTAGTCTGTTCTGTCTGTCCGTCTGTCACGGCCTATTTTCTCCGAATATACTGAAAGAAAAAAGTTGAAATTTGTTACATATATAGAGTTTGATGACCGAATCACGGAGCTATAGCGTAAATGAACGATCTTCGATAATTTAATAATAAATATAATATATATTAAGATATAAGATAATTTAATTCAATATTGGGGGACTAGTAAGAATGTTTAATTTTCTTTTCAAGTGCATTATGTGATATATCCATGAAAAGGGCTCTTTGTCAGGAATACTAATAGAGTTTTTTTTATAATTTCAAAATGCATACCTTAAAAGATTTGATATTATAGAAAATATACAAAAATAGAGCAATTCGGAAAAAGAAATTGTAATTACAGGAAAACCTAAACGAAAATCCTAAGTCTTAAGTTCTCACGGAAAACAGAATAGTACGGAACCCTCTCCCTCTCCGCGCGAATCGAGTCCGACTCGCACTTGAGCCCTTTTTTATGGAAACTGACATGGTTGGCACCTTCAGCATCCGTGATGTCAGCCCATAACACCGGTGGAACTAGGTGCCATGTCAGTGCTTCCCTTCATTTCAAGTCGGCTACACTGCACTGGACGGAAAACACGAACTACATATTTACATAGCCGTTTCGACCGACGTTTCATTCAGTGCGGTGGTACCAACAAATATATCTCTTACGTCCAAGTAAATAGATCTAACTAAGTAGATTCCTTTATAATGAAATAGAGATTACAGTTTCAGTATCGTGTGGGTCCGGTGCTTAAAAAGAAGATCCCCACTGCATCTCTCCCCATGCATGTCGTAAAAGGCGACTAAGGGATAAGGACAAGATGTCGTGCTAAAGGGCGACAGGCTCGCCACCTCTCACCTTGGTACGGTACTTCCACCGAGTCATGCAGCAGGCGGGTCTTCCTGCCTTATTTGCTGCTTGATCGATTGAATCTTGTTCGAATACTTTGCGAAACGTGGTGGTCGGTGTTGTGCTGTAATTTACCAGAGTTCTTGCAGCGCAACAGCGATTACTCTGCTTATTCCGATTGTCGGGATTCAGCCTGTGTGAAGTATGTAAGAATATTCCTTAATTTGACTGAAAAAACAGACACACACCATTGTATGGGAACTGATCACTCATCTCATCATACTCTTAAGAGCAAAAAATAGACACACAAACACCATTCGAAGTGTTTACTAATAGGGTTCAACCGTCAACGTGTGAATCACGCACGGACGGACGGACATAGGTGTGAGCGTTCAGAACCCTACGTCACTAACAAGACTCTCTAGAACCAACCTAACCCTTCCGTGAATGCTTTTTGCGTGCGAAATCAACTTTCCAAGCGGACGCTATTTCAAAGGAAATTTCCAAAAGTTTGTTACGAAAAATCGCGAACCTTCCACTAAAGCCGCCCCGTGGAAGCCTTAGACCACGTGATCTGAAATATTGTTCACCCGAACGAAGCTGGCCTTTAGAAGGTAAACTTGTGCCAAGTACAGTATCGGGTCCTTTAAGAGGAGCGTGAATGCCTATTATATATTATACCTGTCAGATCGCATGGCATTTGCAACCCTCGCGTACGCCCGAATGTCCGTGGTCGTCGTTAGACACCTTATAGGTGGCTTGGCGCCACATTTCGCGTTCGGCACATCGACCGACAAAAATTGTTTGTAGGTATAGGTCGTTCGTTCTAACCTGAGGCGTACAAATACATTCACACATGACGGTGAGCATAAAATTCTGCGAGTGTAGTAGTGCTCAGGCCATGTATAGGTGTATGTCAAGCATTTGTATAAGAGAAATGCATTTGTGTGCGTACGTGTGTTCGCCTCAGGTTAGGCCGTCCATGCTATAAGTGGGTTCATTTGCAAAGTTTTGACCAATGATAACTTTTATCAGGTGTCACGTGGTATCGAGATACGATTTTTTTTTTCTTTATTTTTTAAAATTACCAAAATCCCCGCTTTGAACCCTTGTAACTTTTGTTTATGATTGTATCAGCACGAAATAAAATTTATTGGATTTTACGATGTATCCTTGTTCTATATAAGATATTATTTGATGAAGTTAAAACCATGAAAAGGACTTATGACCTCCCAAAGTCCCGAGAACGAGTAAAATTATGACAGAATCTTAATTTCTTAATTTATTAAAAAAATTAACTGACAGCAATTGAGAGCTTCGTTTTCTTTTAAAAAGTTCGCTACGCCCTTTCCAACGGTATACCACATCTCATACAAAATAATTCACAATCTGGTCAAAATTAGGGATAATTTGCAAGAGTCTAAACATTAACAATGCAGAATTGGAACAAATCGCCCGCGCGACCGGTACATGTTCTAAATTTGAAAATGCATAAAAAATTAAAATTTTAAAATATAATCATAGGCAAGCCTATGATTACATACATACATATCACACACGCTGAATCCCGACAATCGGGGTAAGCAGAGTAATCGGTGTTGTGCTGCAAGAACTCTGGTAAATTACCGCATAACTACGACCACCACGTTTCGCAAAGTATTCGAACAAGATTCAATCGATCAAGCAGCAAGTAGGCACGAAGACCCACCTACTGCATGACTCGGTGGAAGTACCGTTCCAAAGTGAGAGGTGGCGAGCATGTCGCCCTTTAGCACGGCATCTAGTCCTTATCCCTTAGTCGCCTTTTACGACATGCATGGGGAGAGATGC
Organism: Nematopogon swammerdamellus; assembly: GCA_946902875.1. NCBI lineage: Eukaryota > Metazoa > Arthropoda > Insecta > Lepidoptera > Adelidae > Nematopogon > Nematopogon swammerdamellus. The sequence continues at coordinate 2,666,259 of OX336361.1, forward strand.
AGTGGGGATTGGGATATTCTTTTTAAGTACCGGCCCACACGGCCTATGATCAACGAATTAAATTATCGGGAAGTGGCATACAACGCACCGAATTGAGGCGCGCTATTGGTGAGCATTCAGCACCCCGTCCAATCGTTGTATCTCCTTTATACGTATCAAATTGCCATTTAACCGTCTTACTCTATCGACGTTCACAGAGCGGAAACGTAACGTGATGTATGAGGCGCTCGCGCACTTACGCTGTTTTAAACATTGGCAATATATAGAACAACTGCAATCGCACCTTTCTACCGGTAAAATGTATGACGAGGGCCCGTCCAGAAAGTAGAATGTCGTTGCCTATGATTACATTTTCGTAAATTTTCACGAGCCTCCTTACTTCGCTCGCCTCATAGTATGTTGTGACGTCACATTGGTGCCGGCGCGGCGGAGGCGGCGGCGCGGTGCCCCCCCGCGCCGTATCGATCCGTCCGTCCCCCCGCCCCGCTCCGCGCCCCTCCGCGTCCCCTCCGCACCGCGCACGCCTCTGGGGGGCGTGTGGCCTGTACCAAGAACAACTTCTAAAGCTGCTACTTCTGTCTGTCGTTTGGGCGTATTTGTCGACTTTCTAGAACAGTGTTTTTCAATCTGTGGGTCACGACCCTTGGGGGGGTCGCGAGGCCTTACACGGGGGGTCGCCGGCAAAAGGAAAAATGCACTACAATAAAACACAATTTACACAATTTTAGCGAGAAGGATGGGCCTGTTTATTTTTCAAAAATTTGTCAAATCGTGGTGCTATTCTTGAAAACATGGCATCCAAGTCAAAGCCGCACGCAGCCTTACCAACTTACCTCGCGAGCCGAGAGAGCTTTCAAAGCTGCCCCGGCTTATTACAGAGTGTAGGTCTTAATAATGAATATAGGTACCAAAATAGAGAAAATCATAAACGTAGTGTTTTAAATTACTAACTTTTTTCTGTCTATGGCACAAGGGGGTCGCGAGAATTTATCAACCTGTAAAGGGGTCGCGTATTCAAAAAGATTGAAAAACACTGTTCTAGAACATCGGTGTCCAACTGGTTTCGCCTTAAGGCGCAAATAAGACTCAAAATGTCAACTTTAATCGAAATTGTTGAGCTATTGGTAAAGATAAAAAATATGTAAAAAATATAATATGTTATGCATTGGTTTTTCATTAACAAACATAGCTAAAAAATATATTTTACTACTTTCGAAAGGTGTTAAATAAATCTCCGAAAAATAACGAAAATTCCGAAAATTGTACATTCAAGTTAAATTATCTTGAGAAGCATAAATTGTTTCAATACAAGACCCTCATAGAAATATAGATAATATTTTTTGCCTGCAATCGTAGCTAAAAAAATTTTTTTCCATCTTTCCAACAAGTGAAATTTAATATACAGAGTGTTCGGCACATCGACCGACAATTTTTTTTTTTTGTGTAGGTATGTGGGCTCATTTGCAACGTTTTGAACCATGATACCTTTTGTCAGATGTCACGTGCTATCGAGATACGATTTTTTTTCTTTATTTTTGAAAATTACCAAAATCCCAGCTTTAAACCCATGTAACTGTTTTGTTTATGATTGCATCATTCTTATTAATACAAACATATTCCTATTAATTACATAGATTAGGCGGCGGGTGGCCGAGTGGTTTGGGCATCGGGCTCTCATGCGAGAGGTCCGAGGTTCGAATCCGGTCGTCATGTACCAATGATTTTTTTCTAAAGATAAAAATTACGTGCATACCCTACACCTGCTGCTTCGCCGTTCAGAACCGGTGTAAAACTGTAGGTCCCTTCCCTTGCTCCTTACTAGGTGGTTCAAATTGTAGCTGACTGGGTTGGTACCACCGTACTAGATGTAAGATGGCCGCATAGCAACCTCGGTTGTGTTCATCCAGTGAAGTCTCCGCTTCCGGTATGGCACCTACCTTCTCCGAGGTGATATTGGCTTGTCGAAGCAGGTGCTTTGGCCCCTCCGACGCAGCCATCCGTACAGGATTACATAAAAAAATCTGTCAACTGCGAGTTTTACTCGCGCACGGAGGTTTCCGTATCCATCCGCTATCAATAATATCCGCCTATCTTTTGTCTTTCAACAATGCAATGTATAAAAGCCTGTGGCGCCATCTATTATTCAGTAGCGTGACTAATGGATTTTTCGAATGTTTGTTGTATGGGAACCCCCCTTAATTTTTAACATATTCTTTTTTTTAATTATTTGTTATTATATCCGCCATAGTAACACATATTCTATGAAAATTTTAACGGGCTACCTATTACGGTTCAAGAGATACAGCCCTCGGACCGACGGACGGACAGACAGACAGACGACGGAAGCTTAGTAATAGGCTTCCGTACGGGATACGGAAACCTAAAAATAGATTTGTTGGCCTCGTTAGCTCGATGGTGCCCTTTGTTGCCCGTGGTCCTACTCCGTAGTCCTACTGGGTCAATGGGTCGACGAGCCATCGGGTGTGCTTTAATGTTCATAAAGCACACCCGGGCGCGGTCCGAACTTGATTGGTTGACCGTTTGACCGTTGAGGCTAACTGTGGTTCGGATTGCACTTAATTTTGGTCAAAATGCGTCGGAACGACCATAATTTGTGTATTTATGACAATGCCACAACTCAATAATTTAACGATCCATTGTACATACATATATTGTAAGAAATTATGTGCTAAATAAATGTTTTATTGGATTGACAAAGCTGTAGGGGTTAACCCGGCCGGATTGGTACCACCGCACTGAATGAAAGGTCGGTCGAAGAGGCTATGTAAATAAAATAGTTCGTTTTTTTTTCTGTCCAGTTTATCTAGCCGGTACAGCCAAATGGAATGCACCGACACGGCACCGAGGTGTTATGTACTGAAATCACGGTTTTTTTTTTTTTTATGGAACCTGACACGTTTGGCTACATCACCTACAACATCCGTGATGTCAGCCCATAACACAGGGTGAACTAGGTGCCATGTCGGTGCTTCCCTTCATTTCATGTCGGCTACACTAAACTGGACGGAAAACACGAACTATTTACATAGCCGTTTCGACCGACGTTTCGTTCAGTGCGGTGGTACCAACCCGGCCGGGATAAACCCTACCACCTAGTAAGGTAAGAAGGGAAGGGACCTACAGTTTAACGTGGAATCCGAACCACGGTCAGCCTCCAACGGTCGAGCGGTCACCCATCCAATCACTGACCGCGCTCAGCGTTGCTTAATAACAGTTGACTAACCAACCGCGCCACTGAGCTACCGAGGCTGACGAATTTTCTTATCCCTTAATCGACTTTTACGACATGCGACGGGGAGAGATGCAGTGGGGCTATTCTTTTTAAGTACCGACCCCACACGGTACACGGGTGTTGTAGGTGGGACCTTCGGAGATGATATCGACTGTTATATTATTTTTTTTATATGTTAGTACTAAGCATGTACACGCTTTTTATATTTTTATATTTATTGAACGCAACAGATGCGTCATACCTACGAGAGAACATGCAAGCAACGATTCAAAAATCTATATAGATACGTCATCGACCCGGTGGCGGAATTGGCAAAGCGCTGGCGGCTCAAGCCGGAGTTCCAGGTTCGAATCCTGGTCGGGTCGGGCGGGACGTATTTTTTCTCTTCATTTTCGACTTTAAATATAGCTAAAGAAGAAATATGATATCGACTGGTTGGAGCATGTGCTCTGGACCCTCTGAGTCACCCACCAATACCGGACTACATACAATTTCACTCATTCAAAACTGTTTTCTTACATTCATATTTATGTACAATTATGTACAGCATGTGAAAACATTTAGAGACCTTTATAATTTCATACTGTTACCTGTCTATTTTTATAGCAATATAAATAAAACCCAGGTGTACAATTTGTAGATTTATTCGGTCGTTTCTACAATTAATTGGTATATAAATAGGGTCTCTGGATTAAATACAAGTCCTCGGCGTGCTGCGTCCGCTCGGCGAACAAAGAATTCCTACCTACCTACCTAGTCAGCTGACTAAGGAAGAATAGGAGCGATCGCACCGGTTTATTGACGGACGGCGTGGTCTTCTTCTCCGTCTTCCCGCACAATCAGCCGGAGGCCTAGCCTCTCGACGCGCAGCTCCCACGGCACGGCGTTCCGCTGAACACAGCAGAGCCGCCGGCAGCCCAGCGACAGGTGAATCGCTGACTCGCAGGGGTGGCGTCGACGGGGCACTCTCCGACCGTCCTGACCGCTCGCGCGGTGACGGGGGCGGAAGTCGGGAAGTTGTCTTGGAGCGAAGCCCGTACCAAACTCTGCGCGATAGGGAAAGAATCACACGCCGCACTAACATAATCGCCATGGAGCGGCGGTGGGGCCCTATCACGCAGTAAAAACACAATTTACAAATTTGTGAAACGTGGCCGGTGACGGTAGTCACGCGGCCGGTATAAAATTTTTACACAACGATTTTACTCATACAATTTATATAATTGGCGTTCGCCTACTCACCCACTGACGTGGAGTTTACTTCTCGTTCAAGGCGAGATGTGAAAATATTCCTAATACTCTTTTCACATTATTTTAAGCTTGAACAAAAGAATTGTGCTGAGAGCGTGCACCAATCTCTGACAGCCGGAAGAAAAGTAATATCTGTCGCACTGTCCTATCCTTCGTGGTTCGCTCTCGGGTCCGCGACTCCGTTCGCTCTTTCTCTTGACGTGCTGCCTCGCTCCCTGGTATCGGCGAGCGAGACAGCACTTCATTCGTCTGTGAGCAGCGGCGCGGACCGTCGAACGAGTTGACGCCCATTAAATGTTAATTTATTTGATTCTACTCACAACTGTGAAGTAAAGATTTTACAATTAATACCATTATTTTATTTATCATTTTAACTATTAATATTATCCAATACCGGCGCACGAAGCGACGCGACTCTGATCGAGTTGCTGTGTTGGTTGATGTCAGATCAAAGATTGATTGAATCGAATTGATTGATGGTTGATTGACGTCAGCTGCAAACATAACGCGCGGCCGTATTCTGGTCGCCGTATTTGAGTCGCCTTCGTCCGTGAGCGGCGGCAATATTTAAAATACTGAAACAAATAACTAAACAGAACCGAAGGGTCGTGTTACGGCAGACCTTGCGGTTTTGCAACGTAACAGTACCCCCTTTCCAACAAAAGATGAATTCTTCCTCTGAAGGAGGGAAAATTCATCGAGAATAAAATTTCTCCGATAACCTTAACACACAGACAATGGTTGAACTGAAGTTTTGCTGATCTGGATCGCCTTTACACTGTCATTCATCAACATTCACATCCCTATCATACCCTTCCCCATTCACTATTTGTTCACACTAAGCCGTCACTAGCTGACATCGCTAGTGAGGCACCGTTCATTCTCTTGTATACCCTCCTGTATGTATACCACACGGCTCTCCTAGCTCTTTCTGCCCTATCCTGCCTAAATGCGACTCTCCGTGGTATACTGCCCTACCTACATCCACTCCCAACTTAGCATTGGGGATTGAGGTTGTAGGCGACGTCTCGGCATAATGAGACGATAACACTGTACCGCTCGCCTTGACATACCTGTGTCCAAAGCAAAATCTCCAGAACACAGATACTTAAGCAATACTGCTTACCACGTAGACCCACTGACCGTCAAGGTGAGAAATAAAAATTTCAACCAAAGTGTGCGAAATTGAACGCCAACAGGCAGCGTACCAAGTGTACTGGGGGCTGATTCAGGTCGGGTCGGATGGACATTAGGTGGGCCGGCTACATACTTGGCTTTTGATTTTTTTGATTGGTAGTTATGTAGGTGCCGCTACCACGTAGTTTTGAGGCTTTTGATTTTAGACAGGGTTACTATGACCGCCCTGTAGCGATAAGGCATTCTGAGTCGCTATCCGCTCTGCCGAGTGTCACGCTAATTACATCGAACCCGAGCACTGGGTCCGACCCCAGCAGCACCGCCTGCTGTGTAGACTCTACAGAGTAAAATAAACAATAAGGTTTATTTTTAAAGAAAGAAAAAAAATTAGATTAACAATTATCAATCGCGAACGATGATAATAATAAGTTTCAACTATAAAATTTTGCGAAGTTTGTTTTTTCAAAAGGTCAATCTCAAAAGATGCTTTGAAGGAACATAATAATTCCCAAACTAATATAAATGCAATTATTTAAGTTTACGAAACCAAGTCAATCACGAATGATGACATACTACTATATAAGTTTTATTTTTAACTGCAACCACGTGTCGCTAAGTTAAATATATCTAAGAATTCAATATGAGTAATTAGAATTCTTAGAAGAAAAAAAATTTTATAAAGTTACAACCGTTTGTTGCCAAACTTTAATAAAATTATCCAAGTATTCAATCTAAGTAATTAAAATAATTACTATAATGAAAAAATTTTTTTTTTTTTTATAATAAAGTTACAGCTGTTTGCTGCCAAACTTTAATTAATTATCCAAGGGTTCACTATAAGTAATTGAAATTACTATTAAAAAATGTATAAGTTACAACTGGTTGTTGCCAAACTTATTAAATTATTTACTACATTACACTTACATACATGACTACGCTACTGGGGTCGTGCACTATCTGTGCTTGCCACTGAAGGTGGTTTGAGATCCTTGATATGCCACCTACCAGCGACAGGACGATCGTTCATGTCGGATAGAACATAGATAAGAGGTGTTATCTTTTGTAGGATTTTACATTTAACATATTTAGGAGCTAGCTTAGTGGAAAAATAAACCCCTGCATCACTCTGTTTATATGATTTCCTCCATACAATATCACCAACATTGAATTCTGCGACCGTACGCCTCAGATCGTAGCGTTGCTTACTTTTTGCATGAGCATCATGTAATGTTTTTTGAACTAGGTCAAAAATATTCGACAAGGTACCTATATTTTCCGCGTACTGGTCCCGTGGAGCGTGGATCAGATCGGCTTCATCTGCGTGTGAGCTTCCGTAACACGAACCATCTACAACGACTTCTCTACCATACACTAAGAATGAGGGTGTGAATCCTGTGACTTCATTAACTGAGTTGTTTATGGCGAAGTTAATTTTTCGTAGATTCGTGTCCCAAGTACGTTGATCCTCTCCCACAAATGACGAGATTGCCGTCTCTATGGTGCCATTATATCGCTCTACTAAATTTACTTGTGGGGTGTAGCGCGCGGTGAAGTGAACTTGAGGAACTTTATATAATTTAAAAAATTTGTCCATGTCCTTACTAGTGAACTGCGAGCCATTATCCAAAATAATAGTGCGAGGTACTCCGTGAACTAGGAACACGTCGTTCTCCAAATGCTCTATTATTCGAGCCGAAACGGCTCTACGCAAAGGAAATATTAGGCAATATTTACTAAAACAGCACGTCACCACCAAAATGTGTGTGTGACGGTTCCTGGACATGGGCAAGGGACCTACTAGATCAATACTGATCGCCTGCCATGGTCGCGTGCATACTTTCGGGTTACCCATTACACCTAAGGGTGCCCGCGTAGAGTGCTTGTAAGCTTGACAGGTGTCACAGTCTGATATGAATTTAATTACATCACGGTACAACCCTGGCCAGAAGTATCGTAATGCTAGCCTTTTATGTGTTTTAAATATTCCGAAATGGCCTGCGGTAGGCACTGAATGATTTTCGAAAATTATCGATTGCCGCTCTTCGGCAGGAATAACCAGTTTCCAGTCGTATTCGTCACTGAGCCCAAACTTTCCTTTACAGAAACGGTATAATTTTCCATTCTTTATACTGAAGTTTGGGAAACGTTGGGGTGTTTTCTCACAATTATTCACTAAATTGTTGTACCAAGGGTCGGTGCTCCTATTTGGTGAGACAGCCGCTACCGGTACTGAACGAGACAAACCATCTGGAACGACATTGAGGGAGCCCTTACGGTGTATTATTTCAATATTAAAAGGTGACAACCTAATTCCCCACCTAGCTAACCTTCCCGTTGGGTTATCGAGGTTAAGGAACCATTTTAAGCTAGAGTGATCGGTATACACTATTGTTTTTTCACCATTCTCTATGTAGCACCTCCAGTGTTCCAGGGCTGCTATCACACTGAGCGCTTCCCTTTCCGTCGCTGAATAATTCTGTTCCTGCCTACTTAGTGAGCGACTCATGAACGCGATGGGATGTTCCACCTCGTTAATAGTTTGACACAGCATGGCTCCTATTCCGAACCCACTTGCATCCGTATGGATTTCAAAAGGTAATGTATACACTGGACAAGATAAAACTGGAGCACATGCGAGGGCCGATTTGAGCTGCTGGAATGCAGACTCAGCCGCCTCCGACCATGCGAAGGACGGAGCGCCTTTTTTTGTAGAGGTCAATTTATTAAGGGGACTGGCGATAGTAGAAAAGTTTGAAATAAACCTCCTATGATATCCTACCGTTCCCAGGAATCTCTTTACTTCTTTTTTTGAGCTGGGAGCTGGATATTGTAGTATCGCCTGCACCTTTTCAGCATCTGGACGTAAACCGTTCTCATCAACGAGATAACCTAGGTATTTTAATTCATTTCTAAAGAACTTAGATTTTGTACGGTTTATGGTTAAATTGGCTCGTTTCAGGGCATCTTTCACCTTCAGAAGGAGCTGTAAATGTTCATTAAAACTTTCTGATACAATAACGATATCGTCGAGATAACAGAAGACCTTGCCTAAAAATTCCGGGCCAAATAACCTGTCCATTAACCTTTGTTGTCTTGATGGGGCTCCGGTGAGACCGAAGGGGACCACCTTAAATTGGAAGAGACCACGATTGGCCACTGAAAATGCAGTTTTTCCTCGATCGGCTTTTGCTATAGGTATTTGCCAAAAAGCTGAACTTAAATCAATACTAGATAGATATTTAGCGTCTCGAAGACTATCCAAGATATAAGCTATATTAGGAAGTGCATATGCATCTTTTTTAGTAACTGCGTTGAGTTTACGACTATCCAAACAAAAGCGCCACTTGCCGTCTTTCTTCGGCGTGAGTAACACCGGCGAGTTCCACGGACTCTCGCTTGGTTCGATGACGTCTTGCTCCAACATTTTGTCTAACTCTTCGTAAAGTGCTTTCGTTTTGATCGGGCTCATGCGATAATACCGTTGCTTAATGGGAGGACCTACGGTTTCTATTGTGTGTTCTATCAATGACGTTCGGCCTAGTCCTACCCGTTCGGCTGAAATGGTTTCAAATTGTTCTACAATATTATCCGCTAAAACCTTTTCTTCCGCGCTAAGAGCATCGTAGTGTGACAATTTGCCGGCAGAATTCACTTCGGTGACCGATGCTACCTGTTCTGTGGTTGACTGGAATGAAACTACGTTTTCCAATAATTCTGGAGCTAAATTGAATTTCTTCCAGAAGTCGACTCCCAATATAAGTGGATCTTTAATTCCCGGAATTACTAACAATTTAATTAGATGCAGTGAATTATTAAAATGCATGGGAATTTGCATATAACCAAGACTTTGTATTGAGTTACCGTCGGCAGCTGTTACCGACCGTTGCTCAGTAGCACAAATACTAAAACCTAAATCTATCAATTTTCTATGTGAGTTGTTACCTAATATGGAGATAGAAGCTCCCGAGTCTAAAAGACCACACATAGATGTTTTATTTACGGACACTGTGACGTACGGCCTACAGTGATCCTTGTTATTTTCGAATAGTATAGAGGCTGTATTGTATGTACTAAAAAAAATCGAAATTGTTTTTAGCCAAGACTTCCACGAGTCTAGGTCAAAATTATTTTTATTTTTTACACCTTCGCTGTGCTTGGTTTTATTACAACGAAGACCAACTAGTTTTTTGAATTATTGTTATGAGTGTTTCCGGCTTGATTTTTATTGTTATTGCCACCACTCTTGTTGTTTGCGCACTTGGGACACTCGGATAACCGAACACCTGGACTACCGCAGCCGTAACAGATTAAGTCTTTACGCGCTGGGCACTTATAAGTGAAGTGATCCCTCGACTTACACCTATGGCAGTATTTGTTTTTTACGCCGACCGCCGATACGTTCGGTCGGTTGGTCGGTTCGGGTTTGCTAAGGGGCTTTGGTGGTTGGTACGCCAAGTCTGACGCCAGTGTGTTAGGACCCGCTACTGGTGGCTCGTTGAAGACTTTTGATGCGGCCACGCTCGCTTCTATCTTCCGGCATAATGTTTTTAGTTGCGTCACACTTTTTATGTCTACCAACGCCAACTTGTCGAGGTATATTGGTCGTATGTTGTGAAGCAATGTCTCTAAAATTTCGTCTTCCGACGGCTTTGTTCGTAGCCGTGCGAATAAACAATTCATTGACGCTAAATAAATGACGATAGACTCGTCCCTACCCTGCGTTCGCTCGCGGATTTCGGCCTTGAGTCTATAGTCGTAATCGACCACTCCAAACTCCTCTTTCAGTACCTCTGCCAATTCTTCCCACGTTGAGAAAGAATCCAGATTACCCCTGTACCAGTTTAATGCTGGACCCGTAAAAAGTTCAGCAGAAAGTTGCAGAAGTTTGCTACTACTGATGTTCCTACACCTTCTTATTTCATCCACCCTTTCCAAAAACACACGCACGCATCCCCTTCCATCGTACTTTACTTTTAGAGAGTCTGCGTGGAGATTATGGGAGCAATTTACCGTGACTGTCGGAGTCCCTGCGTCACCGGTACTCTGCACAGGCACGTTCTCTGTCGTTGCTTCGGTCTCCGCGGCATTGCACGAGCTGGAATATTTAAGATAAGTTTTGAGTTTTTTCCATATCGTTACTAGCTGTGCTTCCTCCTCTTTGTCGGAGGGAATCATCCTGTTGGCACGGTGATAAAGGTGGTTTAAAAGAGCACGAGTCCTCGCTTGTTTGCCCTCCGCCAGTGCCTTTTCGGCTTCGGCGAATTTTGTATTCATTACGGAGACCTCGTCGGCAAATGGAATGTCTGTTGTGTCCAAACTCGGGTACACTTTTATCAGTTTTATTATTTGATGTCGCAACCCTGCCACTGTTTCTGCTGGAGAATCACCCCGTATGCTGACTTCATACTGGAGTTCATCCTTGTGAAGTAGGCCATACTGTATATCGTATGCCATTGTAGTGTATGTAAGTAAGTACCAATATGAAATAGTAGTAACTAGACTACGTAGGTAGTTACCAAAACACAAAATTCAATAAAACGGAGTTATTGAAATAAAATCAACTACTGCCAGTGAGTAACTAGGCGAACGCTTACAAACAACAATTTAAAACAATAATATCACCGCACAGTGAGGCTAGTGCAAAATTTAAAAAATGTGAAAAAATTTATGTAAAAAAAAAACAACTATATTAACACTAATATTACTAACCCTCACTGTGCCACCTTCTTCGCGCCCCCGCTCTGAACGAACAACTAGTATTCAGAGCGGTTCTGCTGTCCCAACCTTTGCCGGATTCTTACCGGCAGGCGTTGGCTCGGCCTGTGGCTAGACGTATTCTTTCTCCGTAGCCACACAGATAATAATCCAGAAATAAGACCTGTTCGTGCGTCACTGTTACCTGTCTATTTTTATAGCAATATAAATAAAACCCAGGTGTACAATTTGTAGATTTATTCGGTCGTTTCTACAATTAATTGGTATATAAATAGGGTCTCTGGATTAAATACAAGTCCTCGGCGTGCTGCGTCCGCTCGGCGAACAAAGAATTCCTACCTACCTACCTAGTCAGCTGACTAAGGAAGAATAGGAGCGATCGCACCGGTTTATTGACGGACGGCGTGGTCTTCTTCTCCGTCTTCCCGCACAATCAGCCGGAGGCCTAGCCTCTCGACGCGCAGCTCCCACGGCACGGCGTTCCGCTGAACACAGCAGAGCCGCCGGCAGCCCAGCGACAGGTGAATCGCTGACTCGCAGGGGTGGCGTCGACGGGGCACTCTCCGACCGTCCTGACCGCTCGCGCGGTGACGGGGGCGGAAGTCGGGAAGTTGTCTTGGAGCGAAGCCCGTACCAAACTCTGCGCGATAGGGAAAGAATCACACGCCGCACTAACATAATCGCCATGGAGCGGCGGTGGGGCCCTATCACGCAGTAAAAACACAATTTACAAATTTGTGAAACGTGGCCGGTGACGGTAGTCACGCGGCCGGTATAAAATTTTTACACAATGATTTTACTCATACAATTTATATAATTGGCGTTCGCCTACTCACCCACTGACGTGGAGTTTACTTCTCGTTCAAGGCGAGATGTGAAAATATTCCTAATACTCTTTTCACATTATTTTAAGCTTGAACAAAAGAATTGTGCTGAGAGCGTGCACCAATCTCTGACAGCCGGAAGAAAAGTAATATCTGTCGCACTGTCCTATCCTTCGTGGTTCGCTCTCGGGTCCGCGACTCCGTTCGCTCTTTCTCTTGACGTGCTGCCTCGCTCCCTGGTATCGGCGAGCGAGACAGCACTTCATTCGTCTGTGAGCAGCGGCGCGGACCGTCGAACGAGTTGACGCCCATTAAATGTTAATTTATTTGATTCTACTCACAACTGTGAAGTAAAGATTTTACAATTAATACCATTATTTTATTTATCATTTTAACTATTAATATTATCCAATACCGGCGCACGAAGCGACGCGACTCTGATCGAGTTGCTGTGTTGGTTGATGTCAGATCAAAGATTGATTGAATCGAATTGATTGATGGTTGATTGACGTCAGCTGCAAACATAACGCGCGGCCGTATTCTGGTCGCCGTATTTGAGTCGCCTTCGTCCGTGAGCGGCGGCAATATTTAAAATACTGAAACAAATAACTAAACAGAACCGAAGGGTCGTGTTACGGCAGACCTTGCGGTTTTGCAACGTAACAATACGTACATACATACAACACGCTGTATTCCGACAATTGGGATGAGCAGAGTAATCGGTGTTGTGCTACAAGAAATCAGGTAAATTACAGCACAACACCTTCACCGCCACGTTTCGCAAAGTATTCGGACAAGATAACCTATCAAGCAGCAATTAAGACACGAAGACCCACCTGCTGCGTGACTAGATGGAAGGACCGCGTAAGCTGAGAGGTGGCTAGCCTTTCGCCCTTTAGTACAGCATCTTGTCCTTATCCTTTAGTCGGCTTTTAGGCCTTTATTCAATATTTAAAAAATCTTACTGAATACATTTTGACCTTACAAGGTTACATAGAACAATAAGTACGAAAAATGAGACCGAAACATTTTCCAAAAGCCGTGCTTTTCTATCGATTTTCAGACCACCAGCCGCAGCAGCAGTTGAACCAAGGCGACAATGTAAACAACATTCCCACAGACTACATTCTGGGTCACTCCAATAACGGACACCCGAATAACGCGGGCCCGAATCACGTCGGCCAAAGTACGGGAAGCCAAAGCGCGGGGCTAGCGCCGTGGGAGTCGCCCGGATACGAACCCGCTGGCGATGTCTCGTGCTTGTGAGTTCTCCCTCCATTTTTGTCCTATCCTTCCATTTTCCTTTCCAGAAGGCTTCCAGCAGAAGCGCGCGTGCCATTGCCGCCGACGAATCCACTTTTTTTTTTTTTGTTTTTTTTAATTTGGGCGTTTGAACTTTTAGGATAAAATTTTACAAAGAGATTTTATCATAGAATTGAGTTTAACTCTAAATAATTGTAGGATAAAAAGTAACTTAGAACTTAACAGTGAAATATTACAACATGGAATAGTTAAATTAGGGGAATACTTTCGCCCCGGCTTCCCATACTAACGTAATCGTTCAACTCTAAATAATTGTAGGATAAAAAGTAACTTAGAACTTAACAGTGAAATATTACGACATCGAATAATTAAATTAAATATAATTAAACTCCCATACTAACGTAATCGACGATCACATCAAAAGCATTTGGCGTATATGGTAAAAATGTTACCCTGTATCGACCTTTCTAATCAACGTAGGAAACATTTGTCAAATAAAGGTTACATAAAAAGTAAATTTATGGATTTAACTTAACATTAACATTTGTTTCTACACACAGAGAAGGGATACACAAAGTAAAATGTTATATTACACCAGATGATTTTGAAGTGATCGTCCGATTACATTAGTAACTTTGGGAAGCCGAGGCGTAAAGTATTCTCTTAACAATGAAATACTCTCGCAGTGGGATAAATTTCAAATCTAAGGTACTCTTGTCTTGGGATAAAATTTTACATGCAAATAAATACTCTCGCCAGGGGTTAAAATTTAACGATTAGATACTGTTGCCATTGGATATAATTTAACAATGAATTACTCTTGTCGTGGGATGAGATGTAGCAACGAAATTCTCTCGCCGTAATAGATTAAACTTTAACGGCGAGATACTGTCGCCATTGGATATAATTTAACAACAAATTACTTTTGTCGTGGGAAAACATTTAGCAACGAAATACTATCGCCGTAGGTAAACCTTTAACGACGACATACTGTTGCCATTGGATATAATTTAAGAACGAATTACTCTTGTTGAATAACATTTAGTAACTAAATACTATAGCCGTACGTTTAAACTTTAACGACGAGATACTGTTGCCATTGGATATAATTTAACAACGAAGTACTCTTTTCGTAGGATGAGATCTAGCAACGAAATATTCTCGCCGTAGTAGGTTAAACTTTAACGACGAGATCTTTTACCATTGGATATAATTTAACAACGAAGTACTCTTGTCGTGGGATGAGATGTAGCAACGAAATACTTTCGCCGTAGTAGGTTAAACTTTAATGACGAGATACTGTTGCCATTGGATATAAACAACGAAGTACTCTTATCGTGAGATGACATTTAGCAACGAAAAGCTTTCACCGTGAGCCAAAATTTAAAGTGGGGGAGGGGAAGGAGAGGGTTACGCCAAACAGTATATCTTCGAACGCGCGTACATAACTACGCACACCTTTTTTTATTCCTTTTTAATTATTTTTTTATTATTTTTCCATCACTCCCTCCAGAACCTTCTGAATGGCCGTGTAGCAGTGGACTTGGTTTCTTATAGGTATACGTAATAGTATATGTTAAGTAAGTAAATTATTAGATATGTATATGTGACTTGTCACAAAGGTTATTTTAAGTGCAAAAACAAACAGTTTTATTCGTAATGCTTTGTGGCAAGTGTCTAGAGGAATGATTCAATTGTTTGTTCGTAATTTATTTTTGGCTGTGTAAAAATTATTATTTAAAATTTAAATAAATGTTTTACTTGTACATTATAGTGTAATGCAAAATTAGATGTTACATGTTTGGCAAGGCTGTACTCAGTGTCATTAATTATGTTACACGTATGTATGTAAAAAATTATTTACTTACATTCAAATTAACATACATTTTACATTAAATTATATTTATTATAAGATTTAAAACATTGATTATATATATTTGACATATATATATTAAGATATATTTAACAGAAAACGAAACGCACCGATACCGCCTGGCCAGAAATTAAAAAAATCAATTCATGTTTTAGAAAATTGTGTTTAATTTAGCATATATATTTTTTGTTAGCTTCACGAAGCCAAGATGAATGTTAGAGACTGCTACCGCTATTCCCTCCCCATCCCTTTTGTTTCATGTCCGCCTTAAGAAGGGCTGCGTATAGTTGGTTTATGATTTTTAGGTGCCTGCAGACTTGCGAACCCATTATTTGTTGTTTACATTGTCGCCGAGGTATGTTTGCATTTTTGATTATTATGTTGTATGTAATAGTTCGGCTCTATAATCCGGCTCGCGAAGGCACGACGTCAAAAAAAACAATAAAAAAAAATTGTAAAAAAAAATCATATTAAACATTATTGGTACTTTTAACGACTGTGCCTTCGCCCGACTGGTATACAAAATTTCGTTGTTTTAATAATATACAAATTAAACATTCAGGCTGAGATAAATTCAGTGACAGAATTATTTCTTTTTAAATTTATTACAATTTTCAGACCAACTTCAAAGTCACTACGATTCAGCCTGAAATTGATTTATAATATATGTAGATGTGTCAATGTTAGATGTTTATTCTATGATTAAAATTATATATTAATGTTTTGTATGAGTCACCGTTCATATAGATTGAATTAATTTCATTTGTGCGTTTTTCTTTTGTTTCAGCTGCCCAGATTCCTCAGAGAGGCAGTGAGTATTTTTATTATTAAACATAATTTTTCCAACTTAAAAAGCACTGAAACAAAAATAGATACATTGTGCGAATAAGTAATAAAATCGTTATGGTTTGGGTAGTAGAGTTGCGATAATAGTTATTTTTACGATTAGGAATATATTACGGTACTCGCCCTGTGGGTGATTCTCCTGTTGAATTGGATACAAGTATCCCATGACGAGAGTATCTCGGTGTAACATTTATCCCAAGACAAGAGTACCTCGGTGTTAAATTATCCCTCGACAATAGTATCTTGGTATTAAATTTATCCCGCGACAAGAGTGTCTCGATGTAAAATTTATCCCAAGACAAGAGTATCTCGATGTTAAATTTATTCCACGACGAGAGTGCCCAACTGTTAAGACTTATCCCGCAACGAGTGCCCCGCCGTTAAAGTTTTTCCTACTCTTATAATCACCTAGTCACCTAGCTAACTAAACTAGTAGTAAAAACAATTATTCTTGTATTTTCAGGCTGCAAACGCAAGGAGGATACCTCCCAGGACATGCTTCCTTCACCGAAGAAGCCGCGTTTGGTTTTTACAGACCTACAACGGCGTACACTTCAGGCTATTTTTAAGGTAAAATTTAGTTATATAAGAAAATATTTTATGTGCATAATATAACAGAACTTAATATACATTTTAGGATTTTAGTTTATTTCTTTTTTGTCGTTTAATCTTAATATTTTTGACTAATTCGACAATTCTTTTGATGCTAAGTACTAATCTTAACTTCGTGATTTTTATATTTAACTGCCTAATTATGCGTATATACAGGCTGTTGTAACGGCCAGCACATAAATTTCCATTCCTCATGTTTTTTCGAGACAAAAAAGTAAATAAAGTCTTTCTCCAAAATGTCTAGTTTTCGAGATATTAATTTTTGAAATGTATGTTTTCGCTCCGCGCACTCGTCCTTGCTCGCTCACTCACCGCGCGCTTTTCATTCCCACATCGCAACCGAACATTAGATGCTTTTTACACTAAATTAATGAATTAGTTTGTACGAAAACTGTAACTTTTTATTTAAAGATAATCCAGAAAAAAGTTTCTCGACTTTTTTGTTACTATTGATCCTGACAATCGTTTCCTAAATATAATGTAGTGATCGTCACAACACTCTGTATATTACCGTTTGGAAAATCTATTCTTGTGATGCTAAATGATAATATGTACATTTGCAATTTAAATTGTAATTATTAATAATTTACGTTCATCTTGCTCTCAAGCTGTATTTTCGATGAACTTTAGCCGATGCCATTATAAGGATAGTCACTAAAATACTTTAACTATATGCATGAAATAAAAAATACCCTGCAAATTTTCTTGCCGGCTCTTCCAAAATATTTGCAATTAGTATACATATAATATAAGAGGTGGAAACACCTCTTATATTACTATACTTACTAGGTTCACGATGTCAATTATTCGTTGAGGTCAAGATAATCATAATGGCTGCACTGAACTGGATGAAAAATACGAACATTTCCGTATCGTATTGTTACCTTATTCCCGTAATGCCGTTGTCCGTGTTATTAACCTGGCGACGTTTCTTGTCGGCTTTTCTTCGTGGATGTAACAGAACCGGATAGAACAAACTGACAAGTTCCGAGTGCCACTTTTACTGACTTAAGAATGCTCAATAAACAATAAACAACAATCAGTTTCTGACAAATCATTGGCTTGCTACGGGATTCAGCACTCGACGGCAACGATGAAGTTTAAATTATTGTAAGTGACTGTAAAGGGAGCCACTAACGTGCTCCTAATCTGCTGATGACTTTAAAGGGAACCCATAATGTGTACCGACCCTGCAGCTGACCTTGAAGAATTTCGGTACATAATCTGCTACCGATAGGTGACCTTAAAGGGAGCCGATACCGTATACCAAAACTGTGTTATCAAGGAGGCCTTAGCAAAAAAATACTCTTGTTTTTATTGAAACTGACACGGTTAGCTACATCATCCACATCCGTGATGTCAGCCCATCACACCTTGGTGACTCAGGTGCATGCCAGTGCTTCCGTTTTAGTCATGCCGGCTACACTGAACTGAACGGAAAACACGAACTATTCGAATAGGCGCTTCGATGGACCTTTCATTTCGTGCGTTGGTACCAATCCGGGCGGTTTATTAAACCCACCTAGTAGTAAGATAAGGGGTTCTACAGTTTCAGGTGGAATCGGAACCAAGATCAGCCTCAAAGGTTGAACGGTCACCCATCCAAGTTCTGACGGCGCCCGAGTGTGCTTAATTGCACGACCGTACATATGGATCGACATCTGACCGACCGATCGACGACTTCTTACCATTGTAGGTGGTAGAATTTAACCCGCCCGGGTTGGTGTCACCGCACTGAAGGTCGGTTGAAACGGCTATGTCAATACTTCGTGTTTCCATCCAGTTCAGTGTAACCAGCCCAACCAAAGGGTAGCACAGTATGGCACTTAATTCACCAAGGTGTTAAGGGCTGACATCACGAATGTTGCAGGTGATGTAGCCAACTGTGTCAGTTTCCATAAATAGACACAATTGCCGCACCAAGTCACAGATTACATAATAGTTACTTCGTAACAGATAAATCACTCCATAGAAAAAGTTCCATACCTTCGGCTTTAATAACCTACTGTTTCACGTCGCCAATCGCTGCGTGCGAAAATGTACCTAAACGATCGAGTGTAAAGTGATTATTGCTTTGCAGCTGCGCGCAGTTGCGTGGGCGAGCGTTTAGGTATGCTTCGCGCGGCCGACGAATTTCCACTGAATTAGACCGCCGGCGGTCCACTGGGCGGTAGGTAGTTAGCGCGCGCAAGTACATAGAGTGCGTGAGGCCTGACCAAGCTACCTAGGCTGATATCGTGTTCCTATCGTTGCAGGAAACGAAGCGGCCATCCAAAGAGATGCAGGTGACGATAGCACGCCAGCTCGGCCTCGAGCCGACCACCGTTGGGAACTTCTTCATGAACGCGCGCCGCCGCTCCATGGACAAGTGGAAGGACGACGACGCGCCAACAGAGCTGGACCACAGCGGCAACGAGAGTCAAGAGCTCGACGGCAGCCACATCCCGGGTCTCGATTCCGGCGAGTCCGACGAGGACCACGACGATCCCGACGATCATCTGTTGTGACGCCGTATGTCACCTCAGCATCTGCTAGTACTATGAGCCCCTACTCTTGGAGCGTTCGAAGACATTGACTGAACGGTCGCGCGTTCGTAGGCTGCAGAAGACGAGGTGTGTGAAGATTTCGGCGTGTTTTTGTGGGGAAATGTAGCCGACGCGTGATTCTTTGGTGATATTGATGGCTTGGACAAATTGCGATTTATCGGGCAGCCTTATAAGACGACAAAATTTCCTATATGGGGTTTTCTAATTACTGTGGTTGTTAAATATTATTAAAAATTTTACGGCTTTAATGGCAGTCAATCTGCGAGTTGTGCGGGTCGACGTTTTGTGCCAAAAGTATCACCCATGTTAAAAAGTTTCATCAGCAGGCGCGTTCTCTGTCAACGGTCGCGCACGTTTGGCCCAAAACGTCGAACGACATAGCTCGACTAGACCCGCATAATCGACTCTCACGCGGAACGACTATGAGTAAACCCGTACAATTGTTAATAATGATAATTCCTATTGAGTTTGCATGAACTGATTTCGATAACTATCTGAAACACAATTCTTCCTCCTATCACATTTTTCATTTGCGGTGATAAGTTTCTCGTTACGTTGAAGCGATACAGATTCAGCAGGGCTATCACGAGATTCGCTACACCGGCTATGCCGAGGTGTAGCGTGCGTAAAGAACGTAAGCCGCTGCGCGGAAGCGAGTTCGCAAATCTATCGCATTCGCATCCGCGCAGACGCTTGTACGCTCTCTACGCACGCTACACCTCGGCGTAGCCGGCGTAGCGAAACTCGTAATAGCCCTAGTGAATCATCGTATCTGAAACCGAAAACCTTTTATTTGTTAACTTGGTTCAGTCAGATGTTTTAACTCACAAAGGCGAGCGAACCATACTTGCAGTAGTGAGGCGCGCGCATGTGTGTGCGCGCTCGGCTCGGGCGATACTGGGCGCTCTCGAGCTTACGCACACAAAAGCAATGCGCACGCGCATCTACCTACACTCACAACTAAAACCGACCCGCCTTTGTGAAATAATACAACTGCATCAGGAAATGAAATGGTTTTCGTTGCAGAGTAAAAAATGTTTAGTTTCGTGCACACATAATAACTCATTATCCGTTCGATCGTTTCGAACTTCGAAATAACCTGCTAAAATGTCATAGTGTTTAGTTTCGTGCACACACAATAACCCATTATTTATGAAAGATCGTTTCGAACTTCGAAATAACCCGCTAAAACGTCATAGTGTTTAGTTTCGTGCACACACAATAACGCATTATTTATGAAAGATCGTTTCGAACTTCGAAATAACCTGCTAAAACGTCATAGTGTTTAGTTTCGTGCACACACAATAACCCCTTATTTATGAAAGATCGTTTCGAAATTCGAAATAACCTGCTAAAACGTCATAGTGTTTAGTTTCGTGCACACACAATAACCCCTTATTTATGAAAGATCGTTTCGAAATTCGAAATAACCTGCTAAAACGTCATAGTGTTTAGTTTCGAGCAAACACAAAAGCCCTTATTTATTAAAGATCGTTTTGAACTTCGAAATAACCTGCTAAAAACGTCATATTGTTTAGTTTCGTGCACACACAATAACCCCTTATTTATGAAAGATCGTTTCGAACTCGAAATAACTTGCTAAAACGTCATATTTTTTAGTTTTCTCATGTCACTGAAGATTGGTCTGCGTTAGCTCCAAGAGTAATTCGAAGATGTGTACAGTGATGAAGTGAACTCTAAAGGTTTTGAAACTCTCGAAATGTAAGCAAAAATTGAAAATTGCGTTGCTTAGTTCTAACCTAGACTATAAGGACGGTGTTAAGGTGTTAAGACATTTTCTAGTCACTGGAATTTTTCAAAGCAAAAAATATCTAGTCAAGAAAACATAGGTACGATTATTTATTTAAACTCGAATTGCCGGAATGTGTATGTCTAAAGCCATTTAAAAACAATACTAGTCTTATGTATATGTAAAATAAAATAGATGAAGATTAATTTATATGTAACTAAATTATTGATTAAATATAAGTTAAATTTACTCACACATATTTTATATATTATGAACTTTTTTGTTCAAATTGTAAGTCCATTTCCAGTACCTAGACCAGATTGGGCGTGTGCTTCAAAAGCGTCAACTATTCAGTACCAGAAACCGACGAATATGTATGTAAAACTAATTTTCTAAGATGTGACGTCAGAGATGTGAGGACCGCGGCTCGAGGAGATACGTTGTCTCTGCCTAACCTGTTGAAATACAGACGTGACCTGTACCCTAATCACGAGATTTAACCTACTACGCTACGCTACGCCGTGCTCTCCGCATCATTTTGTATGAAGAAACGAAGTTCGCAAATCTATCGCTAGAGGCGCTGCTCCGTTTCTCCATACAAAATGATGCGGACAACAAGGCGTAGCGTGGTACGCGGTGTAGGTTAAATCTCGTGATAAGGGTACAGGTGTGCTTATGATCACGACCGACAGTCGACCGATTTCACCGAGCTACCGAGACTGACGAGGCGAGGAAGATCGATTGAATGATCAGTTCCTCTATAGTCCAATGTATCAGTGTGCATAATATTTCTAAGCTTTGCAATTCATAGAACAATGAATCACACGGAAAGCATGCTATATTAGCTGTATAGTTTAGGTGAAGCTCAATTTAATTTATATAGAATTAATACGATGAAATTCCTCTTGTCATTCAAAGATTTGTAAATCGATAGATAGGGCAAAGCGTTCAAGAGTTCGTCACCGATTAGACATAACGGTGTGTGTGACTTCATGCACAATAGTCATCAAGAGTCGCATCAAAAGCTGCCTCATGTTAACAAAACGCTAACGCTCTGCACTCGCGCATCGGTGCGTTCTGTTCCGTTCCGTGAAACGAGCTCTCAACACGCGCGTGGCGCTGCGACTGATGCGGAGTAGCCGCATGCGGCCCTTTCATCGGTAACATTATCTGTAGTGCGCCATGTTACACTATGCTCTATCTACCGATTTAAATCTTTGTTGTCATTCCTCTAATGTAATTTTTAGGTTGATCTCATTGCTCGGCATTCCTTTAATTAAAGTAATAGATACAATTATATGTTTTGTATTTAGATGTTACAAAGAACTGCATTTAAGACAAAACAGAGGTTAATCACTATTTTTCTCCATAAAAAATCGTCTTTCGAGTCTTACGTTTTCCCAGCCCCTAAACTTGGACCGTTTTTTTAATAATGTCAGTCTATTCTACTTACCTTTTTTGTTAGTTTAGGTTAAAGATACGACGCCAGAGTTAAAAATTTGGTTTCTTGAACTAAACAAAAATTTTATTTTTAATTTATTGATGTCACCAAGTTCATTAAGCTTTATTGAATTATTACTTTGAATATAAAAAAAATAAAAAAAGATATCTAGATACTTAAATTGGACTGTCCTTATTACAACAAAAATATAATTGTAAAATTCGGATAAGGTTTAGGGGTTGGTAAAACATAAGCCCAGAAAGACAGTTTGACATAATTTGTTCGTTATATTGACGTAATATTAACTGAGAGCGTGCAGCTGTCTCTCTTGCGTCGGCGGGGAGTGCGCTTGGCGAACAGAGACAGCCAAATACCTAACATGTTGTCGCGTGACTAACCTCTGTCTGTTCTTAAGAGTTAATAGTTTCATTTCGTATTGCAAATAGGCTGAAATAACTGTAGTTAGTCATAATACTTCGCTAAATGCGTTGTGGTCGGTGTTGTGCTGTACTTTGCCAGAGTACTTGCAGCACAACACCAACTGCTCTGCTTACCCCGAGTGTCGGGATACAGCGTATGGTATGTATGTATGTAATGTACCTAGTTAGACGAAAAATATTCACGTGAGATTCAGTAATAATAAAAATACTGAAGAATAGGTTAAGGCGCCATATAAGGTAAGCAAGCACGGTTCTAATTCCGCGGGTGCAAGCGGGATAGCGACACGCCGCTTATTCGGGTTGGAGTAGGATGTATAGCTCGGAAATTTTTAGCGTAAACGAAAATGTTCTTTGAATTTTTTTATCGCCAAACTACGAGTTAAAAATTTTTTTTTTAAACATACATTTGGTTAAGTTACGTCCAATACTCTTTTATAAGAGTACATTCAGAATCGTTTTTATGATTTTTTTCTATCAAGAGAAGTTAATCAAAACGTATTTTCAAAAGCTACGAATATGCCCTGATATTGCATTGCATTACATTGCACTGTATTGTATTGTATTGTTTATAGATCATTCATAATGGTAGTTAGACTGCACTCGAACTTGTCACAGTTTGATCTATCTGGTTCGATTACACCCACGAAGAAGAACCGGCAAAAAACTTCGCAGGGTATTTTTTTTCATACATATTATTACAAGTATTTGAGTGACTAGCCGTATAATATACATATATAGGGTGTTTCGATGACCATGTCATTAACTTCGGGAGGGTTACATAGACACTCAAATAAACACGTTACGCAAAAAAAAAATATATGTTTATAGTATTACTTTTCGAGAAATTTAACAAAACATGTTAGCTACCTAAACATTAACCTGTGTGTAACAGTAGGTAACTTGCATTGTACGGGGTCAATGACCGTACTATGTTCAAACGCAGAACAGCTGTTTGTTGTAAGTAAGTCACAAGGTCACTATGATTGGTTTTTACAGCTACTTATTTGATTTAATTTTTCTTGTTAGGAGAAAAAATGCTCCTATAAACATATGTTTTTTTCTTACGTAAAGTGTTTATTTCAGTGTGTATGTAACCCTCCCGAAGTTAATGACATGGTCAGCGAAACACCTTATATATAGATAAAGTTTTATATGTAAATTGAATATCTCAGACGAGTAATATTGCTGCTATATCTGCCAGAAAGAGCGGACTTTTACCTTGTACACAGCCCTCAGTAACTGACTTTACCTGACTTTTAAAAAAACCTGTGTTAGGTACTAAACAACCGCAAAGTCGTCGAATATCCTCGAGTCAAGACACTCCTGGCAGCGGTCAAAGCGAACGAAAATGTAAAACAACCTACAGCGACTTTAAGACAATATGTTGTCTTTTCTCTGTCAAAATGTGTTTACATTTTGTGAAATGTGAGTCGAATAAAGTGTTTACTATGTCAGCAAAAGAAATAATCTCATAGAGAAAAGCGTAATTTCTCGTTATCTGGATGGAGGTTCTATACTATCATAAAATGCAACATCTATCTGTCTACTGTACAAATGCTATATTTACTTAATACTGGAAGAAATTGCCTAAGGTAATAAGCCGCCCTTGCCACACATTGGGTTGGTTACTGGCTGGATTTTCCTAATTCTGGAAGAGCTTATGTAAATAGGCTACGTGATATCGTGCGTAAGGAGGAAATCCGCCGACGCACCAAAGTAGTCGATATTGGATACCGGATAGCTAAGCTCAAGTGGCAGTGGGCTTGGCACGTCAGCCAAAGTGACGACAACCGTTAGAATAACCGTGTCCCACATTAGCGGCCGGAAAGCGGATTGTGGGAAGACCACCCGCCAGGTGGGACGACGACGAGTCGGCTGAAAGCCGTGGTTCCATACAACTGAAGGCCGGGAGGACTGAAGGAAAATTTGAGAAGCGTATGTCCAGCAATGGAAGCATATACGCTGACTGATTGAATGACCGACTGACTTACGTAAAACGTGAAATTAATGTATGAAAATAAAAAAATTGGAAACACTGTTCACCGGTGCAATCCAAAATACTTGTCCTTGTCAAAATATGTTTTGGAAAGATTTGTTCCCTGGAATGGCTAGGCGTATAGTGTGCCGTATTGTTTATTGTATAATTTCATCCATAGGTAGGTAACCTACGCTTGGACATGTCGAAAATTCCGCCCGTTCTAAATTCAATGCGAAGCATAACTGGCAAACTTCGACAGTGACAATTTTTTCTTCGTACCAAGTATTATAGTTACTTACAAATAATTCATTGTAACGCTGCTCACAAGACCATTGGTATTTACACTTGAAGTGAATACTTAAAAATCAGACCACTCTGCCTATTTATTAATTTGCATTACCTACATCTGATGTATAGTGCATAGTCAATTTTGATAAATAAATATACGAGTATTAAGTTAAGTCTTAATTACAGCGTATGTGTACCAATCGGTTCTACAAATCTTTCCTCCACAGAACTGGTAAACTCTGGAAGGCTCTCCCTGCCTAAATATTTCCCCCCAAGTATAGTATCGGGTCCTTCAAGAGAGGCGCGAATAGGCATCTGTCAGGCTGGCATGGCATTCGCAACCGCCGCGTACGACCGACTGTCCATGGGCGTCGTTAGACACCTTATGGGTGCCTCGGCGCCACTTTTCGCGCTTTCTCTATAAAAAACAAAACAGCCGGCCAGCCTGCAATCACATAGTGATTTTTCAATATTTCTCTTAATTTATTTTTTAAATAAATTATTTTGCTTTTATATGATCTTAAATAAGTGCATAGCACGATCCAGCCAGTATTCGACCCTTAAGTGGAATGAAGTGTAATATTATTATTAAAATCTCACTTTCATACACCTCGAGATAAGTCACACCTGACAGTAAATACCTACTTCGATTTACATGATGCGGTCCCATTTTCTCTGCGTCTCGTGCGTACACGTTTTCAGTCACTGCTCAGCTCCTTGGAAGTATACCGTGATGGTGCATAGCCTATAATTCACTGGTGTGCTAGATTCGATTAGTTTTATTTAACTGCATTTAAATCGGTTCAGCCGTTTTTGAGTTTATCCGTTACAGTCATACAGATAGTTTTTTTTTTATAACATAGTAGAGAAGAGCCGAGTAGGATTTCCTCGAAATGACTATAATTTTAATTTATTTCACATTATTTAAGTGAACGTATTTTTTTAGAAGACACTATAAGTATTTTACTAGAATAGGTAGGTAGCTGATGATATTTTCTAGTCCAAGTTGTGCAAAGCAGTTCTATGTAAGCTCATAAAATGGTATTCTAGCTAATGGCTAGCTAGATTCATTGTATTTTTATTATTTTGCATATAAAACATTCTTTTTTTTATTAAATTCACAAGCAATATTAAAAAAAAATGTTTAATATGCTCGGACATATTCATATCCAAATATAATAATAATGTGTATTGTTTTACGAAATTTGTATTTCAGGAAATGTATTATTGTTCTGGTGCAATTCAGATCAGAATTATATAGTTTGAACCAAAGATTTAAATCGATAGATAGGGCAAAGCGCTCAAGAGTTCGTCACAGATTATACATAGCAGTGTGTGTGACTTAATGTACAGTTAGTCATCAAGAATCGCATCAAAAGCTGCCTCGTGTTGACAAAACGCTAACGCTCTGCACTCGCGCATCGGCGCGTTCCGTTCCGTTCCGTGTAACGACCTCTCAACACGCGTGTGGCGCTGCGTCAGACGCAGCGCCACGCGCGTGTTGAGAGGTCTGATGCGTGTGTTGGTGCGTCTGATGCGAAGTGGCCTGAACTGAACCTCGGTGGCCGAATCCGGTTCGCACTTGACCGATGTTTGTTTGCGTGTTGTCACTATCACTGACCATTTGCATATTCACTTACACATAGACCCACACGAATGTGCCCATTGTCACGCGTAAGTCACGTTGTGTGTGACTGTCTGCTCACGTTGTGTGCGACTGTGTGATCACGTTGTGTGTGCTATTAAACGGATCAGCCCGAAATAATAGTTAGATTAACGTCAGTATGGGAGTCGAGGCGCACGGTAATTATTAATTTGCAGTAGGTGAGGTACCTATAGTTTATCAAGTGAAAAGTAACGTGAGCGCTAGCTTGTGTTTTAATAAAGTATTTATTACATAGTTGTAGTCAATTTAATTATTTAATTTTTACCCGAATGTAAAATTAATAAAAATGACACAATAATTTATTCTAAGGATAGTCAATAAATGTAACATTCGTCAGTAAGATTTAAAAAAAAACCAAAGGTGTTTAGGTGCAATAAATGTCATGGTCTTGTAAATAGATACCTATATTAAATGTTTTCTTCGTTTTCTTCCTTGAGTGGTTTCTTCATGCGAATAAATTTTTTTTATTACAAATATCTAATTAAATATTTCTGCACTAGATGGATATAAAACCGAAAATGAAAAGAAAAAAAATAAATCCCGACCAGGATTCAAAATATTAAAAATCTCAAGTCAACTTCTAGTGTCCGATGCCAAATACGACTTTGGTGACGACAGCATAAGATTCAATATTGAATCGCTGAACGCTGTAGATTGCGTCATTTCATTCCTACTAATAGAAGATAAAATGAAATGAAAATATACTTTATTGTACACCATTGTATAAAAAGGTTACAAAAGGCGAGTTTAATGCCTTGCGGCATTCTTTACGAACTAACCTTCAACAGAAGATGCAACTGTTCGACAATTTAGAGAGAACACGTCATCGACCCGGTGGCGGAATTTGGTAACGCGCTTGCGGCTCAAGCCGGAGTTCCAGGTTCGAATCCCGGTCGGGACGTATTTTTTCTCTACATTTTAGGCTTTGGATTAAACTAATGAAAAAATATAAAGCTAATATATAAAAACAATAAAATACCTAATGAAATGTCTCTCTATAGGCATCATTTTGTTTTACATAGCTCAATAGAAATATCGCCATACTATTTTATTATTCAGTTTAAAAAATGATTCTAGTCTGCGTTGAAACCAAAAATAGTTATTTAAACTGTTTTACTCACAGCAGTACCTATTCCGAACTCTGCGGCTCAATGTTAAAGGCCAAACGTATGGGCCCATCTACATTCGAGGACGAATATTGTGTATTCTGTACAATAGCGTATCGGCCTTTTAAGACGAGACGGAAGTTAACTTTCTCCATACAAAATCGTCTTTCGGCATTTATGTTTTCTAGCCGCCTAAACCTTATCCGATTTTCACAATTTTGTTTCTTGTCTTAAGAACAGTCCCATCTACGTTTTGCATTTTTTGTTTAGATGAAATATATCTACAACACCGGAGCTAAAAATTGTATTTAGACCGAAAAAAATTGATTTTTTTTTATTTGTTGACGTCATAAAGTTCATTAAGCTTTATTGAGTCACCATCACTTTAGATATTTAAAAAATTAAAACCGTGTTGGGCCGGTACTTTTAAAAAGAATAGCCCCACTGCGTCTGTCCCCGTGCATGTCGTAAGAGGCGACTAAGGGATAAGGACAAGATACTGCGCTAAAGGGCGACAGGCTAGCCACTTCTCACCTGTGCGCAGTCCTTCCACCTAGTCATGCAGCAGGTGGGTTCTTCGTGCCTTACTTGCTGCTTGATAGTTATCTTGTCCGTATACTGTGCTAAACGTGGTGGTCGGTGTTGTGCTGTAATTTGCCAGAGTCCTTATAGCACAACACCGATTACTCTGCTTACCCTGATTGTCGGGATACAGCGTGTGTTATGTATGTGTATGTATGTAAAAAATTAAAAGACAGGAACTTAGATTAGACTGTTCTTATTACAACAAAGAATCGTAAAAATCAAATAATGTTTAGGGGGGTAAAAAACATAAATTCGGAAAGACGTTTTTGTATAGAGTTAACTTCCGTCTCGTCTTATTAAAAGTGGCCGGATAAATATTTTTTTTTAGACGGTACTTACTTGTTTTGTGGACTTCTTCAACGTTAGTTCGAGTACCTATGTAACTACATACTACATAGATGTGGGCTTGAACATTGTAAATATTACAGCTCATTATAAATTACTCAGTAACAAAGGAAGTGTATTGATAAGATAATTAAATGTACATTTTACAAATTATTTTCTTGTGTTTTTTTTTTCAGTTACATCTAATACTAGCCGTGCCCGCGGCTCCGCCCGCTCTCATATTTGACCTCACTGCTAACCTCATAAGCCATTTAGCGTGATAGTAAGTAGCCTATAGTTGATGGGAAGAATCAAGCTATCCGTAGAATTTTGTTTTATTAAAATCGGTTCAGTGGTTCTCGAGTTATAAGCGGACAGACAGACATACACTCAGACACTCAGACACTCAGACACTGAGACAGAAAGCAGACGTTGGATTTTATTATAGGTAAGGAAGGAAGGAAGTCCTCCCCTCTTCTAATTAATTATATTTTTGAAGAATTACATCTAGTAAGTCCTCCCCCCCTCTTCTAATTAATTATATTTTTGAAGAAACATAAATATTTTTTTTTTTTATTTCTACCGAACTGGATGGCTCTGTCCGATTTCGCGACCTGAGGCGCAGCCAATTTCACCCACGAGAAGGTGCCAGTCCGGCTTGGAGGTGGACTAATGTTGCTGGGGAAAGGCTATTAACCCGCGATTTGTAGATCCGTGGATTGTAGGAGTGGGGGAAGATATTCCCTGGGAGCCCGTTCCACACCTTTGCACCTTTGCCTTTGTAAATTAATATTAGTAAATGTTAATAAATTTTTTTTATTGCTTCCGAACTGGGTGAATGTGCTAGAGTCCGTCGAAGCCTCAGGTTTAGCCAATTTTACCCCCGAGGGGGCGCCAGTCCGGCTTGAACGTCGAAGATCCGTGGAGTGTTCGGAGAAGCTGTTAAATTCCTTAAAGTCCAAGCTCCTTAATTTGCGATTCCGCCGTCCCCATTCCACCTCCGCACTACGCGTACTGGGCAGGGGATGCACCCCTATTCAATCGACTTACCATGGATGCGCAACAACCTTTTCTGTAGGTCTTTTATTCACAGAACCGGGTAAATTTGGAACCATCTATTTCCTACCAAGTACATACATACAGCCTGGGGTTTTCACAAGGGGCGTGAAAAGGCTCGTGTCAGGCCGGCATGACATTCGCAATCCCCACGCATAACAAAATGTCCATGAGCATCGTTAGACACCTAATTGTAGGTGAAGCGATGCCATATGTCCCGATATCCTTAAAAAAAAATTAAATTGTTTTTCGAATAGGGAAAGATATTCCCCAAAGCCCGTTCCACACCTTTGCAGTGCGACACAAGAAATATTTAAAGAATGATGCAGTTCGACTCTTCTGTCGACTACAAAGGGGTGTTCCGCGAGAATATGGCAGGTTTGGCGAAAGCGAACAGGAGGAGGAAGGATGAGGGAAGCGAGTTCGTCGGAGCAGCGGCCATAGTAGTACCGATTAAACAGGGCTCAATGATCTAACGATGCGTCTGTGCTTTATTTTTAAAATTATATTCATCACCTGTCGCACGTTACTTGCGAAAAGGCTCAAAGGGTTTCCTTTATTAAAAAGAGACGCCAATATGAGCAAATGATACAGGTTGTTTTCATTCATAACCAGTTGCGAATTTTTAGATTCCATGTTTAGATTGTATTAAATTTTATGCTCAAACAGCGCAACGCCATCTATCGAAAAACAAAAACATTAACATAAGGCTGTCTCTCTGTACGCCCAATTGTAAGTAAGAATAATCAATACAAGAGGCACTGATATGGCACCTAGTTCACCCAGTGTAATGGGCTGACATCACGGATGTTGTAGGTGAGATAGCCAACCGTGTCAGTTTCCATAAAAACATATATTTTGTGTCCAGTAAAATTTCATATTACATATAACCAAGAGTTACACCTCGCAAACAGAGCCAATTTCTTAATATAAGCGTCATACATAGTTAGTATATTTAATTTATAAGAGTACCTGCAGCACAACTCCGATTACTCTTTCCAGAACGACTGTTGTAAGTAACTTACAACTTACTTACTTATCAACTGTTGATGAGTCGCTGTGGCCAAATGGATCACATCACATTAATAGGAAGTAAATTATTTTTGATAGCAGTACCAAAAATCGGTTATTGACACAATCAACGTATGGTCACAGATTACCTAATAGTTACTTCGTATAGTATATAAGTTTTATTTTCGTGGCGTTGTCGTTTTAATTTTTCGCACATCGCGCATGTCAGCCTCGATAGCTCAGTGGTGCAGACAGTCAACTGTCGCTATTGAATGTTAAGCAACGCTGGGTGCGGTCCAGTACTTGGATGGGTGACCGCTGACCGTTGGAGGCTGACCGAGGTTCGGATTCCTCGTAAAACTGTAGGTCCCTTCCCTCCTAATCTTACTTGGTGGTAGGGTTTAACCCGCCCGGGTTGGTACCACCGCACTGAATGAAACGTCGGTCAAAACGGCTATGTAAATAGTTTGTGTTTTCCGACCAGTTCAGTGTAGCCGGCACGATCAAAGGGGGACGCACTGACATGGCACCTATTTCACCCGGTGTTATGGGCTGACATCACGGACGTTGTAGGTGATGTAGCCAACCGTGTCAGTTTCCATAAAAAAAAAAAAATATTTCGTTGATTTTTCCGTCTCGGGATGTGTTATTCAATTAGTGCATGTAAATCGGATCAGCTGTTTTCGAATTTGCTATCTACAGCCAGACAACAGCCACTGCCAAAAGGTACAATTAAATTAACATTCTGTAATAACTTGGCTCGTCTCATATAAGATTGCTTCCATGTTTCTAAATTAGCTTTCTATATACGCTTTGTATATTTTAATAACACCCGACGCAAAAGTGGGCGTTTTATAAGTTTGACGCCTACGTCTGTCTGTCTGTGTGTCTATGGCATCGTAGCTCGCAAACGGATCGACAGATTTAGATGCGGTTTTTTTATTAGAAAGTTGGTTTAACCAGGATGCCTATGTTAGTAATCAAGCAATGATGTACTAAAAAATTACGACTCTTAAAAAGTTTTAAATACAAATTAAATTACAAACCAGATTGGCTCTTAGCTATGTTTGCAATCAAGTAATCAAAAGTATACATCTCTAAAAGGCTTGAAATAAAAGTTAAATTACACATTTTAAAACCCCCCGACCCCTTAAAAAGTCAAACTTAATTTTCGTTTATTTACTCAAAATGCGCCAGGGGACCAATAAGTAAATAAAATATAAAACTCAGAGCTGCGTAGTTATTTACTTCACGGTCCCCCGGCGCCTTTAAGTAACTAAACGGAAATTATTTTTAACTTTTCCAGTAGTCGGGTATTTTTGACATATTTTGTAATTTCGAGACCATATTACGCAACCTCTTCAATTGAAATAAATGCCGGATGCACGGGTGGAATTTTACGACAAACGGGGAGAGATGCAGTAGGGGTATTTTTTTAGGTTTCCGTATCCCGTACTATTACTAAGCCTAAGCCGTCTGTCTGTCCGTCTGTCTGTCCGAGGGCTGTATCTCTTGAACCGTAATAGGTAGCCCGTTTATGTTTACACAGAATATGTGTTATTATGGCGGATATAACAACAAACAATAAAAAATTGAAAAAAATAAAAAAATATATTAATAATATTTTTTTTTTTTTTATGGAAACTGACACGCTTGGCTACATCACCTACAACGTCCGTGATGTCAGCCCATAAACCCGGGTGAACTAGGTGCCATGTCAGTGCTTCCCCCTTTGATCGTGCTGGCTACACTGAACTAGTCGGAAAACAGAAACTATTTACATAGCCGTTTAGACCGACGTTTCATTCAGTGCGGCGGTACGAACCCGGGAGGGTAAACCCCTACCACCAAGTAAGATTAGGAGGGAAGGGACCTACGGTTTTACGAGGAATCCGAACCTCGGTCAACCTCCAACGGTCAGCGGTCACCCATCCAAGTACTGACCGCACCCAGCGTTGCTTAACATTCAATAGCGACAGTTGACTGTCTGCACCACTGAGCTATCGAGGCTGACAGCACAGACAGACAGAAATAATACAAGAAACGTGTTTTTTTTCAATGTTTTTTTTTTTGTGGTGCGGAAACCTCGGTGCGCGAGTCCGACTCGCACTTAGCCGGTTTCTTTTTTATTAAACTGAACCACACGGTACTTGCGTGTGGCTGTGTGTGCACCAGTTTAGAGCCAGTTGAAAGGCAGTAGGCATAAGTACTACTTATGCCTACTTATTAAGTAGTTATTGCAAATTGCAGGGAAATACCGCCCCAGGGAAATCCCGCCCGCCCTGAGCGGGCCCCCCCGGCGCGGTGTGGGCGGGCGGCGACGCGCCGCCGTCGCCTGCGCGCCGCCGCCGCCGCCGCCGCCAGTCTGGTTGGCGACCATAAAATTGATGAGCATAGGTTGATGAACGCATCTGACGACGCGACGACGCGCCGTGTAGTGTATGTGCGAACTGGGCCACTAAAAAAAACATGCAGACGAATTGAGACCTCCCCCTTTTTTGAAGTCGGTTAAAAAAGATATATTTTTAGGGTTCTGTACCCGTACGGGACCCTATTATTAATCCTACGCCGTCCTACCTTTAACCACAGATTACTAAATAGTTACTTCGTATTATTGTTCGTATTATTATAGTTGCTTTAACGTTAGGTCAAATAAATTTAGTTTTTATTTACTTATTTAATTTAGTACCGTGTGGGGCCGGTACTTAAAAAGAATAGCCCCACTGCATCTCTCCCCGTGCATGTCGTAAGAGGCGACTAAGGGATAAGGACAAGATACTGCGCTAAAGGGCGACAGGCTAGCCACTTCTCACCTTGACGCAGTCCTTCCACCTAGTCATGCAGCAGGTGGGTTCTTCGTGTCTTACTTGCTGCTTGATAGTTGTCTTGTCCGTATACTGTGCTAAACGTGGTGGTCGGTGTTGTGCTGTAATTTACCAGAGTCCTTATAGCACAACACCAATTACTCTGCTTACCCTGATTGTCGGGATGCAGCGTGTGTTATGTATGTGTATGTATGTATGTTCACTATTGTGAACAGCTATAGCTAATTAACTTTTTAAACTGACTTGGTGTTCCGACAACAGAAGGACGATCATTAAGGGTTCCGTAGACGAAAATAATTATTGGAAACCGCTGTCCTAGATTAGTGTAGTAAATGAGTGCTCAAATAAGGGGTCTAGCAAAGCAGAAAGTTTGACTTCGGAACTTTGTTCTGACTAGTTAGGAGGTAAACACACTAAAAGTCCCCACCACTGGGGGGTGCGCCCTAGGGGGGGGAGCACAAAGAAGGTCCCATTTTTCGGTTTTTCGCATATATCTCGAAAACGGTGCATCATCGAGATATAAGCGAAAAACTGAAAAATGGGACCTTCTTTGTTCCCCCCCCCCCCCCCCCCTCCCCCCCCTAGGGCGCACCCCCCAGTGGTGGGGACTTTTAGTATGTTTACCTCCTAACTAGTCAGAACAAGGTTCCGAAGTCAAACTTTCTGCTTTCGAGCTTTCCGGCTAGAATCATTCGTTTCCTGGCCTAGATATATATCTGCATTAACATAACACATTATAATATAATGCCTAGAATTCCCACGACTAGGATCGATGCAGCTTGCACTGCCATGTTTATGATATATACAGCTTGATGGGTTTTGCCCACAAGTACGCTCGAGTTCAAAATGGCAAACATATATGAAGCCTTACCAAACTCACTAATTTGCAACCATATTTGGGCAATAATGCTTTTGTAAATTTTGTCGAACCTCCAAACAATATTAGTGTGATGCTTATAGTTTTTGCTTATTTCAATTAGTGAGAAATAATATTATTTAGACAATTAGAGAAAAAAAATAGGTCAAGGGCGAATTTTACCCGTGCACGGAGGGTTTCGTAGATCCGCTATAACTAGTGGTGCCCAAACTGTAGATCGCGATCGACCTGTCCGTCCATCCCAATAGAATTTTAGGTCGATCGCTGAAAATTTGTAGAGCAAGAAGTGACTTGTAGAAAAATCTAAGAATTAATAATAGACAGTGACTATTTATAGGGGTACTGGATAAATAATTTATAATTAATTGTCCGGCTATCTGGACAAATAAGCCCTAATAATATTTGATGTGACTAAACATTTTCCGGGTGGTGTCGTCTTCCACAAGGACCGCAATAGTGACAAATATAAAGGATGTAATTGCCCTAAATAAGCTTTCAAAGAAGTGAATTCAATTTAGCAAGATTTGTACCGTGTGGGGCCGGTACTTTAAAAGAATAGCCCCACTGCATCTCTCCCCGTGTATGTCGTAAAAGGCGACAAAGCGATATGACTCCCTTCCTAGGTGGTAGGGTTTAACCCGCCCGGATTGGTACCACCGCACTGAATGAAAGGTCGGTCGAAACGGCTATGTAAATAGTTTGCGTTTTCCGTCCAGTTCAGTGTAGCCGGCACGACCGAAGGGAAGCACTGACGTGGCACCAAGTTCACCCGGTGTTACGGGCTGACATCACGGATGTTGTAGGTGATGTAGCCAACCGTGTCAGTTTCCATAAAAAACAAAATTGTTTAATTTTATTAATTAAATGAATATGTACTTATATTACTTACAATGCAGTTTAATTCATAAAATTGTTTTAATTTGTAATTTTGAAACAATAGGTATAAATAAATTATGATTATAATTGGTCTAACAAAAATTTTACCACGAAAACTTTTGGTACAGTGTCGATCCCACAACCTTGATTTTTTTGTAGGTAGATCTTCATAGAAAAACTGGCCAAGTGCGAGTGGAACTCGGGTCCAAGGGTTCCGTATCGCCATGTCATGGTTAACGCCACTCACGCCATCTATGGCGTGTTATGAAATGCGTCATATTAGTTAAAATTCATGATTAGTTTAAATGTTTCATGCTCTATTGGGTAGATGGCGCGCGCGCATACACTTTTTTTGGTTTCTTCTATGGGGACCCCGTGAATTTTTTACGTTTTCAAATTTTTATTATTTTATGTTATATCAGCTATAATAACACATATTCTGTGAAAATTTCAATGGGCTACCTGTTACGGTTCAAGGGATACAGCCCTCGGACAGACGAACGGATGGACGGACAGACAGACAGACAGACAGGCAGACAGACAGACAGACAGCGGCGTATACGTTTAGTAATAGGGTCCCGTACCGGATAAAAAAGTACGGACACCACTGCGCTATACCATACCTGTCATAAAACCATATTTGTCTATCATGTAAACTACCTCTGTAATGTAAACTACTTGCATTGGCATATCCGTCACATAACAACATATTCTGTGAAAATTTCACCCGGCTACCTATTACGGACGGACGGACGGACGGACGGACAGACAGACAGACAAACATTGTATGTTTAGTAATGTCTTCCGTACGGGGTACGGAAACATATCTAAAAAAAAAATTTATGAATTTATTTCCACCATTTGAGTGAACTGTCTAACTGAAGGTAGAATACATCTGCCGAATCTCCATCACTTCACACCTTAAGCCGAAATTACATTTACGAAAGCACCGTCGCTGAGGTATGCCACCGTTGCGACGGAAGCACGATACTTCCGTAGCGTTACTGGTATTCTAATCGCGAAAATTCGAAAATGAGAGATTAGTGCGAAAATAGAGTGGTTGCGCCGATATTTTTGCGAAAATGTTTCATATATGTAATTCGGCTTATGAAAAGACGCGAAATAGTAAGCGTGTATGATTCTATGTCAAGGGGGGGATAATAATAGGGAGATCAAATACTTAAGTGAGTGCGTTAAATTCAAGAAGTGTTGTTTCACTTTCAAACCCTGCGAAATTGAACTGTGCAATTTGGAAGATTTGCCCGTTGAATTCTAAATTTAAAACCTGACATCCCAAAGAGTGACGGCTAAAGAAAATCGCCGAAGCTTTCCCGGGAGCGTTTTCCCTTTGTTTGTAGCCTCCCGTTTTGTAGTAATGTACATGTCATTCGGTATACTGTAGACAAAAGCCCTCTTTGAATATATGCATGAAAGGTCAGCTAAGCCAGGCGCGGGCGGGACGGCTAGATGAAGCATTAGGCGAGTGCGAGAGAGGGGGCAATACAAAAATCAATTTATTAGGCGGTGACGTCACGGGTCGCGCACGCGCGTTGCGGCCGGCCGGCTCCCGCACTGGTGTTGCTAGTGCAAGGGGAAAACGAGGGCGAATTTTGTGGAGAGTTTCAGGAAAATCAAACACTAGCTGTTCACTTTCTCAAAAAATTTATTTCTATTAACTCAATCGCTTATATAATTTCAAATTTCTTTACCAATGAAAAATACCTCCTTATACGCGGAGTTCACAAAAAGTTTAAAGTAGGTAATTTCGTAGCATAGCAAAGTATCATTTATAGTTAAATTCACACGCTTCAGAGTTCTCTATAAACTTATTAATTTATAATCTTCAACATAGAATGAGACAGAAATCTTATAATCTAAGACGTATGCAAAGTAATTTTCCTTTTTCAAATAATTTCTGAAGTCTCTGAAATAACGTTTTGCCGAGTTATGGTGTAAATCCTGCAGAGTCAATTTAATTCGATGCATCGCCAAAGCCTTCGCTGGTCGAAAACAGAAGGAAAGTAGCATTTGCAGCCGGGCAACTCTGGCCAGAGCCACCTGGTGGGGCCCGGACCGAAATAGCAGACGCAGCGCAGCGAGCGCGGCGGGCGCGGGGGAGTGGTGACTGGTGAGGCGCGGGGGAAGGCGGAGCGGTGGAGGAGCAGTGTGTGAGCGTGCGCGCGGCGAGCGCACGGCCCGCACCGCACGCCTCACGTCCCGCATGCTCTGACCAGCACCATGGCCTCGGTGGCCGCGTGGCTGCCGTTCGCGCGCGCGGCCGCCATCGGGTGGGTGCCCATCGCGACCCACCCGCTGCCGCCGCCGCCCATGCCCAAGGACCGCCGACGCGCCGAGGACGAGAAGCTCCTCATCAACGTCTCCGGGCGACGCTTCGAGACGTGGCGCAACACGCTTGAGAAGTACCCCGACTCGCTCCTCGGCTCCAGCGAGCGCGAGTTCTTCTACGACGAGGACAGCCGCGAGTACTTCTTCGACCGCGACCCCGACATCTTCCGGCACATCCTCAACTACTACCGCACCGGCAAGCTTCACTACCCGAAGCACGAGTGCCTCACCGGCTACGACGAGGAGCTCGCCTTCTTCGGCATTCTCCCGGACGTCATCGGCGACTGCTGCTACGAGGACTACCGCGACCGCAAGCGCGAGAATGCGGAGCGCCTCATGGACGACAAGCTCAGCGAGGCGGGAGACCAGAGTCTGCCGCAGCTCACGGACCTGCGCCAGAAGATGTGGCGCGCCTTCGAGAACCCGCACACCTCCACAGCGGCGTTGGTGTTCTACTACGTCACGGGATTCTTCATCGCCGTATCGGTGATGGCGAACGTGGTGGAGACTGTACCGTGCGGCCACCGGCCCGGTCGCGCCGGCACGCTGCCGTGCGGCGAGCGCTACAAGATCGTGTTCTTCTGCCTGGACACGGCGTGCGTGATGATCTTCACGGCGGAATACCTGCTGCGGCTGTTCGCCGCGCCGGACCGCTGCAAGTTCGTCCGCTCGGTGATGTCAATCATAGACGTTGTGGCAATCCTGCCCTACTACATCGGTCTCGGCATCACGGACAACGACGACGTGTCGGGAGCGTTCGTGACTCTCCGCGTGTTCCGTGTGTTCCGCATATTCAAGTTCTCTCGGCACTCTCAGGGTCTGCGGATCCTGGGCTACACGCTCAAGTCGTGCGCGAGCGAGCTCGGATTCCTTGTGTTCTCGCTGGCGATGGCGATCATCATATTCGCCACTGTCATGTTCTACGCGGAGAAGAACGAGCAGGACACGAACTTCACCTCCATCCCGGCGGCCTTCTGGTACACCATCGTCACCATGACGACCCTCGGGTGAGTGTCTTGTTTACGTGGCCTTATTTACACAACACGTTTAGTCTAGGCAGGCTAAATCGCTCTTTAATTACTAGCCATTCTACTGGCTCGGCACCAACACTTGGATTTGCGAGGCGAAGCGAACTTGGCTACCTCGATTTTCACTATTGATCCATCATTGTTTTATGGCAATGTTTGGTTACCATGATCTTTCTGGCCGACGACGTTTTATTGAACTAGGGCGCGGCAGTTCATGACCAGCAGTTTTTGACGTTTCGCTTAGACTCAACGTATTATTATTTTTTTCATGGAAGCTGATACGGTTGGCTACATCACCTACAACATCCGTGATGTCAGCCCATAAAACCTGATGAACTAGGTGCCATGTCAGTGCTTCCCTTTGATTTTATGTCGGCTACACTGAAATGGACGGAAAAGACGAACTATTTACATAGCCGTTTCCACCGACGTTTCATTCACTGCGGTGGTATCAACTCGGGCGGGATAAACCCTACCACCTGGTAAGGTAACAAGGGAATGGACCTACAGTTTTACGTGGAATATGATCGTAAATAAATATGGGGAAAAGATGCAGAACGCCATACAAATTATTTACTTGAGCATTATTGTGTCAGCCTCGGTAGCTCAGTGGTGCGGTCAGTTCTTGGATGGGTGACCGCCCGACCGTTGGGAGCTGACCGTGGTTCGGATTCCACGTTAAACTGTAGGCCCCTTCCCTTCTTACCTTACTAGGTGGTATGGTTTATCCCGGCCGGGTTGATACCACCGCACTGAACGAAACATCGGTCGAAACGGCTATGAATATAGTTCGTGTTTTCCGTCCAGTTCAGTGTAGCCGACATGAAATGAAGGGAAGCACTGACACGGCACCTAGTTCACCAAGGTGTTATGGGCTGACATCATGGATGTTGTAGGTGATGTAGCCAACCATGTCAGTTTCTATTTAAAATAAGCACGATCGTTGAACGGAGTGAGGTGACGAAAAATCCTTGATAAACCTGCTGATGAGCGCCTGCATTCTATCGATCGTTGACCCATGTTTACGCAGACAATAAGGATAACCTAATCTGAAAAGACGGCCTAAAATACAGCAAAACCCATTCACGGTCAGCCTACCTTGGCTAAATATGTTTAGGATACTTCTAATAAAGGACACATATAAAAAAGGCTAACAATAAAGAACCGAAACCTGGATTTGGAATTTCATCACCCTTGC
Source organism: Nematopogon swammerdamellus (assembly GCA_946902875.1). Taxonomy (NCBI): domain Eukaryota; kingdom Metazoa; phylum Arthropoda; class Insecta; order Lepidoptera; family Adelidae; genus Nematopogon; species Nematopogon swammerdamellus. The sequence continues at coordinate 2,706,374 of OX336361.1, forward strand.
TTAAAATATGGCTGTTAACTCCGGTCACCTGTCTGAGAAACGTCACTTTAACCGACAGATAAATGTTAACCGATACTTAACCGGTGGTGGTAAAATAGAGTTTATTGTGATAGTGGACCGGGAGGGGAGGCGCGCAACGCTCGTCGATATCGCCGTGCCGCACGATGTTAAAGTATCTGGATCTGCAGCACGAGGTTACCAAAATGTGGCCCGTCGACTCGACGATCGTTGTGCCCATAGTCGTTTGAGCGCATGTGCTGAAAGCGAAGAGCCTCGACGACCACCTTAAGAGTCTCACCACGCTGAGTCGTTGGATCAAGGGCCAGATCCAGAAGGCAGCCCTGCTCGACACTGCGCGCATCGTCCGGAGGTTTCTCTCCCTAGGGCCCGACCATATCTGTAGCCTGGGTTCGCCCGCCACCACGTCGGTGGTGGAAACTCCGTTTATTTTTGTAAAATTAATATAAAAAAATGTGTAAATAAATGGTTAAAATGGGCGGACTTATTGCCTTAGGCAATTTCAAAGTCAACCCTAAATTTTTACATGGAATCCGAACGACGGAGCAATGGATGAAGGTATGCGCGTATTTTTTTCCAAATAAAAAAAACTCATTGGTGCATGCCAGTTGGATTCGAACCTCGGACCACTCGCAAGAGAAGCCGACATAGTCTCAAAGATCACAAAGCCGAGTGAACGCGGTGGAATCACAGACAAGTTCCGATCTTCTGATGTTTACATTCCGTAAATGTTCTTGCGGTCTCGGTCTCGGCACGCTGCCGGCTAATCCTTGGAATTCCCTAATGCAGTCTTTCTCAAAGTGGGCGATAACGCCCCCTTGTGGGCGCTGGAGGCCTACAGGGGGGCGGTAAAGGGCCCAGAGAAAATTGGGGGGTTGTGAAGCGGTTTAGGGGGGCGATGGCTGATTTTTAATTTTCTTACACAAGAAAAATATCGGCAGACGTGAGTTTCTCAATTTTCCTAATTTATCAGTAGTCTCCTTCAATAACGACGACTTGTTTGTTTACTGCCACAGTGATTTCAAATAACGATTCCAGGACATTTTAAAATTGGAAATACCGGACTGGGTGTTGAATTCTTTTTCAAATGTCAACACAGCAGCATCATCCCAGCTTGAAAAAGATCAAATTAAAAAATAGCTACCAAGAATTTTGGCTACAAATTCAAAGGTAAAGTTAAAATTGGGGGGGGGGGGGGGGGGGGCGCTAAAAATAATTAATTCTCAAAGTGGGCGGTAGACGAAATAAGTTTGAGAACCTCTGCCCTAATGTATCAGTGCACGTACATCACATCGTCCACTTGGCTCCCTTGGTATGATCCCTCAAGGGATCGAAGTGAACTTTCTAGTGTACTTGAATCCCTTGTGGAAAGATTTTTTTATGTAATCCGGTATGGGTGGCTGAGTTGGAGGGGCCAAAGCGCATGCTCCGACCAGCCAATATCACCTCCGAGAAGGTAGGAGCCATACCGGAGACTTCCCTGGATTGCTGGCTATACTGGACTAGAGGAGAACACAGCCGAGACTGCTATGCGGCCATCTTACATCCAGTGCGGTGGTATCAACCCAGTCGGCTACAATTTGAGCCTACCACCTAGTAAGTGGCAAGGGAAGGGACCTACAGTTTTACACCGGTTCCGAACGGTGAAGCAGCAAGTGTACCTACGTAAATTTTTTCGTCAGAAAAAACTCATTGGTACACGCCGACCGGATTCGAACCTCGGACCTCTCGCATGAGAAGCCGATGCCCAAACCACTCGGCATCACATCGTCCACTTGGCTCCCTTGGTATGATCCCTCAAGGGATCGAAGTGAACTTTCTAGTGTACTCGAATCCCTTGTGGAAAGATTCTACGATAATGGATATTCCATTTCCGCGACTTTATCGGACATCTTACGGAGCAAAGAATTCTAAAGCGCGTCCCAGAAGCGGCGGGTGGCCGAGTGGTTTGGGCATCGGCTTCTCATGCGAGAGGTCCGCGGTTCGAATCCGGTCGGCGTGTACGAATGAGTTTTTCTGACGAAAAAAATTAAATTACGTGCATACTTACACCTGCTGCTTCACCGTTCGGTACCGGTGTAAAACTGTAGCTCCCTTCCCCTACGCCTTACTAGGTGGTGGGTTCTAATTGTAGCCGATTGTGTTGGTACCACCGTACGGATGTAAGATGGCCGCATAGCAGCCTCGGTTGTGTTCTCCTCTAGTCCAGTACAGCCAGCAATCCAGGGAAGTCTCCGGTATGGCACCTACCTTCTCGGAGGTGATATTGGCTGGTCGGAGCATGCGCTTTGACCCCTCCGACTCAGCCACCCATACCGGCTTACATTAAAAAAAAAGAAGATGAATATTATACATACCACACGCTGTATCCCGGCAAGCTTGGTAAACAGAGTAGTCGGTGTTGTACGGCAAGTACTCTTGTAAATTACAGCACAACATCGACCACCACATTTAGCAAAGCATTATGACTATCTAGATAACTATCAAGCACTGACATGGCACCTAGTTCACCCTGTGTTATGGGCTGACATCACGGATTTTGTAGCAGGTGATGTAGCCAAACGTGTCAGTTTCTATTAAAAAAAAAACTTGTCTCTGCCCACCCAACTGGGAAACAGGCGTGAATCTGTGTATAATAAAAAGAGATTTAAATCAAAATAAAACCTAAGACGTTAATCGAATTCACATCAAAATAATAATAAAGGAATAGGCCCTTTTTTATGGAAACTGACACGGTTGGCTACATCACCTACAACATCCGTGATGTCAGCCCATAACACCGGGTGAACTTGGTGCCACGTCAGTGCTTCCCTTCGGTCGTGCCGGCTACACTGAACTGGACGGAAACACAAACTATTTACATAGCCGTTTCGACCGACCTTTCAATCAGTGCGGTGGTACCAACCCGGGCGGGTTGAACCCTACCACCTACCTAGTAATATAAGAAGGGAGTCATATCCCTCAGTCGCCTTTTACGACATACACGGGCAGAGATGCACTGGGGCCATTCTTTTAAAGTACCGGCCCCACACGGTACATACAGATGTTATAGGTGATGTAGCCAAACGTGTCAGTTTCCATAAAAAAACTTGCCCCTGCCGATTTAAATCAAAATAGAACCTAAGACGTTAATCGAATTCACATTAAAATAATAATCAAATCAAATCAAATCGTTTATTTGTTCAGGCACTTGTCCCATCGCACACACAACAAATTCAAATACAGCATTCAGTAAACAATAAATATTAAAGTATTAAAATAAATACAAATTAAATGAATTGAATTAATTGAAATAAAATAATAAAGAATAAAAAAATGCGTCTTCAGTGATCAAAATAAAAAAATAAAAATACAAATTGTCTAAAGTTACTAATACTTACAAAAATAAAATAAAACAATAAAATTGTCTTTAATAAATTATACCTAATACCTAATACTTAATAATTTATTCATTTTAAAAATTCATAATAATATATATACATGCCAACATTTTCAATAATTAAATTTTCGCTGGTCATGACGCGACCAAGAAATGCTGCCTTCTGCTTGCGCAGCACTCCAAAGAGTTCATCGATCCTGTTCTCGGCGAACATGCCCATGCCATAATAAAGGAATAGGCTTTAAAACGGCCTTCCTACTTCTGACTTGTGGCAGCCCTGTGAGCGCCTGAAACGCGGCGCATCACCGTTCGCCCATCGACCACCACCGCGCCGGGGTCTCTATTGAGAAACTGTCGCCGCCTTTTATGCTGTCAATTAAAGCTCCGTCTACTCTCGCTGTGACGCAGCTGAATTTCCCTTCAGCGCCAATGAGGATGGACAAGGTGACGCAGGGATATCGGCGCGCAAGGACTAAATACACACGTGTGAGAAACTTTGTCATAAGTTTGCTTTTGTTGGACCCGAACTGGGTGGCTGTGCTTGAGGTCGGAGCCTCAGGAGATAGAATAGAAAAGCCCCACTGCATATCTATACACGGTGTTGCAACCTCAACCGTAAAACCCGAAAGGGGGTGACAAGGGCGTAGCCAGGATTTTGTTCAGAGGGGGGCAGACAAGGGAAAGCTAATAGGTAAATACGTTTATAATATTACTTAATGGAAACAAATATTGATTTTATTAAGTACGCAATCAATGTTCAGTATCAGTATCACAATCAGTAATCTTAGTAGATCGAGGTATACTCTTGTCATTCCATAGTTTATACCATTGTTCGGCACCTTAAATGGAGAATTCTAAATGGTAGTATTGGCAGAACTTTGTGATTTCTAGGGTTCCGTATCCGGTACGGGACCCTATTACTAAGCCTACACCGTCTGTCTGTCTGCCCGTCTGTCCGAGGGCTGTGTCTCTTGAACCGTATCACTCCGAGCACTTACCCGCATCCTGCTAAAGGGGGGCGGCGGCCCCCCCCCCCCTGCCTGTACCTGGCTACGCCCTTGGGCGGTGATTCTGTACGTAAAATAGAACAACTTTTGTTTTACGACTTTTTAATATGAAAAAAAAAATTTTTTTTTTCTTACATTTTGAGAATAGATATTTAAAATTTGTTTGGAAAAAATATTTTTTTTGTTTTGTTTCAAAAATATGGTTTTCGCCACAGAAGTTGTTTAGTTTAGTTTATATAGAATAACCCCCTTATGTCAGTTAAAAATATTACGGGTGCAACTGCAACACCGTATGTCGCAAAAGTCGACTAAGGGATAAGGACAGGATGTCGTTCTAAAGGGCGACATGCTAGCCATCTCTCACCTTGGCACGGTCCTTCCATCGAGGCATGTAGCAGGTGGGTCTTCGTGTCTTACTTGCTGCTTGGTCGGTATTGTGCTGTAATTTACAATAGTACTAGCAGCACAGCACGGATTACTCTGCTTAAAAAATCATTTCCGCTAAAAACTCGGTCCCCCGACGCCTTTCATTAACTAAGCGGTAATAATTTTTTACTTTTTGAGGGTTTTTGATGTGGCGGCGTTTTTTTTTTTATAAATTGTATTACCTAAAATCAATGATATTATAAGTTACAAGGAGGCAGATAGGTTCAGTGGCGGAGCAAGACCTAAATTTTATGTGGGCAAGATACATTTTGCGAGGCCCTCTCTGGTGGCACTAGAGGATGGATTTTATGGATTTTCACTGTCGAAATGGATTTCCGTTGGATGAACTTTCGAGGCGCGAGGCCCCTTGGGCCGCGAGGCCGTGGGCGGTTGCCCACGTCGCCCGCGCCTTGCGCCGCCTCTGGATAGGTATCTGAGCTCCCAAGCGGCACAGTCCTGCCTGTCTGAAGTTAGTCGCCCACCAACTACGCACGCGTTCGGACCGCTAACCACGAGCCGCTAACACATCGAAAATGCCGTCGTGTGTAATGAGATTCTGCACTAATTCTAATAATTGGAATAAGACTATTCGAGTCGGCGCATCACTTTATAGTTCTTCCTCTCAACTTTTCAAGGACGTGCCATGTGTGAGCACCGAATGTCATCATCGTGATGTCATATAGACTAGAGATAACCTATCTTTCCTAAAATATCATTGCCTAAAATATATTCTTTGGAAGCGATGTAACGCATGGCACGGATCCCCCAAACCTGGCAGTCGAACAAGAAAGTTTTCTAATCGATAGTAAACTATGAATTGTTCGAGTGGTCTTTGATCACCGCGAAATGCGATTTATCACTCTTAAAAACCGCTGACAGAAAAGTATTATTGTCCGTTTATCGCGCTCTTTTTGTTTTATCACTTTTTTTATTTCACGATGTTTTCGACTAGATAAATTAGAAATTGCAATAAAAGTGTTTTATGAGGTCTGAATAGATAAATCATGATAAATTTCATCATTGCTGAAACACAATGTTCAGCAACGGAGCGAGCCATGCTGGGAACAAGAACATTGCTGGTAATATCGCTACGTGCTATGGTGCGTAACGAGGCAATCCTCCGACGCACCAAAGTAGTCGGAATGGACACCACATGGCTAAGCTCAAGTGTCAGTGGGCTGAACACGTCAGACGAAGAGACGACGACCGTTGGAGTAACCGCGCCCTACATTGGCGGCCGTGGTCAGGAAAACGGAGTGTGGGAAGACCACCTAATTAGGCAGCAAACATGGCACCACTGCATCTCGCCCCGTGCATGTCGTAAGGGGCGACTAAGGAATAAAGACAAGATGCCGTGCTAAAGGGGGACAGGTTAGCCACCTCTCACCTCGGCACGGTCCTTCCACCGATTCATGCAGCAGTTCGGTCTTCGTGCCTTACTTGCTGCTTGTTAGTTATCTTGTCCGAATACTATGCGAAACGTGGTGGTCGGTGTTGTGCTGTCATTTACCAGAGTCCTTGCAGCACAGCACCGATTACTCTGTTTACCCCGATTCTCGGGATACAGCGTGTGGAATGTATGTGTGTACTCTATGCCACAACTTAAAAATAATTCGTAATTGATAGAATTGCTATCGACGTGCATGGTGGTGTACTTCGTCCTCAACGTCCTAATAAAATTACAAATTAAAAAAAAACCCCCGACTCTTTAAAAGTCAAAAATAATTTCCGTTTACTTACTCAAAGGAGTCGGTGGACCACTAAGTAAATTCCCGCGCAGCTCTGAGTTTTTAGGGTTCCGTATCCGTCGTACGGGACCCTATTACTAAGCCTACGCCGCCGTCTGTCTGTCTGTCTGTCCGTCTGACCGAGGGCTGTATCTCTTGAACTGTAATAGGTAGCCCGTTGAAATTTTCACAGAATATGTGTTATTATGGCGGATATAACAACAAATAATATATATAAGAAAATGTAAAAAATTCACAGGTGGTCCCATACAAGAAACTAAAAAGTGTATGCGCGCCATCTACCGTAAACAGTATGAAGCTGCGCTGACCATGACATGGCGATGCGGAACCCTCGTTGCGCGAGTTCGACTCGCACTTGGCCGGTTTTTTTTATTTGAGTTTGAAAGGGCGAAAAGGTGTGTGAGGATGTTTTTTTCAAATTCAAAGCCTCTCGAATACCGGAAGCGGAACACGCGACGGTGCTTCGTTTCGAAAGGGTTTCTATAATAATCCTAATATCGAAATCCTACTTATTTGGCTGTGAAAAGTTTTTATAGCGATACCAAGTTTTATGCTATAATAAAAGTGATCGTAAAATTTCGAATACACACACTAGCATTGCGAACTACAAGGATTTTATGATTTCATGTTATTATTATATACATTTTTGTAATAACAGTTAGCTGTTTATTCTCACAATATGGGTTAAGAGTGAACACTTCGAATGAAAGAAAATTATAGCAAAACTATTTTATTTATTTATTTTTTATATTTTGCCCGCGGTTTCGCTCGCGTGAAATTCGTATTTAAAAAGAAGAAAGTAAGTAAGTACCTATATCCGTCTACGAAGTTAGTAAGAAAGAATTTCGTTTTGTTTGAGAGCCACATCTTAGCGTAACTGAAACTTAATTTTATTTAGCCTATCTTGTGTCAAGTATAGTTAAATATGCTTGTACTAAGTTTCATAGAATTCGGATGATCGGTTTAAGAGTTATTTTTTTTTAATGGAAACTTGACACGGTTGGCTACATCACCTACAACATCTGTGATGTCAGCCCATAACACCGGGTGAACTAGGTGCCATGTCAGTGCTTCCCTTCATTTCGCGCCGGCTACACTGAACTGGACGGAAAACACGAACTATTTACATAGCCGTTTCGACCGACGTTTCGTTCAGTGCGGTGGTACCAACCCGGCCGGGATAAACCCTACCACCTAGTAAGGTAAGAAGGGAAGGGACCTACAGTTTAACGTGGTATCCGAACCACGGTCAGCCTCCAACAGTCGGGCGGTCATCCATCCAATAACTGACCGCACCATTAAGCTGCCGAGGCTGACGATCCCTTAGTCGACTTTTACGACATGCGACGGGGAGAGATGCAGTTGGGCTATTCTTTTTAAGTACCGACCCCACACGGTATAAACGGTAGTTATGGAGGAACATACACAGGATTTCTAAAAATCATCAATTTTCAAATTAATACCTACATATACATAGAGACTACAAAGGCAGTAACTCATACATAAAACGAAGTGCCTCACTCCATGACCATCCCTTACAGATTTATTATTAGTATTGATTGATGATATCTACAGATTAGCATTAAAATAAGTGACCTTATTTTCACCAATTACAGATTTTCCTTAAACGCTGATAAATTTTTTAATAGCATATAATTTGTTTATTCAACCTTTCATCAATTAAGTATGTGTATAATAGAAGGTGAGTGTGTCGAGTGTATTGTGTGAGGGTGTGTAAGTGAGTGAGAAGTTGCATAAAAAGAAAAGGAGATAATTATGATGAAAATTAATGTTATCATAAAAATGGGATAGAGGCCCGACGGAATGATGTGGACGAGAAGAGGCGAACAAGTGTGTCTGAACTCGAGCAAACCCTCCAGTCTATTGCCGAATGGGGCCGGAGCAACTTGGTCGTGTTCAACGCATCGAAGACACAAGTGTGCGCGTTCAGTGCGAAGAGAGCGGCGTTCACACCAGCTCCTTCCTTCCAAAGCACTTCGCTTAAACTAAGCGACCACCTCGGGGTACTCGGTGTCGAACTGTCGCACGACTTAAACTTCCGGCGCCACATTGATGGCAAGGACAAGCTAGCTTCAAAAAAAAGCTGGGCGTACTCGAGAAGGTGCGGCGCGATACTTCACGCCGCGCCGGGCCAAAAACTGACGTAGTACCTATAAAACACTGGTTAGGTCCTGCTTGGATGGAGTACTGCTCGCACTTGTGGGATGCTGGTGGTGGTGGTGACTGGTGGGTGACCCTGTGGTGTCCCGCGACTTAGAACCGCTGCAACTACGCAGGGACGTCGGCTGTCTAAGTGCGTTCTATCGCTTATTCCAAGGGGAGTGCTCGTAAGTGCTGTTTAACGCGATCCCGCCGTTCCGTTTCCACCTCCGCACAACCGCGCACTGAGCAGGGATTGCATTCCTACACGCTGGACTTACCGCGGGTGCATACCAATCGGTTCGGTAGATTTTCGCCTCACAGAATCGGTAAACTCTGGAACCGAATATTTTTCACCCCTAAGTACAGTCTCGGGCCCTTCAAGAGGGCCGTGAATGGGATAAGACTTCAAAATGTCTACTCAAATGTTTATTAATACTTCAATCAATTTTGTTTTATAGAAAGCGCACACATGTGGCTCCGAGCCACATAAGGTGTCTAACGACGCCCAATAGTCATTCGGTCGTACGCGGGGATTGCGTATATGTGTATATGTTTCTACATAAAAACAAGTTTACTTTCAGTAGTAACTCTAGCATAACCACCTGCAACGAGGGTCACGGATCGGTACCACCGCACGTGTAAGCGTTCTCTGTGCCGAGAAACGTCTGGGCATCGTAAAATGTATTGGCACGGCGAAGCTTCGCGACTCTGGGTTGTATTGTACGAACGGATAATATACTAACACGTTTGACATGAAGTTGGTGCTCGTTAGGTGCGACAGTCTAGCAGGACCATACATACCGCACGCTGTATCACGACAATCGGGGTAAACAGAGTAGTTTTTTTTTTTATGTAATCCGGTATGGGTGGCTGTGTCGGAGGGGCCAAAGCGCATGCTCTGACCAGCCAATATCACCTCCTAGAAGGTAGGTGCCATACCGGAGACTTCCCTGGATAGCTGGCTATACTGGACTAGAGGAGAACACAACCGAGGCTGATATGCGGCCATCTTACATCCAGTACGGTGGTACCAACCCAGTCGGCTACAATTTGAGCCTACCACCTAGTATGGGTCAAGGGAAGGGACCTACAGTTTTACACCGGTTCCGAACGGTGAAGCAGCAGGTGTAGGTATGCACGTAAATTTTTTCGTCAGAAAAAACTCATTGGTACACACCGACCGGATTCGAACCGCGGACCTCTCGCACGAGAAGCCGACGCCCAAACCACTCGGCCACCCGCCGCTTAGTCGGTGTTGTGCTGGAGGTACTCTTGTAAATTACAGCACAACACCGACCACCACATTTAGCAAAGTTTTAGGGCAAGACAACTATCAAGCAGCAATTAAGGCCCAAAGGCCCACCTGCTGCTTGACTCGTTGGAAGGACCGTGCCAAGGTGAGAGGTGGCTATCCTGTCGCCCTTATGCACGCCATCTATGTCCTTATCCCTTAGTTGCCTTTTACGACATGCGCGGGGAGAAATCCAGTAAGGCCGGTACTTTAAAAGAATAGCCCCACTGCATCTCTCCCCGTGTATGTCGCTAAAGGCGACTAAGGGATATGACTCCCTTCTTATATTACTAGGTGGTAGGGTTTAAACCGCCCGGGTTGGTACCACCGCACTGAATGAAAGGTCGGTCGAAACGGCTATGTAAATAGTTTGTGTTTTCCGTCCAGTTCAGAGTAGCCGGCATGACCGAAGGGAAGCACTGACGTGACACCAAGTTCACCCGGTGTTATGGGCTGACATCATGGATGTTGTAGGTCCATGTCAGTTTCCATAAATAAAGGCAATTTTCAACCGACTTCCAAAAAGTTCTCAAATTCGTCTGTATGTTTTTTTGTGTGTGTGTGTTACTCGATTTCTACGCTAATTCTCAACCGATTTTAATTATAATTTATTTTATGAGTAGGATATATTTCAGGGGTGGTCATTTCATAAATTTTATGAAAGAATACCACCCCTAAGGATGGGAAATGAAGAAACTCTTTGACACTAAGTAATTTTTCAATAACCCACTTCCCGTCAACCGATTTTAATATATATGATATTACTAAAAAGAGTGAAATAAAAAAAACTGTTTAAAAAAACATTAAACATAATATTTTGATCTTGAGTAGAAGGCGGTACAAAAGCACACCTGAAAATTTATAGATGGACCGGGCGGTAGGTAGTTAGCGCGCGCAAGTGCATAGAGTGCGTGAGGCCTGCTTCTACTGAAGATCAAAATATTATTTAGGGTTTGAAGTCGGTTCAATGTTCAATGTTTTTTTTAATAGTTTTTAAGTACCGACCCCACACGGTACTAGTAGGGCCATGCCAGGAAATATAAATGTGTGGAAATATAAATAAATAACAATTAAGAGGATTCTATAGGGCATTAAACGAAAATTGTTTTATTTTTTAAAACTTCAAACAATTTTTTTTTTAACTAGATAATATTTACTAATCACTGAAGCAGGCTTTTTAAATATACAGTATTATTTCATGATGAAAAAATTTCTGAATGTGACTATTTTTATTTCTTATGTCGAGCTAGCTCCATACTGGATAAGTATTTTGGAATAAAATTTACGTCTTTGTATAGGGAATTTAATTTTCTAGACACTGAAGCAGCATTATTTGAAAAAAAAAACAAATCCTAATAATTTTTACACAAACAAAAAAACTACAAAATTCACAATATAAACGCTCGCACTGCGCTCGATTGCTCAGTACGCCGAAATTGCATTTTTGTTTTGCCATATGAATCCTCTTAAGGCGCCGCCGCGCCGCGCCGCCGCCGCCGTCGTCGTAAGGCTCAATTCACACTGGGACGGCAGCAGCCGGCAGCGGCCGGCGCGCGTGGCCGCCCGCGTGCCTTTGCTGGAGTCTCCTCTTGAGTAGGTTGGGGTAGCGGGACAGCGGCAGCGGGGAGCGCGCGGGCGCCCGGCGCTTCGGGCGCGGCCGCTGGCGGTTGCGCGCGGCGCCGTGCGGCGCCTCGCGGTTGCGCGCGCGGCCGCTCGACCTTTTCGAAATTTTCAAGCAATATTGGTCTTTTTAAGTATGTAGATAAAGTTTAAAATTATTTCACACCGAAAGTGCGCGCCGCGCCGCTGCCGTCCCAGTGTGGATTGAGCCGCTATATTACCCAAATCGTAAAATGTTTCATCGCGAAAGCTGAAATAACCGGAAATACCCTGATTGTAATTTTGATATACCTACTTAAAACGAATAGCCTCACTGCATCTTCGCCGTGCATATCGTAAAAGGCAGTGGTGCTGGCTTAAATTCAGCGCCGCACACTCTCAGCTCGGAGACGAGCTGTGTAGCGGCAAAGGCTGCGCTTATCCATTTTTCTCTTTTTTTCTCTTCTTTTTTTGTACCGTTTGTTATTTTTAAGGATTAATGAAGAGAAAATAAAAATAATTTCTTTCTTTCTTTCAAAAAAGGCGACTAAGGGATATGGACGAGATGCCGTGCATAAGGGCGATAGGCTAGGCTAGCCGCGTCTTTTTTTATGGAAACTGACACGGTTGGCTACATCACCTACAACATCCGTGATGTCAGCCCATAACACCTCAGTGAATTAGGTGCCATTTTAGTACTTCCCTTCATTTCATGTCGGCTGCACTGAACTGGAGGGAAAACACGCTATTTAAATAGCCATTTCGACCGACGTTTCATTCAGTGCATTGGTACCAACCCGGGCGGGTTAAACCCTACCTCCTAATAAGTCGAGCGGTCACCGATCCATCCACTGACTGCGCCCAGGTGTGCTTATGATCCAACCGACAGTCGACCTACCGCACCACTGAGCTACCGAGTATGTATGTCTGTATGTAAGAAAGCACATGGTCCGGCCAGGTTGAGACACACCGCCTAAGGGAGGGAGGTACAAAGCTATTATTTGAATTGGGGATTGTACCCCACAGGCCCCAGTACCGGCAAATCATAACTCACACCCATGGAGTTAAAGACCCAGAACCGGCATTTTCGTACTTCTTTGTACAATTTTGGATTAGTCAATAGCCAAATATATTTATTTCCACGAGCATCAATTTGGATACAATGTACCTATCTATGTGCTATAGAAATCGTCATTATAATTGGTTTTTTTTTACAGATCAGATTAAACACACATTCCATTACAATATTGTTGAAAAATTAATTATAACCGAGTTTCCCAATAGAATTGAAAAAGAAAATAGTTTACAATACTCAGATACACAAGTTCCGAAAGATAAAGGTTTAAAAAATCAACAATAAATAAATAAAAATAAAACTAGACCGTAAAATTATCAGATTTTTAAAGCCGAATAGTTTGCACTACCCGTCAACTTTAGCAACAATCCGAGGCATGACTGGTAGATAACGTCTTTAGGCTTTAAGTCTTTTCTTTTTCCTTTTTTTTATTATGCAATAAAATATATTTTCATTTCAGTTTTATTTCAATTAATTTACATAAAGGTCTGCACTGTGGAACTATTTATTTATTTTATTTAATATACTTTATTGTTTAATATCAATTATACAACAAATGAAGGAATTATTGCCTAAGCCAATCTCTGCCGGTCAACCACCCTATTACAACATTTATGTGGGTATTTTGAGAAAAAACAACTAATAATAACATGTTAATAAATTAATGAAAAAAATTACAAAGACAACTTGTATGCCTAAAATAACACTATAATATTATACACTTACATGAAAATAGGTAAAAACTACATATTAATACATAGAGACATACTTATATAAGTATAATCAATAATATAAATACTCCATAGGTAAAATACTTGAACTACATAAACATATTCATATTAAAAAAAATATATGTTATGTGTACACCAATTATTCCTTTGAGAGGTATAGTACCTTTAAATGTTTTTTTTTAACGGTGAGTGAAGGGGAGGTTGTGATTCCGGATGGAAGCTGATTCCACAGGCGAGCTGACATGACAGTACAAGATTCAGAATAACTGGAAGAGCTATGGGGAGCAATAAGGAGCAAAAGTTCATCAGCTGACCTTAGTGATACGCCGTCGGACGAGAGATATAGCAAATCTCTCTCTGAGATAGGAGGGATCATTGGGGTCGTTCAGAATTGAGAAGAGAAGAGATAGGACATGAATGTTCCGACGCTGGCGAATAGGGAGCCACTCAAGTTGGTCACGATAGGCAGAGATATGGTCATATTTACGCAATCCGAAAATAAATCGGATGCTAAAGTTGAGTAGACGATCCAACTTATCGAGCAACTCTTCGTTTAAATCAAGGTGACATATATCACCATAATCTAGAAACTAGCATCCCTTATTCCCTGCGACCCGTCCTATCTCCGCATGACTCGTCGCAGAGATACTCAGCTGAGCACCCTTTTGTTATTGACATTGGGCTTTTGAGAACCCATCGGTTCTCTAAATCGTTTTTTGTCTCACCGCTAGGGTTTGGAACTGTCTTCCGGCTAGTGTGTTTCCCGAATCCTTTAACCTGGGTTTCTTCAAACATCGTATTAACAGGCTAGACAGCCTAGCAACAGTACGCAAATCCACTGGCATGACACCTGACTGAGCGTAGTTTCACAAGGAGAGGTGATTTTGGCTCTGTCGACTGCACCAGTGGTCTCTCGGCACAGTCACCCATGCTGGTTTACATTTAAAAAAATGTGCCTAATCAAATTTTAATTACAGCAACCGATGTTAAGTTATTCACGAACTATTTCATTCTGAGAGTCTTCATAAGGCGTGTCAGAGTAATCTTATTGGCTGTTTGACCTATGAACGTTTGGGACAGCCACCGGGTCCGTTAGTTATAAAAAAATATCTTGTAAACATTTGGTGTGCATGGACTCAATTTACCATTGACACTACAAACAACCTGTACTGTAATCTTTACCATTTTACAGACTAAGGCCCACTTGCACCAACACGAGTTTAAAGTTAAGTAGCGAGTTATGGATTTAAACGCGGTTCCCACAGTCAAATGGTGCTAGCTTAAACTGGTTTAGCGAGTTAAACTAGTTTATATATTAAATTTGTGTTGGTGCAAGTGGGCCTAAGGCCCAATTGCGCCAACACGAATTTAGAGTTAAGTAGCGAGTTATGGATTTAAACGCGGTTCCCACAGTCAACGGGTACTAGCTTAACGAGTTAAACTGATTTATATCGTTAAATTCGTGTTGGTGCAAGTGGGCCTTAATCTAAAGGGCGCTGAACGATGAACCGTCGACATATTCCCCATGTCATTTGGAGTAAAAAATATTTGAATAGCATTTTTCCCTCATATGACTTTTTTTCATCTAACAGTCATGACTACCAACAAAATGTTTAATATTTCATACAAAATAAACAATTCATACCATATCTTGATAAGTATTGGTTTTATACAAAAAACCTATTTACAATAATAGCGCCGTCTCTTTCGCACAGAGACGTGCCTCCTCTACAACCGGATTGGCTCTTTCTAGAGCTGTTCATTATTTACTACCCGGTACCATTTCTATTCTGTGCCGGTACTTCAAGTTTTCGTCTCCCAATAGGCTGTGGAACATGCTGGTTAAGTCCACGCCACGTCTTTTTTCATTCTGTGTCCGTTAATATGCAAATGTGCCCGAAATATAATATATAAGGTGTTTCGTTAGTCATGTCATTAACTTCGGGAGGGTTACATACACACTCAAATAAACACTTTACGTAAGAAAAAAACATATGTTTACAGGAGCGTTTTTTCTCCTAACAAAAAAATAAAATCAAATAAGTAGCTGTAAAAACCAATCATAGTGACCTTGTGACTTACTTACAACAAACAGCTGTTCTGCGTTTGAACATAGTGTGGTCATTGACCCCGTACAATGCAAGTTACCTACTGTTACACACATGTTAATGTTTAGGTAGCAAACATGTTTTGTTAAATTTCTCGAAAAGTAATACTATAAACATATTTTTTTTTGCGTAAAGTGTTTATTTGAGTGTGTAAAACTCCCGAAGTTAATGACATGACTAACGAAACACCTTATATCTATTCAGTTGGTTTTATATTAAAAAATATATGTATATATATATGTAATTTATGCATAAATATAATATGTACGTACCTTATAGTATTCATTTTATGTATGTATCTATGTATAGGTATTATGTTTGTGTCCATTTATTTAATACTTTTATTTCGCACGCTTCTCTTTTGCACTGCATTGTCCGCCCTATCAGCTTCTCCACATCCCAAAGGTTAGTTTGTAAAGAATGCTACTATGCATTAAACTCGCCTGTTGTGTTCCTTTTTATGGTTTACAATAAAGTATATTTTGATTTGATTTGATATTATATTTGTAATTTCGTTTTTGTACACTTTCCTTTCACACACTTGACAAGTAGATGGCCATTCTAGGTGAGTAACTCTGTGCTCATACCCTTACGACGAATTATATACGGCCCTTGTTTGAGTCGTTACTTAACTTAATATGCTCAGAACGCGTGTTGCTTCCAAATGATTTCAGTACTTAAACCTAAGGGAGGATTGCCCTTTTTGATGTGTAAACATCTTAGGGCTCGAATTGAAAAAAAGGGGGCAAGTGAACCATGTTCACGTGCGGAGGGTTCCGCATCCGCTGTTTCGCTTTTTTTTTTTATGGAAAGTGACACGGTTGGCTACATCACCTACAACATCCGTGATGTCAGCCCATAACACCGGGTGAACTAGGTGCCATGTCAGTGCTTCCCTTCATTTCATGTCGGCTACACTGAACTGGACGGAAAACACGAACTATTTACATAGCCGTTTCGACCGACGTTTCGCTCAGTGCGGTGGTACCAACCCGACCGGGATAAACCCTACCACCTAGTAAGGCAAGAAGGAAAGGGACCTACAGTTTAACGTGGAATCCGAACCACGGTCAGCCTACAACGGTCAAGCGGTCACCCATCCCAGCACTGACCGCGCTCAGCGTTGCTTAACAACAGTCGACTGAGCTACCGAGGCTGACGAATTTCCTTATCCCTTAGTCGACTTTTACGACATGCGACGGGGAGAGATGCAGTGGGCTATTCTTTTTAAGTACCGGCCCCACACGGTACAAAACGGCTTTCGTTTTATAATCGGTTAAAATAATCGGTTTTTAGGAGCCATCTGTACATACATGCATACATATCACACGCTGTATCCCGACAAACGGGGTACTCAGAGTAAGCGGTGTTGTGCTGCAAGATCTTCGGTAAATTACAACACAACACCGACCACCACGTTTATCAAAGTATTCGGACAAGATAACTGTCAAGCAGCAAGTAAGGCACGAAGACCCTGCTGCACGACTCGGTGTAAGGACCGTGCGAAGGTGAGAGGTAGCTACTTGTCGCCCTTTAGCACGTCAACTCGTCCTTATGCCTTAGTCGCCTTTTACTACATGCGCAGGGAGAGATACAGTGGGACTATTCTTTTTAAGTACCGGCCGCACACAGTACAGTGCCGGGCCCACACAGTACCAGACAGCCACCTGTCTCTAGAAATATATATATTTGCCCACCATGCTCGCTTCGCTGGTTTTATAACCTCATCCTTATCGATAATCGATAGGTTATAAAGACATTATAGTCGATAAACTATGTCCGGTCCTCGACTTTGCGAGCTGCAATCGCCGCGAGCGAAGCGCGCGGCTCTAACAGCGAGCGACTCAACATTTAAAAAAACCGGCCAAGTGCGAGTCGCACTCGCGCACCGAGGTTTCCGTGTGACCACGTAATCGGCCAGTTTTTGTTATTTTTTTAGGTCACTTTTCATTATCCGGTACGGGACCATATAACTAATCCTACGCCGTCTGTCTGTCCGTCCGTTCGTCTATCTGTCTGTCTGTCTGTCTGTCCGAGGGCTGTATCTCTTGAACCGTAATAGGTAGCCCATTGAGATTTTCACAGAATGTGTTATTATGGCCGATATAACAACAAATAATTACACTATTAGTCACACCAAGTTTGATGCTTGTATAGTATGTATTAACGTTTTTGCGATAGAGCTAAGACAAAAAAACTATGAAAAAACACGTTTCTTGTATGGGGATCCCATATTTTTTTTACCTTTTGCTATTTTTATAATTTTTTAGTTTATCTGCCGTAATAACACGTATTCTGTGAAAATTTCATCCGGCTACCTATTATGGTTCAAAAGATACAGCCCTCGAACGGACGGACGGACGGACGGACGGACGGACGGGCGGACGGACGGACGGACGGAGGAACAGACAGACAGACAGACAGCGTAGGCTTAATAATAGGCTTCCTTATTGCTATGGAACCCTAAAAAAGGCTCGAATTTAAAAGAAATTATTGAGTTATTGGTAAAGAAAAAATTTTTTTTAATATCTTTAACTAACTAAGTTAGCTTTTTAAAACAGGTTTTACTATCACACGAAAAAATGTTAAGCAAATGTAAAAAAAAAACAAGGAAAATGCATCAAATGAATCAATTATATTCAATATTATACATAGTTTCAATACAAAACTCACATAGAAATATAAATACATTTTTTTCTCTACAATTGTAGTTTTAAATTTTGCGTTTTTACGCGTTTTAGCGCGAAAATTTATAAAATACTAGCATTTGCCCGCGGCTTCGCTCGCGTGAAACTCGTATTTAAAAAGAAGAAAGTAAGTAAGCCCGCTACCGTACCTTTATTTCGGCGCGCGGAATATTCCGGTTTGTATGAGAACTACATCTTAGCGTAACCGGAAGTGAATTTTATTTAGCCTATCCTGTGTCCCACATAGTTAAATGTATTGGTACAAAGTTTCATCCAATTCGGATGATCGGTTTAATGGAGGAACATATATACAGAAAATATTTCTAAAAATTGTCAATTTAGTTTTGGTATCATACATAGAGTCTACAAACGCAGTATTTCATAAAACAGAGTAACTTACTCCATCACCATCCCTTACAGATTTATTATTATTAATAATAATAATATATATATATATATATTATTTATAAAATATGCCTATTTTTCATACAATCGGCGGTTTTCACCGAGCGGCTCGCGCATACTTGGAGGACATGCGGCTCACCGCGCGCCGCGTAGCCGTCTGCCGTTATTGCCGCCTTAAAACGACACAATTCGGTGACGAGGACTGGAGGTAATTTTAGTGCGAATAAGCGTGGAATGATGAATGTCGGTTATGTTCGTTTATATTTGGAGATAATTTTAGAAAGCTTTACAATGTAGCAACATCTATTTTGGAAGGTACTACATAGGGCACACTAAAAGTTTCCGGAATTGGCCACTTACATAAACGATATTTAAAAAGTAATTACAACATTTGAAAATGGAACTCTTTGGCTGTAGAATGCAGTTTGTTTTATCTGACTGTCAATCGTTTTTCCATTGTGGCACCATTTTAAAAATTGCGTGTCTACATTAACATAAATTTAACCCGGGAAAATTTTCGTAGTATGATTTTCTACGATTTTAAGTGTAATTTGACAGCTCATCAGAGCCTCGCTCGGCTTCAATCTGCTTTTGGCGATGAAGCACCATGCAAGACGACTATTTATTGCTGGTTTGCAGAATTCAAGCGCGGTCGTGTCAATCTCAGTGACGAATCTCGCGATGGTCGCCCGTTCACCGCTGTGAACAACAAAAACATCGATGCTGTGCGCCGTATGATCGAAACAGACAGGCATGTCACCTACCATGAGATTCGGGCATCCTTAGACATAGGCATGAGTCAAATACAATCAATCCTACACAAACATTTGGTTGTGAGAAAGCTGTGCTCGCGGTGGATCCCACACAATTTGACCGAGGCTCAAAAAACGCACCGCGTCACTTGGTGCAATGCCATGGTTACCAGATTCAACAAAGGCACTTCAAATTTGGTGTGGGACATAGTAACAGGTGACGGCACCTTGGGACTTTTTTCTGTTCCCAAAAATTAAGATCCAATTACGCGGTCAACGATTTTCATCACCAGAAGAGGCTGTCGAAGAATATGAAAAACACGTTTCTGAGGTCACCACGGAGAGTGGCACAAAAGTTTTCAAAATTGGTTTAATCGTATGAAAAAGTGCATTTACGCAAAGGGAGAATATTTTGAGAAACAATAAATTCATTTTTGACCTTTAATAGTATTTTATTCTTATTAATTCCGGAAACTTTTAGTGTGCCCCACGTATATGGTACATTTCCGTGTGTGGCCGGTACTTTAAAAGAATAGCCCCACTGCATATCTCCCCGTGTATGTCGTACAATGCGACTAAGGGATATGACTATCCCTTCTTATATTACTAGGTGGTAGGGTATAACCCGCGCGGGTTGCTACCACCGCACTGAATGAAAAGTCGGTCGAAACGGCTATGTAAATAGTTTGTGTTTCCTTCCAGTTCAGTGTAGCCGGCACGACCGAAGGGAAGCACTGACGTGGCACCAAGTTCACCCGGTGTTATGGGCTGACATTACGGATGTTGTAGGTGATGTAGCCAAACGTGTCAGTTTCCATTAAAAAAAAAAAACAAACAAAAGAACAAAGCAAATCTGCACATTGGGGTAGCTAACAATTTAAGGGAATAGATTAAAAGAGAAAATGCTTTTTTGCTCCAAGAAACATTCAACAGTAACAAGCACATTAGAACACAAAGGCGGACTTATCCCTTACAGAGATTTCTAGCAGTCAACATTTGGATGTTTATAATGGTTATGGATTAATATAGTGCAATGTACGTAGGTAGTAGTAAAAGAGTTGAGCGTGAGAATTGAAGTTAACATAATAATAATAATATCAGCGAAGAGGATGTAGGTTCTGCAATCCGCCAGGCACTGAATCTCCAGGGCCGGACGGATTGCAGAACTTCTGGCTGAAATGGTTCAGAAGCTGCCACTCCCGCTTGGCTGTTCAATTCCAGGATGCCCTCGAACGTCGGGTTCTCCCGGAATTCATGACCACTGGTGTCACCCACCTGCTCCATAAATCTGGTAGCACTGCGGAACCCAAAAATTACAGACCAATCACTTGTTTGCCTACCATCTACAAGCTCCTGACATCCATTCTGACACACAAAATATCAATTCACATAAAGGACAATAACATCTTGTCCGTTGCTCAGAATGGATGTCGGGCTGGTTCCCGCGGTACTAAGGAGCTGCTCCTCATAGACATGACCGTTTGTCAGTCATGTCTATGAGTCTGCTGCCAGGATAGACTACAAGAAGGCTTTTGACTCTGTCGCCCCATACGTGGTTGCTAAGGATACTAGAACTATACAAAACTGACACGAATATCTGTCAATTCCTTGGCGCATGTATGGGACAATGGAGTACTATCCTTCGTGTGCCAGGTGGCCAACGGATTTCGGTTGCAGACGACCGGATTCCCATACGGCGGGGGATCTTCCAGAGAGACAATCTGAGTCCGCTTTGGTTTTGTCTGGCTCTGAACCCTCTTAGCACTCTGCTTGAGGACTCAGAGCTGGGCTACTGTCTTCGAAGAGGAGGCTCTCGAATATCGCACTTATTTTATATGGATGACCTCAAACTGTTTGCCAAGTCAGACACCGAACTAATGTCGATGATGAAGATAACTGAAGGCTTCAGCAACGACATTGGAATGGAGTTCGGCTTGGAAAAATGTGGGACCATCCATGTGGAACGAGGTGTGATCGTGAATTCCGGCGGCATACAGTTGTCGGAGTCCATGAATGTTGGAGCTCTATGGAGACCTATAAATATCTGGGAATATCGGAGGCTCTCAACATACGGGATACGGACATGAAACAATCAGTTAAGGAAAAGTTTTTTCACCGTCTTACAAAAGTGCTAAATAGCCTTTTGTCAGGCAGCAATAAAATTCGTGCCTATAACGGTTGGGTCATGCCTGTGCTCGTATATACCTTCGGTATTCTCAGATGGACTCAAACCGAATTGGACTCGCTGGACAGAAAGGTCAGGATGCTGATGACGAAATCCCGTATGCATCACCCACGATCATCGGTCATGAGGTTGTATATCCCGCGGAAGTGTGGTGGTCGAGGTATGTTAAATGCCAAGAACCTACACAACCGCGAGGTATGCAATCTCCGTCAGTACTTTTTGGAAAAGACTGATGTTTGTGAGATGCATCGCGATGTCGTCTTTGCAATACAAGATGAGGTTGTCAAGACGAACAACTATAGGAAACACATAATGAAGGACGGGACCATTGACATCTGCCGCGCCTGCCACCAATCTGGCGAGTCCCTCAGACATGTGATTTCCGGTTGTTCGCAGCTTGCCAACACCGAGTATTTGCATAGACACAACCTAGTAGCCAGGATTATCCACCAGCAACTTGCCTTAAAGTTCAACCTTGTAGGTACCGAAGGGCCTTACTATAAGTACAATCCGCCGCCAGTTCTCGAGAACGGTCATGTCACACTCTACTGGGACCGGTCCATTATTACAGATAGGACTATTCTCGCGAATAGACCTGATATTGTGATAGTGGACCGGGAGGCGAGGCGCGCAACGCTCGTCGATATCGCCGTGCCGCACGATGGTAACCTTGTCAGTAAGGAAGCAGAGAAGATGCTGAAGTATCTGGATCTGCAGCACGAGGTTACCAAAATGTGGCCCGTCGACTCGACGATCGTTGTGCCCATAGTCGTTTCGGCGCATGGGCTGATAGCGAAGAGCCTCGACGACCACCTTGAGAGGCTCTCGCTGAGTGGTTGGGTCAGGGGCCAGATCCAGAAGGCAGCCCTGCTCGACACTGCACGCATCGTCCGGAGGTTCCTCTCTTTGGGACCCGATCATCGGTAGCTTGGGCTCGCCCCGCCGCCGGTGGTGAAAACTCAATTTTTTTTAAGGTTAATTTTGTATATGTTTTTAAGCCTTGCCATGCAGCGGGGTAATGCAGCAAGTGTTCTAGGAACATTTGAAAATGCCCCTTTTGATAGTTATTTTAATGTTTGTTAGGTAGGTTTATTTCTTTAGTTATTAGTATTACTTTTTTGTTATTTATTAAATAAATTATTTTTTTTTTTTTAATGTTAGTTTTTGAATATGTACAAAATTAGTTTTAAGAATATGTGTAAATAAAGGAATAATACTTATTAATGATACACGTAAGTACAATGCTAGTTAAATAAATAAAAAGCCATACTTGGATTAATACATATTGTATTGTATTGTTTATTGATTATTCATATGGCAGTTAGACTGCACTCGAACTTGTCACAATTTGTTCTATCCCGTTTACACCCACGAAGAAGAACCGGTAAGAAACTTCGCAGAGTATTTTTTATACATATTTTTATAAGTACACTTTCGTGACTAGCCAAATAATAACACCGCTTACAGTCTATCGAAAACACAGCTTGAGAGCAAGATTAAAAATTTTGCTGAGAGTTCTGACTACAAAGACTTATAAATAATGTAAATTACATATGTAAGAAAGAGAATGGTATTTTCCAATGGTTATCCTCTGGGGTGAAATTGGCTGTGCCGGAGGCTTCGACCTCGAGTGGTCGACCCAGTTCGGGTGCAGTAAAAAATAATTAAAAATTAAAAGAAGACTAATGACTTAGTTCTGATTGTAATGTAAACTAACCACTTATAAATCTAGGTAATTTGTAATAAATACATACTATGAAAAGGTTTCATTTTCACGTAAAATTGGGCCAATCACGTAAGGTCGTTCGTGCACGGTAGGTATAATTACACGTAACATTATTGGCTAGAGTAATGCATAAAGGAACCAAATGAAATTTTAAACAAAACAAAAAATATATGTACTTATTTGTACACCATACAACAGGAACACAAAAGACGAGCTAGGTGGTAGGATTTAACCCGCCCGGGTTGTTACCACCGCACTGGATGAAAGGTCGATCGAAGCAAATAATTCATGTTTTCCGTCCAGTTCAGTGTAGCCGGCACGACCAAAGGTAAGCACTGACATTTTTTTTGTATTGGAAGCGTTACATTTGGCGTTGTGCCAACCATAAGGTGTCTAACGACGCCCATGTACGTTCAGTCGTACGCGGGGTTTGCGAGTACCGTCGTCGGCCTGACTAGGTGCCTATTCACGCCCTGAGATTTTCCTTTGGTTCCGTTATGCTAAACTCTATCCAATTATTTTTGGTTCGTTTACACGACAAAATTGGGCCACCGTGCGTTCGCGTAGACTGCGTGCCGTTGTAACGGCCAATAAGCTTCTTGTTCATATCGTCGCAACTACGTCAGGGTTCCGTCGCCTCCTGAGAGGGGGCGAGTAGTACCCGACAAACACGATAGTTTTTACAAATTTTTATACGTTTTGCGTCAGTTTTGTATGTAATTCGGTGCAGTGAGAGAATTTGTGAATTATTTTGTACAAGCTTTTGCCCGCGGCTTCGCTCGCGTGAAATTCGTATTTAAAAAGAAGAAAGTAAGTAAGAAAGAAAGCATTCAGGTAAAATCCAGGATAAACCTTCTCGAAGATAGTAAGTAACTAAGAGCGAGGCCGAAAGCCAAGCTGCGTTCAGGTAAAACCAGGATAAACCTTCGCGAAGGTAGTAAGTAACTAAGAGCGAGGCCGAAGGCCAAGCTGCGTTCAGGTAAAAACCAGGATAAACCTTCGCGAAGAAAGTAAGTAACTAAGAGCGAGGCCGAAGGCCGAGCTTCATTCAGTTAATCAAAAGAGGCATGGACCAATTCAGTTTGTATGAGAGCCACATCTTATGTAGTTTAACCGGAAAAAGTCTTTCAAAAGTTCGCGCTGAGATACGTTGATCTAACTTGGAAATACATTCTACATTGTTAAATTTTAGGACTTGCCCTGTAGTAATAATGATACTCGTATATACTCGTATATATTAAATAAAAAAATAAATAGACACAGTAGTCCACATTTTTTATGGAAACGGATACGGTTGGCTACATCACCTACAACATCCGTGATGTCAGCCCAACACCGAGTAAACTAGGTGCCATGTCAGTGGTTCCCTTCATTTCATGTCGGCTACACTGAACTGGACGGAAAACACCAACTATTTACATAGCCGTTTCGACTGACGTTTCATTCAGTGCGGTATCAACCCGGGCGGGATAAACCCTAAAACCTAGTAAGGTAAGGGACCTACAGTTTTATATAGATCCGAACCACGGTCAGCATCCAACGGTCGAGCAGCGGTCACCCATCCAAGTACTGACCGAGCTCAGGGTTGCTTAACAACAGTTGACCGACCTCACCACTGAGCTACCGAGGCTGACAATTCGGTCTACGCTATTTTTCCGTCTTTTTTTTTTATGTAATCCGGTATGGGTGGCTGAGTCGGAGGGGCCAAAGCGCATGCTCCGACCAGCCAATATCACCTCCGAGAAGGTAGGTGCCATACCGGCGACTTCCCTGGATTGCTGGCTATACCGGACTATGTAGAGGAGAACACAACCGAGGCTGCTATGCGGCCATCTTACATCCAGTACGGTGTTACCAACCCAGTCGGCTACAATTTGAGCCTACCACCTAGTCCGGTTATGACGTACGGGTGTGAAACGTGGACGCTGACGTTCGGTGTTGTCCAAAGGTTGAAAGTTGCCCAGCGAGCAATGGAGCGAGCCATGCTGGGAATAACGCTACGTGATATGGTGCGTAACGAGGCAATCCGCCGACGCACCAAAGTAGTCAATATTGGATACCGGGTGGCTAAGCTCAAGTGGCAATGGGCTGGGCACGTCAGCCGAAGAGACGACGACCGCTGGAGTAACCGTGTCCTACACTGGCGGCCGTGGACAGGAAAACGGAGTGTGGGAAGACCACCCGCCAGGTGGGACGACGACATCAAGTACGTCGGCGGAAAGCAGTGGTTCCGTACCGCTGAAGGCCGGGAGGACTGGAGAAAAATTGGAGAGGCATATGTCCAGCAGTGGACGCTTACGCGCTGACTGACTGACTGACTGACCTAGTAAGGGGGGCAAGGGCCTAAGCAATAGTCGGGTAAAAAAGAAGTAACTTCATCGGCCCACCTCTAGCTAAACACGTAATATTACCTACGCACACAGTTGGCCAGATTCCAGCCCCGCCGCGTTTACAAACAAACAGCGCAAATATTGTCACGAGACACTCTAGTTCAACAACCAAAACCAGAACACATGATTTTTAGGGCTTCGTAGCGTACAGGACGAATATGCCACGCACGAACCCCGCCAGGGTCGCGGAAATCCGCCACAGTCAATATTTAAAAAAATCTGTTAAGTGCTAGTTAGTTTACTCGCGCACGAAGGTTTCCGTATCTATCCGCCTATGTACAAAAATCGTAACCAAGTAAATAACAACGGTAAACCAAACCAACCAAGGAAAGGAAGTAACCGTTACCCTGGAAGGTAACAAACAACACCGTGGCAGGCCTCACGCACTCTATGTACTTGTGCGCGCTAACTACCTACCTACCGCCCGACGGGCCGCCGGCGGTCTTTTTCAGTACAAATTCGTCTGCCGCGCGAAGTATACATAGACGCTCGCCCACGTAAGTGCGCGCAGCTGCAAAGCAATAACCACTTTACACTCGATCGTTAAGGTACATTTTCGCACGCAACGATTGGCGTTGTGAAAGGGTAGGCTATTAAAGCCCGAAGGTAGGAACATTTTCTATGAAGTGATTTATCTGTTACGAAGTAACTATTAAGTAATCTGTGACCGTGGTAACAAGGTAACTTTTTATCGACAAAGCGCCGTGCGCAGATTCGCTTCCCTAAGCCATATAACTTTATTGCCCAACCGGACACGAGGTTTTGATAATACGTAACAATTATGTCCACAGGCACAGATGCAACGCAACATAAACAAACAAAGATGTCATATTTGAAAATCAAATCGTGATTAAATACATCAATGTGAAATGTGAAAACTGTCATGAAAAAATAAAAAACCAAAATGACATTGTCTCTATTATCTGCCTATCTTTTGTCTTTCAACATGCAATGTATAAAAGCCGTTTGCGCCATCTGTTATTAAGTAGTGTGACTAATCTATTTTAATAAAATGTTAGTTGTATGGAACCCCCTTAATTTTTACCTTTTTCTTATTTTTCGTATTTGTTGTTTCATCCGCCGTAGTAACGCATATTCTGTGAAAGTTTCAACCGGCTACCTATTACGGTTCAAGAGATACAGCCCTCGGACAGACAGACAGACAGACAGACAGACAGACGGACGACGGAGTCTTAGTAATAGGCTTCCGTACGGAATACGGAAACCTAAAAACAAAGTAGCCTCTGAAAATACTATATTTTATGCTAGTAAGTTTAATTAGGTTATTAGGTCATACAATTATCGACAAACTTTCGACTGAAATTTCACGTCCCTTCATAGGAATGCAGACAGTTGCGCATATTTGCGCTATTGAATGTTAAGCAACGCTGGGTGCGGTCAGTACTTGGATGGGTGACCGCTGACCGTTGGAGACTGACCGAGGTTCGGATTCCTCGTAAAACTGTAGGTCCCTTCCCTCCTAATCTTACTTGGTGGTAGGGTTTAACCCGCCCGGGTTGGTACCACCGCACTGAATGAAACGTCGGTCAAAACGGCTATGGAAATAGTTTGTGTTTTCCGACTAGTTCAGTGTAGCCGGCACGATCAAAGGGGGAAGCACTGACATGGCACCTAGTTCACCCGGTGTTATGGGCTGACATCACGGACGTTGTAGGTGATGTAGCCAACCGTGTCAGTTTCAATAAAAAAAAAATTAAAAAAAAAAATATTTCCCACGTATCATAATTTCCTTGTGGCACTCTAACGCTTTCGTGTGTCAAATTTGACATCCTAACGGTTAGGGGTTAGGGGTTAGGGCCTAACCCCGTCTCTATATTTTTTTTTCCTTGAAGCGAGCGAAGACTTTGTCAGCCTCGATAGCCCAGTGGTGCAGACAGTCGACTGTTGCTATTGATTGTTAAGCAACGCTGGGCGCGGTCAGTTCTTGGATGGGTGACCGCTCGACCGTTGGGGGCTGACCGTGGTTCGGAATCCACGTAAAACTGTAGGTCCCTTCCCTTCCTACCTTACTCGTGTAATAAAACTCCGTCCAGTACACTGTATTAATTAATCCTTTATTTCCATTCTCACCACGTTGTGCCAAGCTAGGTTAACTACCCTCACGCCGTGCCGCCGTTCCCCCGACTCCCCGAATTCCCCCACTCGCCGCCGTTCGTTCCGCTCGAGTCAGTTGACGTACTCTTTCTTCTTAATTAAAACCGCCGTCAACGACCAATTCGCAGGAAAAGTCAATTAAAATTAGAAACCTTACACTCGTCCATCCTGACCTCGTGTATGTCCCCATACACGCTAAGCGAAATGCATAAACCTTACACTCGGCGAGTGAGAACTTTCTAATAGCTTATCAGTCACAAAAACAGCCAGACAAACATATAAAATAAAAGAGAAAAAAAAAATCTATAATAATGGGTACATAAGTAATCCCTATCGTTACATCGTAATTGATTGCTTGTCCTTAAGTATTTCAATACATATTTATTATATCTAGTAAGTTCTCAACAAATTTCTACAGCACCTACCAGTAATCCATTGTTCTTGCCATAAACCCATCCAATTCTTACGACAAAGACAATGCTAAGTGATTGTGCGAACCCATCCAATTCTCGCAAATCAAATTCACTTTTTGCGAACCCATCCAATTCTCGCAAATCAAATCCACTTGCTAACCCATCCAATTCTAGCAAAAGTGGTTACCATCATTCAATGTCAACATTACAGGTCCTGCTAACCCATCCAATTCTAGCAAGAACTGCAGTGCGACTCCTTTTCATATGGAACAGTACCCGCTAACCCATCCAATTCTAGCGGGGACTGAAACCATACCATCATTAATACATTGACACAATACTTGCTAACCCATCCAATTCTAGCATCATTGTCCCAATGGATCAGATGTATTTCTCATTATTTCGCATGTACAATTAATCAACAACATATAAATATATCATTCTAAGTATACATTTACACATTTTTAGCATTATGATCAATGTCAACATTACAGTTCACGCTAACCAATCCAATTCTAGCAAGAACTGCAATGAGGCTCCTTCACAAATGGGACATTTCCCGCTAACCCATCCAATTCTAGCGGGAACTGAAACCATTCTTAATACATTGGTAGAACACTTGCTAACCCATCCAATTTTAGCTTGATTGCCCCAATGTAATACATATGTAACTACAATTAATCAGTTACATTTATATAATTCTGAGAATACATTTATACGTTCTTAGTATTATTGCGCTTCCTGATAACCGATCTAATTCTACCAGGAACGCCATTCGAATATACAAATCATTAGTACCAAATCTTATAGCATCTCATCTAATTAAAGTGTATTATAATCTATTGTCTCTTTAATCATCTTTAACATCATCATATTCACAGCCATCAGTATCTGGAGCAGAATACCCAATTTTATCTTCATCGCAATCGCTATGAACTTCTAGAGCCGCTACGTGAACCCAAGGCGACATTCGATCAGCTGCAGCAGTAGTCTTGCGTTTATTCCTAGTACCAGTCAACCCAGGTATTGAGGCCAATTTATAACGGTCGTTTCCCAATACTTTGACAATCCTATATGGTCCCACGTACGAAGGCAAGAGCTTCGTACTTTTTCCATCGTTATTAAAAGCCACTTTTGTAATCTTGACCAAGTCTCCTTCCTTGTACGCGCGAGCTGGTCTCCTACCCTTATCATAATTATCCTTTTGCATAATCTGATTTTCCCGAATTGTATCCTTTACCTCTTCCCTTATAGTTATGACATCATTATCCTCTCGCGTGCTTCTTCTAATTGCATTGAGCTTAGGATCGAGTTCTGCGTTCATCGAAGTCCCAAACATTACCTCGGCAGGAGTCCTGCCAGTGGTTTTCTGGGTGGTATTATTCAATCCCCACTGTACTGCACCTATCTTCTCATCCCATACTCTTTCGTGATTGTCTAAGTTTTGGGCGGTTAGCGAATTCAGGATTGAGCGGTTGTACCGCTCAACCTGACCATTAGAGCGCGGGCTTGACACCGCGTTTAACACATGCTTAACCCCCTTACATGAACAAAACCTTCTGAAAGCATGTGATGTGAAGCAGGGGCCACGGTCGCTAATGATGCGATCTGGGAACCTGAATGTATAAAACACATCCTCCAACGCTCGTATTACGTTCTGAGTATTCGTGTTTCTTACTGGTCTTATAAAAACAAACTTGGTGAATGCTTCCACGATGACTAAAAGGTAGGAATTTCCTCGTTTAGACCTCACGAAGGGGCCGAGATGGTCGATGTGGACGGTGTGGAAGGGAATCTCGATCTTTTCTATAGTATGTAAAAGTCCCTCTGGAGCACGTGAACTTTTCTTCGCGTATGCACATTGAACACAGGCTTGTACATACTTTTTTATAAATCTTGACATTTTCGGGAACCAATATGACTTTTTTATACGTTCAAGTGTCTTTTCCACACCAAAATGCCCAATATCATCATGGTTTAGTCGACACAACTGCCATCTCGCCCCCTTTGGTACCACCCACCGTATGTTGTTGTTGTCCCCGTCTATAGTTTTATACAGCTGATTGTCTCGAATTAAATAGTTGTCCCTAATGTACTTCAGACCATCAACGTCAATATCTGAAGAGACAATGTCCCTAATTCTGCTAAGCTCGGGATCACCCAACTGCAACGTCTGCAACCAATCAGCGCTACTTATTGACATCACCGTTGGATACTGACTTAACACATCAACTGTCTCTATATCCTGTATGGGATTGCGTGACAGCGCATCCACGTGTGTCATTTTTGACCCGGCCCTATACTCAATGGAACACTGAAATTCCTGTAACAACAGCCACCAGCGTGCCACTCGAGGTATTATGTCGCGTTTTACAAATGTACTGCGTAATGCACTGCAATCTGTCACTACCCTAAATTCTTGGCCTAAAAGATAAATGCGGAACTTTTTTAGGGAGCAGATCACCGCCAGAGTCTCTAATTCATAAGCGTGAAAATACTTTTCTTCCGGCGTGGTCTGCCGACTATAGAATGCAACTGGACGGAACTCACCTCCAGCAAGCGGTCTCTGCATCAAGATGCCTCCAATACCTATTTTGCTGGCGTCTGTGTGGAGCTCCGTCTCTGCTGTTGGGTCGTAGATAGCTAAAATGGGTCGGTTAGTCAATCTCTCTTTTAGCTCCCTAAAAGCTCCTTCTTGTTCATCCACCCAGCACCACGGTGCATCCTTTTTTAATAACTTATTCAGCGGGTGGGCTATTTGTGCAAAGTTCCGTATAAATTTGCGGAAATATCCCACCAGACCCAGAAACTGTCGCACCGAATGCTGATTGGTCGGACAAGGAAATTGAATGACGCTATTTATCTTTTTATCCCCGGGTCTGATGCCGGAGGCACTAATTTCGTAGCCCAAATAGTCTACTTTATCCGCTAGAAACTCGCATTTCGATAAGTTTAACGTTAAGTTGGCTTCTTCCAGCAACTTCAGGACGTTCTCTAGCCGGCTCAGACACTCCTCCTTGTCCCTTCCATAGATCAGTACGTCATCTATGTATGCGGTAGCTTCGCTGAAACGCGCAGATCCCAACACCTTATGCATCATCCGCTGAAATACAGCGGGGGCGTTTGCGAGGCCAAATGGCATACGATTGAATTCGTATTGGCCGTCCGGCGTCACGAACGCCGTCAAAGCCTTTGATGCTTCCGCTATAGGGACCTGATAGTACCCCGATGCCAAGTCGAGGGAGATGAAGTATGCTTGTCCGGATAATCGAGCGATTTCGTCCTCGATTATTGGCATCGGGTACCGCTCTTTCACTGTCACGGAGTTGAGCAACCTGTAGTCAACACATAATCGCAGCTTGCCGTCTTTCTTACGGACCAAAATGATAGGACTCGCATATTCTGATGTAGATTCTCTAATGACATCAGCTTCGATCATCTCGCCCACCATAGTACGAACTTTCTCGCGTTCCTTGTGGGACAAGCGGTAGGGGCGATATACAATGGGCCGTTTGCTGTTGATCTCGATCGTCATTTCGGCCACATTCGTATGCCCCAACTCTTTCAAGGTAGAAGCGAAGCAGTGTTTGTACTTATGCAAGATATCGTAAAGTCTTTTCCTGTCTGCTTCCTCAGCGCTATCCCCTATGCGAACCAAGTTTTCGTCAATGTCATTATGAGCAGACACCACCACGTCCGATTCGGGAGATGTGATACGGTTTACTATGTTAATTCTTGTGGCACGACACAATGTCGCTCCCATTATTAACCGAAGCTGTGAGGTGATGGGAGTAATACTGATCTTCACTACTCCATTTGTAACGCGGAAGACACCACCATGAATGGTGTACTGGTCTGTTGGTTTTCCTACCACCTTACTGCTGATAATGATATTGCCATCTATACGTGGTTCTGTAACAGCCGTAATTGTCGTCGGGCCATGGGCGCATATACCGGAAGATACTTTAACCCTGACATTTTGGGTATCCTCCAGGCTGGCCCCCGCAAGAGGCATTTCATCTTCGAAATTTAAGAACTTTAAATGTTCTGAATTCTTATGCACAACGACGTGTGGTTGTTCAGTAAATGACTGACCGACAAGTATGGGCACCTCTAGGAATCTATCTTCCACAACATGAAACTTCACTTCAGCCTTTACTCCATCAATTTCTAGATTAGCTTGAACACTCCCAAACGAATGGACTATTTCGTTGCCAAAACCCTTCAAGGGTATCGGTCCGGTGCCACCAACGAGACCTAATATAGGTATAACCGATTTAGCCAACAGTGAGACTTCGCTTCCGAAGTCTACAAAAGCCTGAAGCTGAGTTCCATTCACGGTTACCGCCTTTATGTATTTAGAGTTGGTTCTCGAAGCCGAAATACACATTGTTTTTGGCGTAGTTTCCATTTTGTCGGTTTGGGGCCTAAAGCGGCAACTGTCGGATTTGTGACCGAATCTGTGGCACGTGGCACACCTGTTCAAAGGTTTGGGGCACTTCATGAATGGGTGTCCACGTTCTCTGCAATTAAAACAGATTAATCCGGGATTGCCAGCTGCGGCATTAGGCCTCTTACCATCGAAACTACTACTCGTGGGTCTATTATCGTTTGTGGCTCTACTCCTAAAATTAAACCGTTCCATTTGCTGCACCGTCGGTGCCGAATCTTTATTGCTCATGAGGAATTGTAGGAGCTGGTCAGGGTGCGTGCATTGCAACGCAAGGGCACTGGTTTTCAAGGTCTTGTCACTTAGTCCGTGTATAACACAATCGACAGCACGCTTGCCATCGATGTCGCATTGGTTCAGTAGGGCTACCTTTTCATAAAAATACACCTCAATAGGTTCGTTGGTTTTGCTTTTACGTTTCAACATGTCCTCCAGAGATTGGCCATAATTATGTTCGCAGGGGAAAGCCGTTAATAGCTTTTCCTGCCACTCTGACCAACTAAACAAGATGGAATTCAGCCCTTCATGCCAAGTTTTGGCCAACCCCTGGAGTTTCTGCATTGCGAAATGAACAACTGTTTTGTCGTCCCAGCCATAAACGGTAGAACACTGATTCACTTTTCGTAGCCAAATGTCAATTCGTTGATTTGTCGACGATGGGTCGAACGCGGGCAAAATATTTTTATGGTTTACATTGCTTGAGCTGTGTGTTCCCGTTGTTGGCTGAGACGGTTTCATCGAATTCAGTATATCAATAATGTCTTTTGTAGAAAAAACTGGACTAACAGACCTACGGTTAGAACGAGTACCGGGTTCGACATTCTGTTGATGACGGTCGCCGCGTTCGCAGCGATCATCAGCTTGGGAGTGTCGATTCTCTGCATGGCTCTGTAATGCCGCTCTGTTATGCGACTCAAGTCGTGAGCGCTCACGTGCTCTGGACTTGGAACGCACACGACTTGGCTCTCTATTAAGTCGTGAGCGCTCACGTGCTCTGGACATGGAACGCACACGACTTGGCTCTCTATTAAGTCGTGAGCGCTCATGTGCTCTGGACTTGGAACGCACACGACTCGGCTCTCTATGAAGTCGTGAGCGCTCACGAGTTTTAGACTTAGAACGAATGCGGGTCCGCTCACGGTTCAGCTCTTCTTCCAGACGTCTTATTCTCTCCCGCTGTCGCTCCAACCGAAGTTCCTTCTCCTGAAGACTCCGACCTCGCTCGCTGGCACGGTCAGGGCTGCGACTCCGATGGTGATCGCGGCCTCTGCAGCTGTCCCCTTGCACCTCTCTGCGTCGACGGCTTCGACTTCGTCTGGTCCCGTCCTCTTCAACGTCGCGTCGTATGGAGCTGCGCTCGGGCGTCTCCAGATGCCGGCGTTGTCCCTTGTCTTCTTCCATAATCTATCGCTCAGAAATAAAACAATCGGTTTGAATTTGATAAAAAAAAATACGAAAAATGATTAAAGGCGCCATATCGCGGAAACGGCGCGTCTTAGCGTAAAATTGATGGAAATGTTGCTACCCTTTTATAATCTCCTCTTCCCCGCCGAAACATGACACATTCTTATCTGACCTTAACATGACCTCGACAGGTGTCAACCATAAAATATAATACCCACTTTCCACATTAGAGCAATCAAATCACAAAAGAAGTGAAGGAAACCATTTAGAATCTTACAGTTTAAATTTTCGACCGGTAATATTTAAGCTAGGGTTTCACGAAAGAGTCGCCTAGACAATAACGAAAGACGAGTAATGTGGGCATGTTTGTACTTACCGCTTCTGATATGTAATAAAACTCCGTCCAGTACACTGTATTAATTAATCCTTTATTTCCATTCTCACCACGTTGTGCCAAGCTAGGTTAACTACCCTCACGCCGTGCCGCCGTTCCCCCGACTCCCCGAATTCCCCCACTCGCCGCCGTTCGTTCCGCTCGAGTCAGTTGACGTACTCTTTCTTCTTAATTAAAACCGCCGTCAACGACCAATTCGCAGGAAAAGTCAATTAAAATTAGAAACCTTACACTCGGTGGTAGGGTTCAACCCGCCCGGGTTGATGCGTACCGCACTGAATGAAACGTCGGTCGATATGTAAATAGTTTGTGTTTTCCGTCCAGTTCAGTGTAGCCGGCACGGCCGAAGGGAAGCACTGCTATGGCACCTAGCTCACCCGGTGTTATGGGCTGACATCACGGATGTTGTCGGTGATGTACCCAACCGTGTCAGGTGCCATAAAAAGCAAAGACTTCGCTCGCTCAAAGGGCTTGACGCTTCATATTATATTCTTTTGAATTCCCCGCTCACATCTGCAATCCGCAGTACAGACTACATTATTTATGGCCTTGCGGGCGATTACCGAAAAATTGTATATTCCGAGCGCGACCCCACGTCCAGGAGCCGCTTCTGTATTGCGAATGTCAAGTGCAGAGAAAGCGCTCGTAAATTTTGTCGAATTTAATTTCAAAAGTTTTAGCAATAAAGTCCCGCATTTTTATTTCATGTAGGTACAATTTGAATACTACCTGGATTTTTTTTTTATGGAATCCGCGATGTCAGTCCATAACACCGGGTGAACTAGGTGCCATTTCGGCGCTTCCCTTCATTTCATGTCGGCTACACTGAACTGGACGGAAAACACGAACTATTTACATAGCCGTTTCGACCGACGTTTCGCTCAGTGCGGTGGTACCAATCCGGGCGGAATAAACCCTACCACCTAGTAAGGTAAGAAGGGAAGGGACCTACAGTTTAACGTGGAATCCGAACCACGCTCAGCCTCCACGGTCGAGCGGTCACCCATCCAAGTACTGACCGCGCTCAGCGGTCTACGGCTACTTATGTAAATAGTTCGTGTTTTCCGTCCAGTTCACTGTAGCTGGAACGACCGAAGGGATGCACTGACTCGGCACCTAGTTCACCAAGGTGTTATTAATTATGGGCTGACATCACAGATTGTTGTAGGTGATGTAGCCAACCGTGTCAAATTCCATAAGAGAGCGCAGAAACCCGGAATCTGTTTTCTAATCACCTCATCAAACCCTGCAGTCTAGCCTGCAGTGTTGCGTTTTATATTTTGCTTCCACATTTGCGGAATCTTCAAAGTGACACACGCACCGCAACAAAGAAGCAAATCTTGCTCGTACAAGACCATTATATTCTATTTATAGCCTGGTCTTTCGCAGCAAGGCTTCGCAACGAGGTCTCGCTCGGGGCAAGAGGCCACCAACAGTATCAGTGTTGTATTGTGATATGATTTCAGATTTAAATATGCACACGTATATTTAATTTACGTATTTTTATACATACATACCGCACCCTACCACCCATTAAGGTAAGAAAGGAAGTGACCAACAGTTTTACGTGGAATCCGAACCACAGTCAGCCTCCGACAGTCGAGCGGTCACCCATCCAATTTCTGACTTAACACCGGGCACACCTCACACGATGAGCCACGATCACAAACGGCAGTCGACCGATCGCACCATTGAGCTACCGAGTCTGACAAACGTTTGTTATGGGTACTACGCACTTGACCCTTTTTGAGCGCATGCCCGATCTGGTCCAAGTACGTGCGTCTGGGCGACCCTTCCCGACTCTTCGGCTCACATTCGCTCCATAAAATTTATGGAGCAGTAATGCTCCAATGAATGTCTTTCGTTAGTCTCCTATCATCCATTCTTCCAACATGACCGAACCACCCAAGCATTGCTTTCTCAATCCTTGTCACTATATCTTCTTTCAGCCCACAGCGCTCTCGTACTACACTATTTCTCAATCTATCTTTCATTGTAACTCCACACATACTTCTCACGCGCGCATTTCCACAGCATTTATCCTGCTTATGTAATTAAAATTACATGCAGAATAAGTAATGTGCATATATACATATCACACGCTGTATCCGGACAATCGGGGTAAGCAGAGTAATCGCTGCTGTGCTGCAGGTGCTCTTATAAATTACAGCACAACACCCATGTACCACGTTTAGCAAATTATTCGAACAAGATCAAGCAGCAAGTAAGGCACGAAGACCCACCTGCTGCGTGACTCGGCGGAAGGGCCGTTCCAAGGTGAGAGGTGACTAGCCTGTCGCCCTTCAGCGCGGCATCTTGCCCTTATCCCTTATAGTCGCCTTTTACGACATGCACGGCGAGTGGTGCTTTGCGGATATTCTTTTTAATTTGCACGACGGGTGGCCGAGTGGTTTGGGCATCGGCTTCTCATGCGAGCGGTCCGCGGTTCGAATCCGGTCGGCGTGTACCAATGAGTTTTTTCTAACGAAAAAAATTACGTGCATACCTGCACCTGCTGCTTCACCGTTCGGAACCGGTGTAAAACTGTAGGTCCCTTCCCTTGCCCCTTACTAGGTGGTAGGCTCTAATTGTGGCCGACTGGGTTGGTACAACCGTACTGGATGTAAGATGGCCGCGTAGCAGCCTCGGTTGTGTTCTCCTCTAGTCCAGTATAATCCAGGCAAGTCTCCGGTATGGCACCTACCTTCTCGGAGATGACATTGGCTGGTTGGAGCATGCGCTTTGGCCCCTCCGACTCAGACACCCATACCGGATTACATAAAAAAAAACTACCGGCCTCACATGGAATGTATAATAGTTTATAAGATACTTTATTCAAAGAACCGGCCAAATGCGAGTCGAACTCGCGCACCGAGGGTTCCGTACCGCCATGTCATGGTCAGCGCCACTCACGCCATTTATGGCGTGTTTATGAAATGCTTCATATTAGTTAAAATTCATGATTTTTAAAATGATTCATACTGTTTTCGGTAGATGGCGCGCATACACTTTTTTAGTTTTTTCTATGGGAACCCCCATGAATTTTTAACTGCTTCTTATTTATTATTATTTGTTGTTATATCGGCCATAATAACTATAACACATATTCTGTGAGAATTTCAACGGACTAACTATTACGGTTCAAGAGATACTCGGACAGACGGACGGGCTTAGGCTTAGTAAAAGGGTCCCGTAGCGGATACGGAACCCTACAAAACACCGATCCCCAAAGGTTCCGTCAAGCGTCGTTATAGTACGAGAGCGCACCGTAAAAAACCAACGTCATCGAGTACCAAGATGGGACTAGTTTGTGTTGGTCTAGAATAGGATAGGCATCTAAAATATACAGGGTTGCCTGAGCAAATCCTGGCACGTTTTGTGTAAAAGGTAATTAAACATGTCATTTTTTTGGTGCAATTTACGTCATCGAGTACCAACTGGAGACCTGGCACATTCGATAAAGGTCATCAAGAAGAGCACAAAAATACTAGGTTGCCTCGTCCTACCTTGGCAGTTTTTGGAGTCGGGCAAATTTAAGAGTGGTGAAAAATGGTCAAATTTACGTCATCGAGTACCAAGATGACAGTCACACCATTCGATAGTTCTGATAACCTAATTCATAAAAAACCTTGGTTGCCTGCCCTCACCTTGGAGCATTTCCTAGTCGGCCAAGTTGAATATCGGATAGCCGCCTTGTTACTAAGTTCTAAAATCGTTCATGTGTAATCATAGGACCGTTTAAAGATATATTTATCATAAAACTGTGAACACTTTATTAATCCAGCTATACCAGTGGTAGTCAAACCGCGGCCCGCGGGCCGCATGCGGTCCGCGGGCGGTATTTGTACGCATTGTCACAAACAGCGCAGATAATAATATATATTTTAGCTTTTACTCAGTATGAAAATATTATCTGCCCTGTGAGTGTGTGTGCGCGCTTGACCACAAAAACTGATGCGTGAATATTCAGAGCAAGTGAGCGGGTGGCGGGACTGGCGGGAGAAGAGTTTCGGTAAATTTTCCAAATGTTGCTGCTCTGCGATTCGACGTATCTATTGCCGATAGTATTTATCAAAATATGGTTATACTTGAAGAAATATTTAAAGAATAATATAAAAAAATTAAAGGGTGGCTGGAATTTGGAATCTGCGAAGGAAAACAAGGTATTAGTCGTAAAACTCTCACACCGTAACCGGTATTTTTTCCCCGGTAATCCCGTGAGGCCTGCCGTCACTTTGTCCGCCCTATATAAAATAGTACAGTCGCCGTGGTAGGCTGGTTGGTGAGTAGGAGCCATGGGTAGGAGCGGTCACTTTGTCCGCCATAAGTTAGGGCGGCCGCAGATTGACTACTGGCTAAGGGAGAGCGGCATCGAAGCCGCTGCAGCTGCGAGTGGTGAAGAGAACTGCCAATGAGAAGCGAATGTCAGTCAAACCGCCTGCTTGCTCGACATCGACCCCGGCGCCCGCCGGGGCGATGGTGCTAGAAGGAGTTCCGCCAGTTCGATTACCACAGCGAAGAAGAACTGGCAAGAAACTTCGCTGGGTCGTACCCTGGTCGTCGACGGTAGGACGGCGAGGTGGTTCCGGACCTGCGAAGTTAAACGGATATGTTAGTATCGACAGAGAGCGCCGTGTTGATGGATCCCACAGTCGGTAGTCGCAAGCGCTAGCGATCAGCGGGCTATCGTGTCAGTACGCCCCTTGAAGAAGCCCGCGGACAACGTCTGGAGATACTCCTCCAGCGATGCTATCCCTGTACGTACGGTGTACGGTGCGGTCTCTGTATAGGTTGGCGTTTCTGTGGACCAGGGCGCACCTGTGGTGATGCACAAGAATTTGTGTTGCCTGACCCTCATCTTGTTGATGAGTCCTTTGGCCGAAGGGTCGCTGTGTTAAGCCTTGGTAGTGTTCTCTGGAGCTCACCAAATTACGAATCTAGCAATCTACTATGCCAGTGGCGGTTCACACTCAAGTAGAGCTCAGCAAGTCCGACATTCATTGCGACGATGTCTGTAGGTTTTGCCACCATCCTAGACCTCGCACAGCTGAGAAATTTCAGGCGACAGGCAATCATCCTGCGCCTAAACGGGATCTATTTTCACCTTCAATATGTTGTAGACAGGTTCTGTGTGTCCATGTCGCCCGGTTCGGTACCACAGGTCGCAGGCGAAAAACTCCTGATGTCACTTTCCTGCACTTGGAGGTCAGCCTGTAACTAGCTGGTAACTTAGCCATTGCACACGGATTGACGCAGTTGGTGTCCGGAACTACTAGGATATCGGATAACCCTGCCCATCGACCTAGTTTATTGGACCTTGTCCTGACTATTGAGCCAAATGGCTACAGGGTGAGGATTGAGGCTCCCCTCGGTAACCAATGCCTTATACGCTCAACTGTGCCAACTATACACTTCGCAGAAGCACGTGAATGTAGTACGCGGACAGTTTGGCACTACCGGTTAGCACAATGGGATGACTTCCGTTGCTTCCTGGGTGCATACCCTTGGCGCGACGTTTGCTTCTCTTTTTCAGACCTATCCCTGTGTGCCCAATCGGTCGTCGATGTGATCGCACAGGGTATGAATTTCTCCATCCATCGTTCCCATCGGCGGACGCCTTAAGCCTTGGTTCGATCGCCATTCCAGGCTGGCATTCCGCTCGACCATTGGATGCTGATCAAGGTTCGGATTCTAAGTTAAGCTGTAGGTCCCTTCCCTTCTTGCCTTACTAGGTGGTAGGGTTTATCCGGGCCGGGTTGGTACCCACGCACTGAACGATAAGCCGGTCCAAATGGCTATGCAAATAGTTCGTGTTTCACGTCCAGTTCAGTGTAGCCGACATGAAATGGAGGGCAGCACTGACATGACACCTAGTTCACCCGGTGTTATGGGCTGACATCACAGATGTTGCAGGTGATGTAACCAAACGTGTCCGTTTCCATTTTAAAAAGTCGAGAATAGACGAGAGCTCAACGTCGCTGCTAGGTTCTACAAAGGAACGCAAAACTTGGCAAAGTTCAGGCGCGGCCGTGGAATTGGCGCGAAACTCGCACCTACCTCTTCGGGTAGCCGCGCCTTCTGGTTTCTCGTCCTTTGATCGGAATTTATGCCGTCTTGCTACCTCCGCTGGAGCGTTCGGTCGGATGGTTTGTTCGAGTTATGTGCCCAGCAGCAGGCGATTCCCGCTGACGATGCAGACGACTTCTGAGGACAGCACCTCGGCCGGCCGCCTGCATTGTTCTCTTCACTGAAGACTCCGATATATTTTAGTTAGTCTGTAAGCTATCGCCGACCTGAAAAGAACTCTGTAAAATTACTACTAATTAATTAAATACTTTTTATAAACTAAATAACCGGTGTCGACTACGTAATTCTCGCTATTCTCGCGAAGGAAAAGGTAAATGTCTTTGCACGCCTTTTCGCATCCAACTCCAACATGGATGACCTGGGCGCCAACCCCCGTCATTACCCCATTGCGGCCGTATGATGGCAAATATTACGTTCCACCCTAGAGTCGTCTATAAAACGCACGTGGGTTGAATATTTCGAAGAGGAGCTAGGAGCTAGCCTGACGGCGTTCCAGCGATCGTCTTGAGAAGTTGTGCACTGGAATTGGCGCCATTCCTCACCAGCATATTCAAATGACCCTATTCCTCCGGTTCAATGCCTTCTTGCTGGAAGAGAGCTTCGGTCCGGTCGGTTTCGGACCCAGCGAACCCATCAAAATATCGCCCTATTTCGATCACCTCACTCTTCACTAATGTTATGGAGCGTATGGTCAACTCAGCGCTCCCGACGTACCTAGAAGACTTTAAACTCCTCGACGACAAGCAGTACGGCTTACTCAAGTAAAGGTCGACTGGAGATCTTCTAGCGTAAGTCACACATTTGTAGGCTGAAAGGCTCGATGGTTTTAGGGAATCGCTGGCGGCCTCTCTGGATATTTCCAAAGCTTTATCGCGCCGCCGGGCTATGGGAAATACTAAGCAAGCTTCCAGCCTACGGTGTCCCAACAAAACTGTGCACTTGGATTTCCAGTGTTTGAGTGGTCGGTTGATCTTTGTCGCCCTAGATGGTGCCTGTCTGGTCGATTTATCAATCAATGCTTGTGTTTCACAAGGGTCCGTGCTGTCGCCAATGCTGTTTCTTTTATTTATCAACAAGGGTTCACCAACGACTGGTAGGGTAGAGGGGCCTCAGCAGCAAATGCGAGGCGCGAAACTGTTGCTCAGGTTGACCTTGTTTTCGAAAAAGTATCCTCTTGGGAAAGGAGAACTTGGTCAACGTCAATGTAGCCAAAACGAAAGCTTGCGCCTTCTCTACTAAGGCTGATCCATCTCATCTTCAAGCTACTTTCCAGGATGTCCCCAACCGAGTCCCAAACGACGATAGTCTGGACGTCCTGGGTGGGGAATGTGTCCAGAGACGTTGGATTTTGATCGTTCATAGAGTTGAAGGCGAAAATATTGTCTCGAAAAGCTTATAGGGGTACAGAGACGTGCGAGTTAGAAGGACAGAGAGATGCTCAACAACCGGATTGTCTCTTTTTAAATCCCGATTTACTGCGACGTACTGTATATTAAACAAAAAATGTGTCTTCGAGATGTTTAATACAACGACAAACATGTTTTAGTTAATTTATATGTGACATAATTTAAAGTATTGAGGTGTACTGTGTTCTCTAAAGTAATTTAAAGTAAAGGCGTACTACGTTACTTATTTCTTCTATGTTGGCGTCTTTGGGACTACATGCAATCCTCATTGCGTCTTCCGGTTGCAATTTTTAAGATGTTCATTTTTGAAAATGAAACTTCTCAGAGGTACGTCGAAAGAAACTTTGTTACAATAGTGTGGAGTCTTGACAACATTTAAGGGTGCTAGGCTTTCTCAAAAATTTTATCTACTCCTGCTTTTCACGATGTTCGATGAAGTGAGCTTTAGGTTGTGTGCCGTGTTTTAGTTCGATGATTTCGTTCATCAACTGGCTGAATAATTTCATGTCATCATTTTCAAAATTTTACGGGCTTTATTTGTAGAAATAAAGCAATTATTAATACTTCTCACATCGTTAATTCTTTTTTTAATTTATGTCAAATATTCCTTTAAATATGACACCATATCTTGATAGATATTAGATATGTCGAATCGCAGGGCAGCAACAGTTGGAAAATTTGCCGAAACTCTTCTCCTGCCAGTCCCGCCACCCGCTCACTTGCTCTGCATATTCACGCATCAGTTTTTGTGGTCAAGCGCGCACACACACTCACAGCGCAGATAATATTTTCATATTGAGTAAAAGCTAAAATATATATTATTATCTGCGCTGTTTGTGACAATGCGTACAAATACCGCCCGCGGACCGCATGCGGCCCGCGGGCCGCGGTTTGACTACCACTGGTATAGCTGGATTAATACTTTATCACAGTTTTATGATAAATATATCTTTAAACGGTCCTATGATTACACATGAACGATTTTAGAACTTAGTAACAAGGCGGCTATCCGATATTCAACTTGGCCGACTAGGAAATGCTCCAAGGTGAGGGCAGGCAACCAAGGTTTTTTATGAATTAGGTTATCAGAACTATCGAATGGTGTGACTGTCATCTTGGTACTCGATGACGTAAATTTGACCATTTTTCACCACTCTTAAATTTGCCCGACTCCAAAAACTGCCAAGGTAGGACGAGGCAACCTAGTATTTTTGTGCTCTTCTTGATGACCTTTATCGAATGTGCCAGGTCTCCAGTTGGTACTCGATGACGTAAATTGCACCAAAAAAATGACATGTTTAATTACCTTTTACACAAAACGTGCCAGGATTTGCTCAGGCAACCCTGTATATTTTAGATGCCTATCCTATTCTAGACCACCACAAACTAGTCCCATCTTGGTACTCGATGACGTTGGTTTTTTACGGTGCGCTCTCGTACTATTACTAAAAACGTCGAACAAAGCGAGGTGAAGGGGCGGGGCGGGGATAAAGCTCGCGTCGTTTCAGGCCTCAATTTCAGCTGACTCAGCGCGTGCTGAAGGGAATTCATTATAGTAAAGGATGCCTTATAAAAGCGGAAAAGTGTAACACAGCGTCCGAAGATTATACGGAGTGAGGTTTTGAATATTATTGACTTTTTTTTATGGAAACACGGACACGGTTGGCTACATCAACTTGTTTTATGTAAACCAGCATAGGTGGCTGTGCCGACAGCGGAGAGACCAATGGTGCAGTCGACAGAGCCAAAATTACCTCTTCTCAGTCTCAGAAACCACGCTCAGTTAGGTGTCATGCCAGCAGATTTGCGGACTGTTTCTAGGCCCGTTAATACGACGCTTGAAGACACCCAGGTTAAAGAATTCAGGAAATACACTCGCCGGAAGACAGTTTCACACTCTAGCGGTGCGACAAAGAAAGGTCCTATAGAACATCCGTGATGTCAGCCCATAACACCTTGGTGAACTAGGTGCTGTATCAGTGCTTCCCTTCGGTCGTGCCGGCTACACTGAATTGGGGGGAAAACCTTCATTCCGCGCGGTGGTACCGATACGGTCGGATTAAACCCTACCACCTAGTAAGAACGAGAAGGGACCTACAGTTTTACGTGGAAATCTAACCACGGTCAGTCCCAACGGTTGCACGGTCACTCATCCGAGTTCTGATCGCGTCAATGTTCTATTTGCCATGTTCCTTTGTTAACCCCCGACGAAAAAAACGGAGGGGTGTTATAAGTTTGACGTGTGTGTGTGTGTGTGTGTGTGTGTGTGTGTGTGTCTGTCTGTGGCATCGTAGCTCCCAAACGGATGGACCGATTTGGATGCGGTTTTTTTTATTAGGAAGCCTGTTTAATCGGGATGGTTCTTAGCTATG
Organism: Nematopogon swammerdamellus; assembly: GCA_946902875.1. Lineage (NCBI taxonomy): Eukaryota > Metazoa > Arthropoda > Insecta > Lepidoptera > Adelidae > Nematopogon > Nematopogon swammerdamellus. The sequence continues at coordinate 2,750,705 of OX336361.1, forward strand.
TTTGTAATCAAGTAATTAAGTAATTAAGTAATAAAAAAAATTATTATCTTCAAAAGTGGACCGATTTGCATGCGGTTTTTTTTAAAAAGCTTGAAATAAAAGTTAAATTACAAATTTAAAAAACCCCCGATTCTTAAAAAGTCAAAAATAATTTCCGTTTACTTACTTAAAGGAGTCGGGGGACCGCTAAGTAAATTAAATATAAAGACTCAAAAGTTGCGCGGGAATTTACTTAGCGGTCTACCGACTCCTTTAAGTAAGTAAACGGAAATTATTTTTGACTTTTTAAGAGTCGGGGGTTTTTTAAATTTGTAATTTTTTTATGTTAGTGTTTGGTTGTTTTAATACTTTTTAGGATATACGCAATAATAACATATACTCACAGAGCATCAAATGCGCGCGCCCCTCCTAGAGGCGCCCTGAGCGCGATTTCTCTACAACGCCGTTGAAGCCTGTGGGCGTTGCCTATGACTTACATATGTGTGTTGTGCGTGTGCATTTGTTTTGTGCGTGTGCCTAACTTGCTCCTCTTTGTGCGTAGTGTCGATACTAGCACACACACACACATACGAAGCGCTAGCAGCACTGCGTGTAGTTTTTGGGTTTCAAATATTATCGCTTAGGGCAGCCATACTCAAAGTGTGCTCCGCGGAGCCTCTGTGGGGGCTCCGCGAGAATACGAGAAAATAAAAAATATACCTCTCCTCTCTGGCTCGATTCAGCTAGGTCCATTAGATATTTAATTATTGTTTTTCTTTTATTATAAAATTATGCAATAACTGTTACATTGTAATATGATTATTATCTTAGGGCTCCGTCAAAAATTTCAACCGACTACCTATTAACGGTTTAAAGCCCTAGGCAGTATGGGCGGTCGAACGGACAGACGGCGTAGGCTTACGGAACCCTAAAAAGCGGAAGTTCGATTTCCATTCGATTTTTCATAACGTCGTCGTCGTCATCGACAATTTCGGGATTGCCGGCGGCGCTCCGATGCGTGGCGTCGCGTCGTCCGCCCTCCGGTTCGGATGAAGGATCACTCATCCGCGCCCAAAGCGTAGGTACGTACTAATTGCAAAGGTTGACTGGAAGAAATCACTTGCAGTGATATGTCCGCCTTTGCGAACTCCTGAATTTTTTTGTTTCTTGTCGTGTACACAGTTCTTCTTTCAATTGTGTGCAATAAAGGGTTTCTATTATATTACTAGCTTTTGGCCGCGGCTTCGCTCGCGAGAAATTCGTATTTAAAAAGAAGAAAGTAATTAAGCCCGCTACCGTACCTTTATTTCGGCGCGCGGAACAATTCGGTTTGCATGAGAGCCACATCTTAGCGTAATCGAAAGTGAATTTTATTTAGCCTATCCTGTGTCCCGTATAGTTAAATGTACTTGTACTAAGTTTCATCGAATTCGTATGATCGGTTTAAGAGTTATGGAGGATCATACATACATACATTTCTATATCGTCAATTTAGTTTTAGTATCATACATAGAGTCTACAAACTCAGTACTTATCTCATTAAACAAAGTAAACTTACTCCATGACCATCCCTTACAGATTTATTATTAGTATTGATATTAATGATAATTACATCGTATTAATTTGCGTTTAGTAGGATGCCGACATGTAAAAGCTGTTTAGTCGCATTTTACGACTTGCACGAGGAGAGATGCAGTGGCCCTATTCATACCACGCACCGAGCCACACGCGGTAGTGGTATGTACTAAATGTAATGTATAAACGTAGATATGTGTGTGCTCATCACATGATATCACCAGAACCCTAATCACCACTCGTTCCATGATTAATTACTTCGGCCGAACCGCCCACCGCCCCTCTTCACAACCCCCTAGATTCACCCCTAGCACACCCCCAGATCTGCTCCCAACGCCGCCTCTCGTAAGAGCGAGCTGTACGCCTCCTCGACTTCCATGCTAACGTAACAGAACGATCAGTTCAGAGCATCAGGCGTCGGCTTCTCTTGTGAGAGGTCCGAGGTTCGAATCCGGTCGGCGTGTACCAATTTTTCTGAAGGAAAATTTACACATGCAGCTTCGCCGTTCGGAACCGGTGTAAAACTTTAGGTCCCTACTCTTCCCCCTTATTAGGTGGTAGGTAGGCTCAAATTGTAGCCGACTGGGTTGATACCACCGCACTGGATGTAAGATGGCCGCATAGCAGCTTCGGTTGTGTTCCACACAGCTCCAACCATCTCCACTCGCGGAACCGTTTTCTTCCAAATTTATTCAACATTCTAAATTTGAATTTTACAAGGTACCAGTATTTTTTTACCGCGACTGCAACACTGAAAAACACGCTTTTTACGACTTTAGAAGCGCCAAAGAGTTTGAATTTTGTTGTATATCTTTGAGAATCGCATATCTCACCAAATATTTGACTTAATTAAATCAAAATGTAACTCTGAAACTTCTTTATAATTATTAAGATCTATTCAATACCCCATACGATTTTTTATGGAAACTGACACGATTGTCTACATCACCTACAACATCACCAATCATCGACCGAGGTTCGGATTCCTCGTAAAACTGTAAGTCCCTTCCCTCCTAATTTTACTTGGTGGTAGGGTTTAACCCGTCCGAGTTGGTACCACCGCACTGAATGAAACGTCGTCGGTTGAAACGGCTATGTAAATAGTTTGTGTTTTCCGACCAGTTCAGTGTAGCCGGCACGATCAAAGGGGGATGCACTGACATAGCACCTAGTTCACCCGGTGTTATGGGCTGACATCACGGACGTTGTAGGTGATGTAGCCAATCGTGTTCCATAAAAAAAAAACATCAGTGATGTCAGCCCATAACACCTTGGTCAGTTACATATATGATGTGCCACCCCTAATTGTTTTTCCAAATTTCCCCTCACCATTGTATAGCGATTTTCAATTCATAGAATACACCTTCCTTCCAATAGTGCCAAAAGTCTCCGAATAAAATGGCTGTGACCTTTGATTTTATAACCCTATCGGGACTGTGACATACGGACGGACGTCGGACGGACGGACGGACAGGACGAAATTATAAAGGTTCCTAGGAACCCTAAAAATAGAGTAATTAATATTACAGTCTTGTGGAGCTATGGGTTTTATACTTCAGACCAAATTTGTAAAGCAGCAAAAGCCGTTTTGTAAAAAAAAATGCAAAACTTGGCCGTTTGTTTTTGTGACTCTATAGCTTTAGACAAATCGTACCCGAACGAATGTGTAAAAGCCGCCTTTTAAATCTCTCCATTTTTAACAAGCCCAGGCGGCCTTTTTACCCCCAAATCCCAAAGTGGCGGCACATTTCGAGAACCTTAACCGCTATTAATAAAAGTACAGTAAATGGAACGCTCCACTTGGGAACAGGTCAGAGGTTGGGGAATTATATTTAGGTGTGCCGCCGGTTGGTCGGAATTTGCAACAGTGATGGAAATATATCGTGGGCTCATGGAACCAGTCTGCAGGGTTTTGACGTGAATTTGATAAAACGTCTTTGGGCTCGGGTAAGGGGGTGCGACTAAAAAAAAATAAGACTTTTTTTGTACTTTGCGACGCTTAGTCCTCAGCAACCAGACTACGTAGAATAATTCTAAATATGTCGTATGAAAGAGCCATCTGACGACTTCAAATACGTAATACATTTTTATTTTGTCATTCCATCCCTTCTGGCACAAATCAGCCCTTCAAGTTGGCATGTTTTGAAAAGTCGAAAACACGCAAACTTCAAACACCTCTCACGTTTTATTTGTTAATGCTGCATAATCGAGACAAACTCTGACGAATAGACAATAAGGGTTTTAACTTTATTCGATACTTCAAACAAAACCTTGTATGAAGCCTTGGTTGGACAATATGGGCTATCAAATTTGAAAATGTTTCTTACGAAAAAATTGTTTCAAACTGCGCAAACATCAAATTCACGAACTAAGTTTGACGGCTACATGTGTACATGCAGCCTCCCTCGATTTTTTCAGGGCCATTGTCAACTACACTGCGGGTTGGCTGCATCGACCTTGATGTCAGCCCATAATATGTTGGTCGTATCACCGACACGGCACCTAGTACGTGCTATGTTGGTGCTTCCTTTTGGTCGTGCTGGCTACACGAAATTTTGACACACACACACACACTCCCTCACACACCCTCGCTTACCCACCCGTCCTCACACACACATACACCCTCCCACACATGGCAGCCGCTGTAAACTAGCTTCAGCATATCGTTCACCATAGGGCTAGTCCACAGAGCATCAAATGCGCGCGCCCCTCCTAGAGGCGCCCTGAGCGCGATTTCTCTACAACGCCGTTGAAGCCTGTGGGCGTGGCCTATGACTTACATATGTGTGTTGTGCATGTGCATTTGTTTTGTGCGTGTGCCTAACTTGCTCCTCTTTGTGTGTAGCGTCGATACTAGCACACACACACACATACGAAGCGCTAGCAGCACTGCGTGTAGTTTTTGGATTTCAAATATTATCGCTTAGGGCGTCTCTAGTAGGGGGCGCGCGCGGTAGGTATTTGATGCTCTGTGGGCTAGTCCCTAAACCAGAGACTAACACATGCTAAGCTGCAAATTAAATTTTATTAAAAACTGCAATAGTGTAAGAAACCTGAATTATGTAAAATAAACAAATTTTGATTAGATTTTTCTTTATTTGAAATAAATATTTGAATCTGAATTTATTTGTATAAATAATCCGACGTAATAAGCATTTTTTCTGCCTATCTGCCCTCTTGTAGCATTAGTCAGGGTCCGGGGAGGCGGCGGCGGCGGCGCGGTATTCTCAACCCCGATGTCCACGGTCGCCGTTAGCCACCAACGACGAACGTGGAATAAAGCCACATAATCGAGAATATTTGTCGATATAACGATATAACCTCCAAATAACCTCACTCTTCCAAATGCGCAGATGTTGTTTTTATTTCGGTTTCTGTTTCTCGTCTCAACTTATTTGCCTGTGAGATTTGTGTGACGGACGTGCATATTTTAGGTACCTATTACAAAAAAAACGGCCAAGTGCGAGTCGAACTCGCGCACCGAGGGTTCCGTATCGTCAGGTCATGGTCAGCGCCACTCACGCTGGACATACGCCTCCCAAATTTTTCTTCAGTCCTTTTTAGGGTCCCGTCGCAAAATGCGAAAAAAGGGACCCTTATGGGATCGCTCTTGTGTCTTTCTGTCTGTCGCTCACACGTAGGATCTGGACCTACTGAACCGATTTCGATAAAACTAACGCCAAGTTACGTAGATTTTTTGCCGTTAGATGGATATATTATAGATAAGTTGGTCTAATAGTCCCGTGGAAAGTACAGGGTACCCCAAAATGTGAACCAAAAAAAATTTTTTTTTTTTTAATAAATCAAATGTCATGTCATTCTATAGGTATTTTTAAGGCAATTTAAAAAATTTATAACTGCTATAATCAATAAGTTTACTTTAACAAATATTTCGTTTAAAAGTTGACAAAAAACTGCACTTTTGCCGCCGAACTTTTACCTATTAAGGCTGCGATATGCAAATTTTAGGAGAAAACGAGATTTTTGCAATTTTCAAAAATTTATTTCTGAGAAACCAGGCCACACAAAAAAATATAAAAATTGATCACGAAAGCCAAGAGGCTGCTATGCGGCCATCTTACATCCAGTACGGTGGTATCAATCCAGTCGGTTACTATTTGAGCCTACCACCTAGTAAGTGGTAAGGGAAGGGGCAGGCTACAGTTTTACACCGGTTCCGAACGGTGAAGCAGCTGGTGTAGGTATGCACGTAATTTTTTTCGTCAGAAAGAACTTATTGGTACCTACACGCCGACCGGATTCGAACCTCGAACCTCTCGCACGAGAACCGATGCCCAAACCACTCGGCCACCCGGCGATTCGGCTTCTAGAGATTTGATTTCCACGAGGCCGACCGAGCACGAGAGAAAAATGATTGACATACGTCTGCTATTAGTTATTACTATTACACTTGAGATATTCGAGACACTTGTGTACGTGAAAACGAAAAAGTTGGCACGTCATAGTTGCATGATCTAATCTCTCTCGAGAGCGTGTGGTCTGGTGCGGTGTCTGCGGTTCGAATCATTCATCCAGACGATTTCACAGATCTATAGTACTAGTTAAGGCCCTGTCAACCCGTATTCACCCGTACCACAGATTAGTTAATAGTTACTTCGTAACAGATAAATCACTCCATAGAAAATGTTCCTACCTTCGGATTTTAATAGCCTACTGGTTCACGTCACCAATCGCTGCGTGCGAAAATGTACCTTAACGATCGAGTGTAAAGTGGTTATTGCTTTGCAGCTTTGCGCAGTTGCGTGGGCGAGCGTCTATGTATACTTCGCGCGGCTGACTAATTTCCATTGAAATAGACCGCCGGCGGCCCGTCGTCGGGCGGTAGGTAGTTAGCGCGCGCAAGTGCATAGAGTGCGTGAGGCCTGCCCGTACTCCTCTTTCAAGGCGCCGCGCCGCCGCTTTCGCTGGTTGGAGTAGGATGCAAACACAATCAATCAATCAAAAAATAGGTATTTATTTTTTTATTCCAAAACTACGCATCGAAACAAAAAAGTAATAAGCTACGGATTTAGATATAATTTAAAATATATTTTTCCAAAGCCTTGATTTGGTCACGTGGCCTTAAACACGTCTTTATAACTAAATTCAGAGGCATGTTCATGATTTGTTTTCTATCGAGCGAAGTTAGTCAAATCGTGTTTTCAAAAAGCTATCGATCTGCGCTGATAGATGAAGTTTTACAAATATTAAAACTGAATATGTCGAGTAAGTAATATTGGCGGTAGAGAGCGTTTCATCTAAAAGTTCCCGTCGCCGTTATGTTGGCTCCACTGACTATCTGTCAAAACAGCTTTGAGGGTTGCTATGTGTACAGATTTACCCGTAATTATCGGTATTTACCGTATTTATTATATTATACGGCAAATAAATACCGATTACATTATTAGGTAATATAATCTTCACAATCTGGCAACACGAATTTAAGCACTGACTGAGACTGACAGTGGAGCCAACATAACGGCGAAGGGAACTTTTAGTTGAAACGCTCTCTACACTTCTTGAAATTCGAGTCAGACGCAGTCTCACGTCAGTACGTCACCTTAGCAGACAGCGTTAGTCACGTGACAATATTTTAGATATTCGGTTGTCTTCCACTCCACTCTCAAAATGTTCTTCATGCATGCATTCGGGTGGGTCTTCGTCGAAGACCCACCCGCTATAAAGATTCAGTTTTTTCCTCTTTTGAGACAAGGAACCCTAAACAACACTACATTTTCATACCAATATGTAAGTGCCTATTATTTTATGCAGTACAATATGATTATGTATTTAACGTGGGTCTTTGAAACGGCTTACCGGTCCGGTTGCACCGGTGACAAGTTACTGGGAACAATGAAAATACGTTGTTAGCTATATTTAGATTATTACAGTCACCCCGCGGCGCACAATCGTTTTAACATTGAAGGCAATGCGTGTTACGCCCACGTGTTTAGTAGAAACGCACGCGTTTGATGGGGCAATAAAATCGATCACTTAAGCGCGAGAGCAAGATAACTGAACTCAAATCGAGCGCGAATGTGCAAAGTGCATTATAGTTCACTGTAAAGTGAAATCGGTCATCCGCCGCTTAGATTAATTCAACTAGTTACAGTTCTAGTTAGCTAGTTCGCTAGTTAAACATTTTTAATACCGCTTCATGGCTTAGATTAATTCAACTAGTTACAGTTCTAGTTAGCTAGTTCGCTAGTTAAACATTTTTAATACCGCTTCATGGCTTAGATTAATTCAACTAGTTTAAAGTTCTAGTTAGCTAGTTCGCTAGTTAAACATTTTTAATACCGCTTCATGGCTTAGATTAATTCAACTAGTTACAGTTCTAGTTAGCTAGTTCGCTAGTTAAACATTTTTAATACCGCTTCATGGCTTAGATTAATTCAACTAGTTTAAAGTTCTAGTTAGCTAGTTCGCTAGTTAAACATTTTTAATACCGCTTCATGGCTTAGATTAATTCAACTAGTTACAGTTCTAGTTAGCTAGTTCGCTAGTTAAACATTTTTAATACCGCTTCATGGCTTAGATTAATTCAACTAGTTTAAAGTTCTAGTTAGCTAGTTCGCTAGTTAAACATTTTTAATACCGCTTCATGGCTTAGATTAATTCAACTAGTTACAGTTCTAGTTAGCTAGTTCGCTAGTTAAACATTTTTAATACCGCTTCATGGCTTAGATTAATTCAACTAGTTTAAAGTTCTAGTTAGCTAGTTCGCTAGTTAAACATTTTTAATACCGCTTCATGGCTTAGATTAATTCAACTAGTTTAAAGTTCTAGTTAGCTAGTTCGCTAGTTAAACATTTTTAATACCGCTTCATGATTAATCTAAGCGGCGGATGACCGAGTGGTTTGGGCATCGGCTTCTCATGCGTGAGGTCCGCGGTTCGAATCCGGTCGGGGCGTGTAGGTAGTTACCAATGAGTTTTTTCTGACGAAAACATTTGCGTGCATGCTTCACCGTTCGGAACCGGTGTAAAACTGTAGGTCCCTTCCCTTGCCCCTTACTAGGTGGTAGGCTCAAATTGTAGCCGACTGGGTTGGTGCCACCGTACTGGATGTAAAATGGCCGCATGGCAGCCTCGGTTGTGTTCTCCTCTAGTCCAGTATAGCCAAGTATTTACGAAGTAACTATTTAGTAATCTGTGGTATAGCCGCAGCAATCCAGGGAAGTCTCCGGTATGGCACCTTCCGTCTCGGAGGTGATATTGGCTGGTCGGAGCATGCGCTTTGGCCCCTCGGACTCAGCCACCCATACCGGATTACATAAAAAAAGAATTCGTTGTCAGTCTCGGTAGCTCAGCGGTGCGGTCGGTCGACTGTTATTAAGTGACCCTGAGCATTACTTAACTCTGTACTGTACTTACTAAGTGTAAATCGGCCTTAAATCTCGAAACCAACCAAAGAAATGTCACGACATTTTCATATATACCTAGGTTAAAAACGGCAACACTGGCATTGACAAGGGATTCGAAATTCGAACTCTCGTTCGAAATAGCGATTATATTTTGCTTATTTATTATACAAAAATTACACACCTGATATCATTTTTCTCAAGTTTTTGCGATTCCCGAGGTCAAGGAATCGAATTACATACAAATTCCCAAGAAATATTGCGCCGTTTGCGAGAAACGTGACAAAAAAGTTTCGTAGAGCGCCATCCCGCTCTGTCCCGTTTAGTTTATCTCGTTCTGGTTTTTCGATTTTATTATATAGATTGTTGTATGTTTGTACTAACATAATTATGTTGATACAAATTATGTATAAGTTTGACAAAGGTTCTTTACACCTGATACGCTTAATTAATAAGTCTTTGAAGTCAGAACTCTCATAAAAATAGTAAATCTTGCCTTCAAACTGTGTTTTCGATAGACTGTAAGCGATGTTATTATGTGGCTAGTCACTGAAGTAGTTGTAAAAATAAGTAAAAAGAAAAAAATCTCTGCGTAGTTTCTTGCCGGTCCTTCTTCGTGGGTGTAATCGAACCGGATAGAACTAATTGTGACAAGTTCGAGTGCAGTCTAACTGCCATATGAATGTTCGATAAACAATAAACAATATGAGTAGGTAGGCGGGCCCAGTAGTATGAGGACCCGCCCGCCCATTCCGCTCCCGCCGCACCGGGCGGGCTTATTTTCTCTGTGGGGCGGGCGGGCGCCGCCGATGCGTTCCACTGCTCTCTCGTGTTAGTAAACTACGTTAAGACGATACCCATAGCTGGCTGCTTTGCATAGAAAAAGGTCGTAAGTCGGTGTTGTTTTTTAATTTAAAAAATTTTATGGTAATAAAATTTAAAATCTACAACAATAGAGCTCTGTGCTTGTGGTTTAGTAATTTATCAGTGCAATAAAAATTTCGTTTTATTCATTCACTTTTGCGTCATATGAAAAAAATCTAAATTTAAATAATTTTTTTCATCTGACGCAAAAGGGAATGAATAAAACGAAATTTTTATTGCACTGATAAATAACTAAACCACAAGCACAGAACTCTATTGTTATAGATTTTTCAATTTTATTACCATAAATTTTTTTTAATTAAAAAACAACACCGACTTACGACCTTTTTCTATGCAAAGCAGCTAGCTATGAGTATCGTCTTAATTCTGATAAAAAAAAAACGGCCAAGTGCGGGTCGGATTCGCGCACCGAGGGTTACGTAGCATGACGTAGGTAATTGGCCCGTTTTAATTATTTCTTATTGCAAATCAATTCAAATCAAATCAAAAACGTTTATTGAACTAATAAAGTACACAAAATTATTGGTCTCTGTCCTCTACACTAGTCTGGGTAGACTGTGCCGTAGAGGACAGCTTACAATGGGTAGTTAGCGGTAATATTTTAGGTATGCGGGTAACGTAGTTTTTGGTCGGGCATGTTCTAGTAATATCTATATCTATACATATAATAAAATCGTAAAGGTAAGAAAGTCTGTACATTGAATGTATTCGGAAAAAAACTAATCAGGGTGGCTTAAAATGAGATACTGAACATTTTAGAACAGTTTTTAAAATTTTTGTTTGTTTGTTTGTTTGTTTGTCTGTACGCGCATCACGCAAAAACCACTGAACGGAATTAGACGAAACTTTGTATAGTGGCAGTTTATATGCCGGGTTAACATAATACGTAAAAAAAAAAACAAAAAAAAAATAATTAAACAATAATAAAAACATTATTGCGCGTTTAAAATCACGTAGTCCAAAGTGCATAATTATATCTTGAGAACTGGCAGCAAATACAATTTGAATAAAATATTCGTTCGAAATTTAAAAATAAGTAGATACAACGAAAATGACAAGTTCTTCTTTTTTATAACTTGAACACAATAGTCTATACATATCTATCTTTATAATAAAATCGTAAATGCAAAAATGCCTATTTGTACGCGCATCTCGCAAAAACCACTGAACGGAATTTGACGAAACTTTTTATAGTGACATTGTATATCCCGGATTAACATAATAATTAAAAAATATAATAAAAATCACGTAATCCAAAGTAATGGTAAAAAACATTTTAAATGTCATGTTGACAACGGAGAACTGTCATCTCGACGTGAGCTGGCCGGTGACAAATTGTTTGATAAATAAAAATAATAATTGAAAGTCAAAGTTATGTCGCTGTCATTGGTGCAATAAAATGTATATATCTGTTGCCCGCGGCTTCGCTCGCGTGAAATTCGTATTTAAAAAAAAGAAAGTAAGTAACTAAAGGCGGGCCCGAAGGCGGATCTGCGCTCACGTAAACGATATTTTTTCTCGATAGATGGATAATTGAAAAACCATCTCGAAGAAAGCAAGTAACTAAGGGCGAGGCCGAAGGCCGAGCTGCGTTCAGAAAGAAGCTTACCATCTTGAAGAAAGTAACTAACTAAGGCGAGGCCGAAGGCCGAGCTACGTTCTGATAATTAAAAAACCATCTCGAAGAAAGCAAGTAACTAAGGGCCAGTTAGGAGTTAATTTAATTTAAATTTTATTATAAAGTCCACGCTTCTGACGGCAAATATACCGTGCATCCTAGAACCTCGCGGTTATTCCCGGCTGGATGGCAAGAGGCCCGATGCTATCACCTTAGTGCCATGGACTATTTTCACATTGGGACATGTTAGGACATCTTCAAGAGCGGCTGGCGCGGCCGAGGCTGGGGCGGAGAGCCTCAAACGCAACAAATATAGAAATATAATTCAAGATTTCGAATTTGTTGCGTTTCGGTTGAAACCCTCGGTCCGTGAGCAGTGAAGCCAAAAGACGCTTGGGCCTCTGCTGGTTGACTCAACTGGTGTCCCGCCATCAAGGGCTTATGTACTTCATTCAAAGGGTAAGCCTTGCCATCCAGCAGGGTAAGGCCGCAAGTGCTCTAAGAACATTTGAAAATGCCCGTTTTGATAGTTATTTTAATGTTTGTTAGGTAGGTTTTAATTCTTTAGTTATTAATATTACTTTTTTATTTTGATGAAATAAATAGATTGAGTAAACGATATTATATTCTATCGAAGAAAGGAAGTCTTTAACGGCGAGGCCCGAAGGCGGAAGAGGGTTTTTGGTTTACCTGAACGCAGCTCGGCCTTCGGCCTCGCCCTTACTTACTTCCTTTATTTGAGAAAGGTTTATCGTTTACCTGAAAGCAGCTCGGCTTTCGGCCTCGCCCTTAGTTAGTTACTTTCTTTGAGAAGGTTTATCGATTACCTTAACGCAGCTCGGCCTTCGGCCTCGCCCTTAGTTACTTACATTCTTCTTTGGAATACGAATTTCACGCGAGCGAAGCCGCGGGCAACAGCTAGTAAATAATAAAATCAGTTAACTGTTTAATATTTAGTTTCATAAAAAAAGTTTTTAACACCAGATCACCTAAAATGGAAAAGAAGGCACGACCGAAGGGAAGCACTAACGTGGTGGCACCAAGTTCACCCGGTGTTATGGGCTGACATCACGGATGTTGTAGGTGATGTAGCCAACCGTATCAGTTTCCACAAAAAAAAAATTACATTATGTACAACATTTTATTTATGCATAGCGAACTAGATGCTCTAGGAATTAGGCGTTAATTTTTCCAGCCAACCTTCAGGTGGCGCCGGAAGTCTTTTCAGGTGTATTAAAACTTAGCATTAGAGTACTGTACTTACATAAAGGAACATTTAACATAGATATAACAGCAGTACCGTGTGGGGCCGGTACTTAAAAAGAATAGCCCAACTTCATCTCTCCCCGTGCATGTTGTAAGAGGCGACTAAGGGATAAGGACAAGATACTGCGCTAAAGGGCGACAGGCTAGCCACTTCTCACCTTGGCGCAGTCCTTCCACCTAGTCATGCAGCAGGTGGGTTCTTCGTGCCTTACTTGCTGCTTGATAGTTGTCTTGTCCGTATACTGTGCTAATCGTAGTGGTCGGTGTTGTGCTGTAATTTACCAGAGTCCTTATAGCACAACACCGATTACTCTGCTTACCCTGATTGTCGGGATACAGCGTGTGTTATGTATGTATTGTAGCTACTCTTTTTTTTTTATTGAAACTGACACGGTTGGCTACATCACCTACTACATCCGTGATGTCAGCCCATAACACCGAGTGAACTAGGTGCCATGTCAGCGCTTCCCTTCATTTCATGTCGGCTACACTGAACTGGAAGGAAAACACGAACTATTTACATAGCCGTTTCGACCGACGTTTCATTCAGTGCGTTGGTACCAACTCGGGCGGGATAAACCCTACCACCTAGTATGGTAAGAAGGGAAGAGACCTACAGTTTAAAGTGGAATCCGAACCACGGTCAGCCTCCAACGGTCGAGCGGTCACCCATCCAAGTACTGACCGCGCCCAAGATTGCTTAACAACCAGTCGACCGAACGCACCGCTGAGCTACCGGAGCTGACGAACTTGCTCAAGCTGGCTCTGCAGACTAAAATGATTGATGCCAATCGCGCTTTGATATCACTTCACACACTGCGGTAAGATGAATCCGCATCGATCGACGTCAGCGTCGCAGCACAAAGCGCTTTACGCCTTGCCATTTAAATAGATACGCAGAAGCGGCATTGGCAGACATCGCACACTTCACCTTGTTACCAACGATTGGTGTGCGTGCACACAATTTTTATTTTAATACAAGTAGGACACAACATAACATAAAGTAACACAGGCATTCTTAAAACTAGCCTTATGTCTACTCAATAGTAGGAAACACTACATTCATATAGCTACAGTAAGGGATCGGAACAATCGTGCGTGACGTCCATCGTCAGCAGCAGCGGCAGAGATACGTGAGTGTAAATTAGTTTGACAGTGACTTACATTTGTACCGTGTGGGGCCAGTACTTAAAAAGAATAGCCCCACTGCATCTCTCCTCGTGCATGTCGTAAAAGGCGACTAAGGGATAATGACAAGGTGCCGTGCTAAAGGGCGACAGGGTCGCCCCCCCCTCACCTTGGCACGGTACTTCCACCGGGTCATGCAGCAGGTGGGTCTTCGTGCCTTACTTGCTGCTTGATCGCGTTGAATATTGTTCGAATACTTTGCGAAACGTGGTGGTCGGTGTTGTGCTGTAATTTACCAAGAGTTCTTGCAGCACAACACCGATTACTCTGCTTACCCTGCTTACGCTGAATCTCGATTGTCGGGATTCAGCGTGTGTGATATGTATGTATGTATGTATACATTTGTAACTAGCATTTGTCTGCGGCCCCACACACTATTTAGGAATTATTTATAGAACTAAAACTAAATGGTACATTTCTTTCATACAAAATGTTCATACATCTCTAACATAATACGCCATGCTACGTTTATTTTTATATGGTGAGGTCGTATTTTTCTTCGCCGCGCGCAAGGTTTTCGTCCAATGCTCAGCCTTTTCGACATATTGCGATGTTGCATAGCCTAATCTAAAACATGGGTCGGCAAACTGCGGTGCGCGAGCCACATGCGGTTCTTTCCATGCACGACTGCGGCGTTTCGGCTGCTCGAATTACGAAAAAAATTGCACAAATGTTAGGACAACACACTCGCCGCTGCGCGCACATAGCAAAGATGTTTTATATTTCAATAAATACCCATAATTTCGATATATTACTTTATAATAAAACATTAAAGCAAAATTATTTCTGGCTTTAAGAAAAAAATAAATATTAATCTAATCCCTTCTCCCCTGGACTAAAACCACCTAAATGTAAGTCGCCCATGAGCACGACATCTTGTCCTTATCTCTTAGTCGCCTATTCTGACATGTAGAGATGCAGTGGGGCTATTCTTTTCAAATACTGACCCCACCAGGCCTCACGCACTCTACATATGTACTTGCGCGCGCTAACTACCTACCGCCCGACAACGCCACGGGCCGCCCCCGGCGCGGGGTCTTTTTCAGTGGAAATTCGTCAGCCTTGCGAAGTATACATAGATGCTCGCCCACGCAACTGCGCGCAGCTGCAAAGCAATAACCACTTTACACTCGATCGTTAAGGTACATTTTCGCACGCAGCGATTGGCGATGTGAAACAGTAGGCTATTAAAGCCCGAAGGTAGGAACATTTTCTATGGAGTGATTTATCTGTTACGAAGTAACTATTAAGTAATCTGTGACTCCACACAGTACGCAGTAGAATGACTCTTCTAAGTATGTATGTGTATGTGTATTGTCGAACCGCGAAATACAGTCGCTCTAAATATAACCCGTGTTTACGCGCCATAACTTGAGAACAATAAACATTGTTTGCCAGAGTTTACATTGACTTCGCGATAAAACGGCCGGTACTTTGTTGCGTGCGAGAAAAAAACAATACGTTTTTCTCTCAGCCGGCAGGGGAAAGTTTTATGAGGTCTTTGCGTTGGACCGCGGGCGGTCAGTACAAGTTAAAAATCAATAATGAATAAAGAGTGAAAAGAGGGAAAATGTGGAACGCACTCCCTGCCCATCTATTTCCTCCCAAGTACAGCCTGGGGTTTTTCAAAAGGGGCGTGAAAAGACTCCTGTCAGGCCGGCATGACATTCGCAATCCCCGTGCATCACAGAATGTCCATGGGCATCGTTAGACACCTATGTGTAGGTGTAACGATGCCACAAGTCGCGCTATCGATAAAAAAAAAAAAAGAGTGATCACGTGACCGTTTATTATTGGTAAACAGCTTTCATGTTATTATTTCAAGCTTTAAAAAAATCCGCATGCAAAACGGTCCACTTTTTAATATAATATTTTTTTTATTACTTAATTTCATGATTATTTAATGATTACACTTGTGCCGTATGGGCCGGTACTTTAAAACAATTGCCCCACTGCATCTCTCCCCGTGTATGTCGTAAAAGGCGACTAAGGGATATGATATGACTCCCTTCTTATATTACTAGGTGGTAGGATTTAACCCGCCCGGTTTGGTACCACCGCACTGAATAAAAGGTCGGTCGAAACGGCTAAGTAAATAGGTTCCGTTCAGTTTAGTGTAGCCGGTTCGACCAAGGGGACGCACTGACATGGAACCTACTACACCATGATGTATGCTTCCATAAAAAAAAAGCATTATTCACACATAAAGCAAATGAAATGAAACTGTATTTTCCTACAATTTCCTTCGTAGTATTTTTGACATTTTAAAATTGGTCCGTGACTAAGCGCCGCCGTCCCCTTTCCACCTCCGCACCACGCGCATCGGGCAGGGATTGCATCCCTACACGCTGGACTTACCGCGGATGCGTACCAACCGGTTCTGTGGATCTACAGAACCGGTAAACTCTGAAGCGCTCTCCCTGCCCATATATTTCCCCCCAAGTACAATCTCAGGTCATTCAAGCGAGCGTGAATGGGCATCTGTCAAGGACGGCATGGTATTCGCTAACCCCGCATACGACCGAATGAATGTCCATGGGCGTCGTTAGATACCTCACGGGTGGCTCGGCGCCACATGTCGCGGTTTCAATAAACAATTTTTTTTTTAAAAGAACCATATCAATACGAAAACGGTTTACAATTATTATTTTCCATTATCCCTAAAATAATGTTTTTCCTTGAACTACGGCGCTAAATGTACAGTAACCTACAGTACTTGGATGGGTGACCGCTGACCGTTGGAGGCTGACCGAGGTTCGGATTCCTCGTAAAACTGTAGGTCCCTTCCCTCCTAATCTTACCTGGTGGTCGGGTTTAACCCGCCCGGGTTGGTACCACCGCACTGAATGAAACGTCGGTCTAAACGGCTATGTAAATAGTTTGTGTTTTCCGACCAGTTCAGTGTAGCCGGCACGATCAAAGGGGGAAGCACTGACATGGCACCTAGTTCACCCGGTGTCATGGGCTGACATCACGGAAGTTGTAGGTGATGTAGCCAACCGTGTCAGTTTCCATAAAAAAAAATTTTTTAAAAATACAAAAATCCTAAATCATTGTAAGAAATCTCACAACCACCCAAATTTAGTTTTAGGGTGGACCCCAAAAATAAAACGAAACGCTGAAACGTTTTAAAGATGACAACGGCGAATACGAAGGAAATGAAATAATAGACGTAATAAAAAGATGAGAAAATACAAAACGAGACCTTATCGTTTGAATAAATAACAAACATTAAAACAGTCATTTATTCCTATATCTTGATGGAAGGGGGAGTCAAACAAAAAGTTTGTTCTCGTGAATATAAATAGGGAGCATCAGGTTGTCGTGGAATAGTTCACGAAGACGAAGCTACAAACACATGTCTACATATGTCACTCTTGTTTACAAGCATATCTTCTGTCTCATGCAAATTGTGTGCAATGTTATGAATATAAAATGATTTTTAAGGTAAGAACCGGTCAAGCCCCTTACTAGGTGGTAGGCTCAAATTGTAGCCGACTGGGCTGATACCACCGTACTGGATGTAAGATGGTCGCATAGCAGCCTCGGTTGTGTTCTCCTCTAGTCCAGTATAGCCAGCAATCCAGGGAAGTCTTCGGTATGGCACCTACCTTCTCGAAGGTGATATTGGCTGGTCGGAGCATGCGCTTTGGCCCCTCCGACTCAGCCACCCATACCGGATTACACAAAAAAAAGTGCGAATCGGACTCGCGCACCGAGATTTACGCACCACTAAAAAAAGGTTGAAAAAACACGTTTCTTGACTTTGACTATCTTAACTTTTCATTTATTTATTTTTTTCAATTATTTCTTGTTATGTCCGCCAAAATAACACACATTCTGTGAAAATTTCATCCGGCTACCTATTACGGTTCCAAAGATACAGCCATCGGACCGACAGACAGACAGACAGACAGACGTTGCAGGCTCAGTAATAGGCTTCCGTGCGGGGTACGGAAACCTAAAAAGAAACACGGTATACTCGCGCAAATGTAAAGAAAATAATATTTAGATAAGACGCGTGCGCAGTTGCGAATAACATTACTATAATATGTACTTACCCAGCCACGTGCTACGCTTCTAGACCGGGAGACCGTAGTGAGCTTTAGGAGGGCCAAGTGTAAACATCTATACCGGGACCCCGGGGCTGGGGTTCATGTTTAGGTTTATTTTAGTTTTTTGTTTATTATTATTATTTACAGCAAATAATTGTATAAAATGTTCCGAATAAATTATTTCTGAAATAAAATAAAGCACTTACAAAAGAAACGATTTAGAGAACCGATGGTTTCCCAAAAGCCCAATGTCAACAACAAAAGCGTATTGAGTCTCTCTGCGACGAGTCATGCGGAGATAGGACGGGTGGCAGGGAATAAGGGATGCCAGTTCCACAGAGCAGCGCATACATAATATATAGCGGAAGGAACTTAGTTCCAACCGGGTGTCCCACAAGACCTCTCGTCTTTTTTTATAACAACCGAATGGGGTGGCTGTGCTCACGTTTGGAGCCTCGCGCACGTCCTATTTCACCCCCAAGGAGGTACCAGTCCGGCATTTCGCGGACGTCTAGGAGAGTCTCCATTCGTGGATTGCAAGTAGGGAAGAATATTCCACGGCAGGCCATCCCACACATTTGCAGTGGGACACAAGAACGTTTTGGAGAATCGTGCAGTTCGATCGAAGTCTGACAAAGGGGTGTTCTGCGAGAGTACGGCGGCGGCCTTGGCGAACGCGAACAGATGGAGATGGGTGGGATGAATTGCTCTATGATTCGTTTTCTCGAATCTTCATATAAGCAGCGGGTAACCGAGTGGTTTCGCCATCGGATTCTCATGCGAGAGGTCCGAGGTTCGAATCCGGTCGGCGTGTACCTATGAGTTTTTGTTGTTGTTGCACCTGTTGCTTCACCGTCCGGAACCGGTGTAAAACTGTAGGTCCCTCCCCTTGCCCCTTACTAAGGCGGTAGGATCAAATTGTAGCCGACTGGGTTGGTACCACCGTACTCGATGTAAGATGGCCGCATAGCAGCCTCGGTTGTGTTCTCCTCTAGTCCTAGTCTAGAATTTTGAAGTTTGACAGGGTACAACCTGTACCTAAATTTGTTAACTAATTTGACTAATTGATACATTAAGTATCAAATTTATTAATTTTTTAATTTTTATTCGTTTATTGTTATTATTTTTGTTTTTTTTTTAAATTGTACTACCATGTGGTATGAATATATTTTATAATTGACATGACTTGATACGATATGTATCAACAATTTCTGACAAAGGCTCTATACACCTGATTTTATTTATACTTTTACTTTTGATTTTATGTGGTCAGAATTATCAAGCTTAAATTATAGTTATTCTAGCTCTCAAACTGTATGTCAACACTGTAAGCGGTGTCTATTGTGTTGTGTAGCTAGTCACAATGTATTGTAATCGAAGACGTTAAAAAAATAACCCTGCGAAGTTTCTTGCCGGCTCTTCTTTGTGGGTGTAATCGAACCGGATTGTAAAAACTAAACAGGACAAATTCAAGCGTAGTGTACTACCATACGAATGATGAATAAAGAATAAAGAATAAAAGAAGAAAGTCCAGTATAGCCAGCAAATCAGCAATCCAGGGAAGTCTCCGGTATGGCACCTACCTTCTCGGAGGTGATATTGGCTGGTCGGAGCATGCGCTTTGGCCCCTCCGACTCAGCCACCCATACAGGATTACTTAAAAAACAATAAAATATTGCACTTATGAATTGCAGACATAATAATTACATATACACATAACGTCATACCGATTTTCCAATGGGGTAGATAAATACAGCGAATCTCCACGTGCCACGATTAGTGTTGTAAATTGACCGTCAATGACCATAAAGTCCCGTCAATGACCACTAAAAGAGCGGTCAATGACCGTCAACGTCCTAAAAAGTCGTCGCCTCGGCGTCGTCGAGCGGCGTCGTTACAGAGGTGTCGGATCGTGGCCCACGATCCGACACCTCTGTAACGAACGCCCCTTCCACACTGTATAATAAAACGCCGCCAAATGGTAAATTGTTTATTCCTGAATTTGTGTTCTCCTCTAATACTTCAGGCAGGCCTCACGCACTCTATGTACTTGCGCGCGCTAACTACCTACCGCCCAGCGGGCCACCGCCGGTCTAATTCAGTGGAAATTCGTCAGCCGGGCGAAGCATACCTACACGCTCGCCCACGCAACTGCGCGCAGCTGCAAAGCAATAATCACTTTACACTCGATCGTTTAGGTACATTTTCGCACGCAGCGATTGACGACGTGAAACAGTAGGCTGTTAAAGCCGAAGGTATGGAACTTTTTCTATGGAGTGATTCATCTGTTACGAAGTAACTATTAAGTAATCTGTGCTTCAGATTCTAGATAGCCAGCAATCCAAAGGAAAGTCTTCGATATGGCACCTACCTTCTCGGAGGTGATATTGGCTGGTTGGAGCATGTGCTTTGGCCTCTGTGACTCAGCCACCCATCCCGGATTATATAAAAAAATCGTCTATTTTGAGCAACGAAGATGAAAGAGCTAAACGCCAAAAATGAATCAGTCATAATTTACTATTGACATTTAGTCCGTTCACCTTTGCCCTTTTATCTGAAAGTGTAGCACTTTGCATAAATTGGATAACATCGCATCGAAAGATTTTGGCTACAGGGTCGGATGTACTACTTCTGGAAGAGCTTTTTTTTTATCGAAACTGACACGGTTGGCTACATCACCTTCAACATCCGTGATGTCAGCCCATAACACCGGGTGAACTACGTGTCATGTCAGTGCTTCCCTTCGATCGTGCCGGCTACACTGAACTGGACGGAAAACACAAACTATTTGCATAGCCGTTTCGACCGATTTTTCATTCAGTGCGGTGGTATCAACCCGGGCGGGTTGAACCTTCTACTCAAGATCAAAATATATATTTTTTTTATGGAAACTGACACGGTTGGCTATATCACCTACAACATCCGTGATGTCTGCCCATAACACCGTGTGAACTACTCACTCGTGCTCGGAATCACAGACTATTCGCAGTAAGGCGGACTCGTACCATCCACTATCAGCAGACTCCGGTACCTCGGGCGTTGAACGGGCTCAATGGAATGGTGGCTAAACTGCCAGAGCTGGATATCTTCAACTGTAACCGTAGACAGTTTATAAAACTAGCCACAGATTACTTGAAACAGACTAATTTATAAATTATGTACTGTAGATATTATGTTATCTTTATTTTATTTGAATATTCATTATTATTATACTAACCTAAGAATTATTATCCTTATCCTTAATTATCTGTATTATTAACCTAACCTAAGAATTGGATATTTATCTGTAAATAGGAGGTTTTGGATTAAATAAATAAATAAATAAATAAATAAACTACTAATACTAATTTAATACTTTTTAGGGTTTGAAGACGGTTCAATGTTTTTTTTAAACAGTTTTTCTCTTTTTTCGTTCCTACATGTCTCTTAAATTGGGTTGTGTTGTTAAGTATAGGTAAGTATTTAAAATTATAAAAAAAAAATATTTCTTACAGAATTTATGGATTTTTAATTAGAATATTAAAATGCTGAATTAAATATATATAATAGAAAATAAATGAAACCACAAAAAATTATCTTTGCTCCCGGTCTAAAAGTGCGTTTTTCACACACTTCGCCGAGGTGGGCTACCTTTCGATCAATATCTGTAAAAAATAACGAAAGTCATAAACAAAAGCGGGCAAGTGTAATCTTCAAAAGATATTTTACAACTTTAGAGCCTATGAGAATTTATTACTATGTGAATTCCCGAAAATTATCGGAAGCGGTAAGCCATTTGCGTTGCGTCAGACTTTGATAAAAACCAAACTTTAAGGGTTCCGTACGCGACGTTATTACTAAGCCGACGCTGTCTGTCCGTCCGTCTGTCCTGCCTGGGGGTCCCCATAGTAGAAACGTGTTTTTTTTATTTTTTTTTTGTTTTTCATTTGCTCTATCTTAAAAACGATATAAATTTTCGCAGCAACAGCGGTGTTGCAAATTTTTAGGGTTCCGTATCCATACGGAAGCCTATTAATGAGCTGTATGTCTGTATGTCTGTCCGTCCGTCCGAGAGCTGTATCGTTTGAACCGTAATAGGCAGCCGGTTGAAATGTTCACAGAATCTCATTACGGCGAATGTGCCAACAAATAATTAAAAATTAAAAAAAGTAAAAAATTAAAAGGAGTCCCCATACAAGAAGCGTGCTAAGAATAGATAACACTACATATTCACTCTACTGAATAATAGATGGCGCCACAAGTATTTATATTTAGCATTATAGAAAGACAAAATATATACGTATTTATGGGCTGACATCACTGATGTTGTAGGTGATGTAGCCAACCGTGTCAGTTTCCATAAAAAAAAAAACTTGACCGATTTTTTCTACACAGCCATTTCTGCCAGCTTCAATGCTCAAACCATCGACATCTATTTTATAGATCGAACGTCGTACGATGCAACCTGTGCTAGACGTCGGTACAAGTGTGCGTGCACACACACGCAGTATTGTGATACGTGACACGATCCCTACGACGATACTATCGCGCGCTCGCCCCCACCCGCCCACAGATGACAAGAACGAGCGAGAAAGGCGTCATGCGGCGCGTTTGCCGTCTTTCCGCCCACTCCCATCACCAGCAGGCAAGCGAGAACGAGAACGCGATACCACCGCACCGTCACACGATCCTATCCGTGACAGCATGGCTTCTTAACACGCCATAACATGCTCAGGCGAAACAAACAACAACGTTTGTCACTGTCACTCTTTATAACAGCAACTGGGCATGCTGCACACACGCGTCACCGACTCGATACAGACATGCGTGCGTTCAACACGCGCCGCACACGCCGTATGAAGCGGCTGTCCGTGAAATCTGCATTATATGCGGTTCTCGTCGAGAACATATTTTTTCGGGAGTGATGTATGGGATGGGTCAATCTATAAAATAGATATCAATGGCTCAAACTCCATTCAAACGTGATTGACGTGATTTGCAGGTACGGCGACATGGTACCAGGCACGATCGCGGGCAAGATAGTGGGCGGCGTGTGCTCGCTGTCCGGAGTGCTGGTGATAGCCCTCCCCGTGCCCGTCATCGTATCGAACTTCTCAAGGATTTACCACCAGAACCAGCGAGCGGACAAGCGCAAGGCTCAGAGGGTACGTCCGGCAATTTATTTTCACTATTTTATTTTTATTTTTTATTTTATTTTATTTGGAAAATCCAACAGCTCTACGGGTGTTTCAGGATAGGGTTTCGTAACTTCAGGGTTCGAAAGGGCTCCATATTTGAAAACGAAAAGCTCTGAAACTTTTTCCCAGATTCGGTCATTTTATAGTACTTTTAGCTGAAAATCGTTTCATCGAGATTTGGTGGACAGTGAACATCCGCCTTTAATAAAAATAAAATGACTAAATTGCAATTTTATAATAATAAAATTGAACTGCATGTATGTATATTCCAAACACTTAAATTTAAATGACATAAAAAAAGGGGACTGGACTAGGTCATTGCACTACCTAGACCTAGACAGCACCTCGCCATACTCACTGTCCATCGAGTTTTTATAACCATTTCCAATTTTTGTATGAAAAAAAGTACGGAGTTTCGATTTGAGGGATAAGGATTTTTTTTCTTCTAATAATGAGTACTTTCTATTCCTGAAGTTTCTCAAGCCTATCCTGAAACAGCCTGTATAACTAATTTTGCAATTATATTATACCTACTAGCTTATGCCCACGACTTCGTCCGCGTGGATTAAAAAAAAAAAAAACAAAATTCGAAATTGAAGTTTTTATGTGACGTTGATAGACTTTTTGTTTTTCTCACAGAGCATGAAATGCGCGCGCCCGCCCCTACTAGAGGCGCCGTGAGCGCGATTTCTCTACAACGCCGTTGAAGCCTGTGGGCGTGGCCTATGACTTACATATGTGTGTTGTGCCTGTGTATTTGTTTTGTGCGTGTGCCTAACTTGCTCCTCTTTGTGTGTAGTGTCGATACTAGCACACACACACACATACGAAGCGCTAGCAGCTCAGCGTACGGTTACTGGGTTTCAAATATCATCGCTTAGGGCGCCTCTAGTAGGGGGCGCGGGCGGTAGGTATTTGATGCTCTGTGGTTTTTATTGTCTTTTATATTCTCTCTCTCCCGTCCATACTATACTTTATTTGATACTGCTGAGCCCTAAGGTTATTTAGCGTGATGGTATATAGCCTATATGTTATTCTACTCGATTAATAAATATTAATAAATATTGATCTTTTCTTTCTCCATCATATTTATGAAGGACTGAAGTAGTAGATATGTCCCGGGAAGGCTAACATCAGATCTGGCAAGCCTATGCCTGACTGACACCCGCCTGACTGACGTGTGCGCCCACGCATGATTGCAGAAAGCGCGACTCGCGCGCATCCGGATAGCGAAGGCGTCCTCGGGCGCCGCGTTCGTCTCCAAGAAGAAGGCGGCGGAGGCGCGACTCGCTGCGCAGGAGAGCGGCGTCGAGCTGGACGACGCGGGCCGCGATGAGGATATCTTCGAGCTGCAGCATCATCACCTGCTGCGCTGTCTCGAGAGGACCACGGTGAGACCTGTCAACTGTCACTTTTTTTGTTTTTTTTGGTACCTATGTCATCCGGTATGGCTGGCTGAGTCAGAGGGGCCATAGCACATGCTCCGACCAGCTAATAATTATATTATACAGGATGACTGAATCAGGATGAATTCGATCTATTCCTTGAAAGGGGTTATACTAGAGGTTATTTGGAACAATTGAGGTCCCATCAACTGGGGGTCGGAAATGAGCGGTTTCCGAGAAATCGGGGTTTTAAGATTGTTTTTTAATATCTGACTTGTAATCGAAAAAAATATCCTTATTTTTGGGCTCTCCATTGATATTTTTCTGAAAGCTGGTAAGCTACCAATCATTTCAAATATAGACGCAAAATTTTCAATATCACAGAAATAAAAGGTCTTAAATGAAATTTATTTTTATTTTTATGTAAATTTTTATTTAAAAAAATGTTTCATGTAAAAAAAACCGCAGTTGATGGGGATTAAATTGTTCCAAATAACCTCTAGTATAACCCCTTTCAAGGAATAGATCGAATTAACCCTGATCCAGTCATCCTGTATATACATTTATTAGGCACACACAACACAAGTACCATTAATTTCACACATTCAATATTACAATACAACTTAAAAAAACATTGAATAGCGAATATCACCTCCGAGAAGGTAGGTGCCATACCGGAGAGTTCCCTTTGGATTGCTGTCTATACTGGACTAGGGGAGAACACAACCGAGGCTGTTATGCGGCCATCTTACATCCAGTACGGTGGTACCACCCCAGTGGGCTACAATTTGAGCCTACCACCTAGTAGCCCTCCTATAGCTACCAATCCAAATGGAAGTCTCCGATATGGCAACTACCTTCTCGGAGGTGATATTGGCATGTGCTTTGGCCCATCCGACTTAGCCACCCATACCGGATTACATAAAAAAAATTAATCCTCAATTCAGTATGCTTGGCCACACGTCACGGAAGGTGTTCGTTCAGTCCATTATGCATCCATGCATGCATTATTATAAAAACGAAATAATTATCCATACGCATACAGATTGTTATAACGTCACAAGTCTGAATTTGTGTTCAGACTTGTAACAATATTCATACAGAAATGTGTGAAAGATTGAAAGGTTTCAAATTTGATTTTGAAAAAAAAAAACAATATATTTTCACACATAATGTCAGATTTGTGCTATATATATTTTTCATATTAAAAAAGAAAAATCTATTATTACACCAGGTTTTGACGTAACTAGATGCCACAACCTGCGTTCATTGACAATTATTATTCTCTCGTACCAGCATAGTGCTAAGTACCTACAGCTGACGCAGGTTAGGGGAAGCTGGTTGTTTGTTTTCGCGTCAGTCTTTCGCACGTACGATGGCACTACCGCAAACATCCAGCATTCCTCAACCTGCGTCAATTGTATCTAACTTGCTTGTTTTCGTATTGCTACCGTAGGACTACACAAGAAATCCTCCACAGGACCGCGAGTTCGTGGAGATCGAAAATCCATTCAACGGCGCGGTGAAGCGGCCCGGGTCACCGTCGCCGCTCGCTTCGCCTGCGCACTCGGGTCGAGCGCCTGCGCTACTCGCCTGCTGCGCCCGCTGCGGCTGCTGTCCGCAACGATATCAGGTGAGCGTGGCTGGCTGTCAATTTCGTTTTCCGTCTATATGTTGGCTCAATCGGTACTTAATGCCATAAGCTATGCATTAATATAGCGCTTCACATGACGGTAGGCATACAAATATTTGTATATATTTTGGTTCCATCATATTCCAACTTAGTAATTAAAGCAAGACGGAACTAAAATGTTTGCCTTATATGACCAATGTGACCACCATGTGAAGCGTCATTCATTACTTACACTTACGGACATGTCAATTCAACATGACTTTGAAGAAGTTTTTATACGCCCATTCTATTAGCTCAGCGAGAAAGAATATGCACTAAATGGCCTGCAGTAAATCGTTTATTATGCTGACATTTATTTATTATTTATTTTGGACCAACAAAGAGGGTGAACACAAAAAGAACAGCAAGCGCAGTCAATGCGCAGCTCATGAAGTACCTGGAGACGAATGACCTCATCAGCGATCGACAATACGGCTTTCGGCCAAAACGATCTGCTGGTGTTCTTCTAGCGTACGTCACCCAACTTTGTCATGGTCATGGGTCAACAAGGTCATGGGAAAGCCTTGGCAAATGACCTTGATATTTCCAAGGCATTTGACCGAGTTTGGCACACACAAGTTGTTCTTGGGCAAATTGCCGGCTTACGGACTTCCTTCTGGCTTCTGTGACTGGGTCACCGACTTCCTACATGGGCTTAGCATTAAGGTCCTAGTGGACGGTTGCCCGTCGGACGCCATGCAGTGAACGCTGGCATACCGCAGGGATCTGTGTTGCCACCCACACTGTTTCTTCAGCATATCATTGATGCTGCCTCTGGGAAACATATTGTTATTCGGACGACAGTATGGCACACGGATACTACACCAGTTACCCTTCAGCCAGTCGGGACTTGTGTTTGAACCCCTAACATACACTCGGCTCTATTTCCGAATGGGGCCGTAGTAATTTGTAAGTTTGTGCGTTCAGTGCGAAGAGAGCGGCGTTCATACCAGCTCCTTTCTTCTAAGGCATGTCGCTTAAATCGGTGTTTTCTTTGTTTTGTTAAAATGATGAATATATTATATACTTACCAAGTGGTTTATTTCCCTTTTATCACTAATAAAAGGGCGAGTACGGAATTGGCCAGAAAATATATTTGCTTTCTAACACTAATATAAAATAGAGAATATTTTTGTTGATAAAATGGTTTTGATCCTATACGTACAGGAGGCTGTCACATCGCGAATCATGACATGACCTCGTGAAGGTTAGTAGGCAGTCACATATGGACCATGACATGACCTCGTGAAGTGTTGGTAGACACTACTGAATCACTTAATTTATTTACCTATCTGTAATGTTCGTTTAAAGAGCCGACGCCGCTCCATGCGCTGTGTTAATCCGATCGGTCTCGCAACGTGCCCGCGGCGCGAGGTACAACACTTATCTCTGTCTAGTGTCTTCTCTGTTCGAGTGTGTGCTAATCGCTCCTGCTGCTGTGCGTCGGCGATTGTCGCAAAAAGAGCCATAGTCGTTAGTTAAATGCTATTGAGCAGCCTGTGAGAAAGTGACAAGTTGCTGATTTAGAGATTGATTGCAGTTATCATTTATATTGCAATCAGAAATTAATTACCATTTATTTGCTATGCAATTATGCTCTGTGTCACCAGCGAATCACTATGTCTAGTAAAACAGATAAGTGATCGCAAATGTTGCGTCAATTGTTGATACGCAGTAGCCATCGTGCCCGCCTATTGACAAATGAATGTCTAGCCAGTACCTAGCTTCACGGCCACATTATCTCGCTCTTACAACAGCTAGTGGTATTGGAAAATAGCTCATCAAGGCCGCGAAACTACGTAAAGGCTTCAAATTCATTTGGCAATAAGGAGGCAAGTATTTGATGCTAGCGGCCAGAAAAGTCCTTTCCTGCCCCGCGGTTCGATTTGTGTGACAGCCGCAATCATCGCTCTCTCCCGCTCACTTCAGAGGAATACACAGGGCAGATTTTTGGGGATTTTTAGGGAGACAATTTTTTAAAATAAATATTTGAATGTAACGACCAACGAGAACGTTGCGCTCGAAGTGAAAACCCACCCTTGCTCATTCTAGAACGAAAAACAGAGAGGGAGGTTAATTGATTGTTCTCAGCATTTTAATATAAAAAAACGAAACAATGAGTCATCTCGGGTCGAAAATAATGAAATGTATTTTGACAAGCTAATCATGACAGTAAAACATGCCCGTCCAAACTATATTCATCTCTGTCTAACTTATAGATAACAGGTTGACTATTGTTTTGGCAGATCTATTCTACTAGTCACGATTGGCATGCCAAAATGTCTTTAGAAAACTGCCAAACAAATAGAATGGTGGGGCTGTGTTGTCCATCCGTGCCATGGCCAATCGATGTGGTGTCGCTTTTATGTCAAGAATTATTTATCTTTTCAAAATAAAAAGTCGATGGTTTTCCCCGTTTTTTTTTTGTGTTAACATTTAGACAAAATACAGCTTTGTAAATTTAGATGACACTTCATTGGGGACTTTTAAAATGTTTATATGCCAATTGTCAACCAGGCATATAAATTCCAAAAGCCAAATCGTCTCTATATTCTCAGAAAAATAGAAAGAGATGGATATACTTAGCGTTAGCGCATTCTATAGTCACAATTAGTTCGCCAAAATAATATTCATACGTATAACATAATGATATAATGACACAAGTCTGAATTTGTGTTCAGACTTTTGGCAGTATTTATACAATTTCAGGTGGTATTATATCAATTGAAAGGGTTAAGATAAAATTTTAAAAATTATCTAGTCACACACAATGTTTGATTTATACTAATAAATTTTTGTCTTTAAGAATATTTTTTTAGTTCCTTAGTCGAATCACAAACAAATCGTCTTTAAATAAATACTGTATCTATGAGAACACTTAAAGAAACAAAAACAAAAACCAAATTAAAATCGGAATAATAGAAAAGGTAAGTTTTTTATTTGGGTGTAGACTTAAAATGGCTAAAAAATTTATTACAATGGCACTACTTAAAATTATTGTTACCTACCAAAATATGTAATTCTAAATCCTTGATACTGTTACAACACAATATATATTTAAATTAATCTTTAATAAATACTGTATCTATGAGAACACTTAAATAAACAAAACCAAAAACCAAATTAAAATCGGAATAATAGAAAAGGTAAGTTTTTTATTTTGGGTGTAGACTTAAAATGGTTAAAAAATTTATTACAATGACACAACTTAAAATTATTGGTACCTACCAAAATAAGTAATTCTAAATCCTTGATACTGTTACAACACAATATATATTTACATTAATCTTAAGTTGTTTGCCAAAGTGCTTTGCGCTTGTCATTTTGACGCTTTTTGGTGTCAGATCTTTAAGACAATATTTATATAAGCAACTGTGCCATTTTGTGAATAAACCTATATTGCGAGAACTAACTTCACAGCGCTTAAATTATTTGTCAGAAATGTCCAAATCGACGCGCAAAAAATTTTTTATTTTATTTTTTACTGATACATCAGTTTCTAATCGAATTAGATCCCATTTAGAATTGCATCGTGTGTCAGGCGTTGAGATTTCTATCGCTATACTACATTGGTACGGTTTACAGGGACAAACGCTGCTAAAAGGTAGGTACGAACGACACACGATTCACTTCTAGAAGGTCTCGTCCAATTTAAATTTGGAATGCATTCCACATTCGTTCGTTCTTTTTTTTTTAATTAAATTATGACGTGAATTTAAGTGAACGAAAATTTAAGTGAATTTAAGTCTACGGGAGAAAGGTGTTTTGTGAATGTTTACATAAAATGTCACTTTGTAACTTCTTCAGTTGTACATCATCACATACTATATATAACACAGGAAGACAAATAATATGTCATGTATGCTTGATAACTCGCATAATAAATGCTCGTAGGTCTAAAAAAATATAACGAACTTATGCGGATACAATATATTGTGTGATTCATGATTTGATTAGTCATGGACACGTATGTGTTTTCGTCCAAAAATCACATCAAACGTTTTTAGTGTAAATTCGTCATGTGTTTACGTTGAAAATAGCTCATGAGCAGGATAAGTAAATAATTTTCCCTTTTTTAAACAGAGCAATACATTCTTTGTCTTCTTGCGCTTTCATACATTAAACATAAATGCATCACATAAACACACGGTATTTAAAATATACAATATTACTGGGTAGTTATTTAAAAACACTTTTAAACAGTTCAATTTTATTATTACAAAAAGCCTTGATACATTTCAGAGAACCATCAAAATGATAAGTACCAAAAGATGGCGTTGGAGACGGCTGAAGAATTACGTACCTAATTTACCAACGCTTAAGCATATGAATAGCGCTCAATTGTGACAATATATGTACAATATACTATATTTTATCATGAATATAACTCATGATAAAATATGGTGTATAAGACAAAGTACTTATAAGTATATATTTAATTTTATAAAAGTAACCCAATCACATACTTTCTCAGACACCCCCAGACTTTGTCACATACGTTCTCAATTCTCGTACACCCATACACAGTTCCCCCACTCTGAAAACTCTCTCACTCACTCACCAAACCTAACAAAACATTTTCGAGAAACCCTTATAGTGTTATTCACGTAGGTGCCCTGACAGGTCTTCTCATACACCCTCACAGGCGTACTCATACATCTTCATAGACCTTCTCACACACCCTAAGATATTCCCAAATACCCCATTGGCCTTCTCACACGCACTCATAGACCTTCGTACCCTTTTTTTTTTTTCGTACGCACGACTGGGCGTGGTCAGTACTTGGATGGGTGACCGCTCGACCGTTGGAGGCTGACCGTGGTTCAGATTCCGCGTAAAACTGTAGGTCCCTTCCCTTCTTACCTTACTATGTGGTAGGGTTTAACCCGCCCGGGTTGCTACCACCGCACTTTATGAAAGGTCGGTTGAAACGGCTATGTAAATAGTCCGTGTTCTCCGTCCAGTTCAGTGTAGCCGGCACGACCGAAGGGAAGCACTTACGTGGCACCTAGTTCACCAAGGTGTTATGGGCTGACATCACGGATGTAGCAGGTGATGTAGTCAACCGTGTCAGTTTCCATAAAAATAAACCTTCTCAAACACCCTCACATACCTACTCAAACACCCTCACTTGTACCTACTCAGACATCCGCACATTCTTCACTTTACACACATACCTTATAATTTAGAGCGTTAAAAAAAAAGGACAAACAGAGAGAGCGGTGGTCGTCTGACGTGCCGTGATGGCGTTGGCGTAACAGGTGCTGCTATTAGACAATAGAAAGGGGCGTTCGTCGCGCGGCGCGCGCCGCTACACGGCGACGTCGCGCCCCTCCGACACGTCCGTGACACACAGCGGCGCTCACAGCGAGGAGGCGCACCTCACCGCGAGTCGCTTGCCCGTACGTTCCCGTCCCCCCACGCTTGAAGCGAGATGGTGGCGCGCCGCCGCCGCCTGCGCAGCACGCGTCGTCGCCTTCACCCCGAGCGGAGCATTCTCGAATCGATGCCGTCAAATCGTTGCTAACTTTACGATGTAGTGAATTCGGGGGGTAAGGGGGATAACTAAAGCTATGTACACACACGCGCAGCCCGCTCAGCGTTGCCAGGTCAAAAAACTAAAAATCCGTAAAAAGCAGCGTAAAATCGGCATAAAATCCGTATTGGATTAATCTCTTACTAAAATGTGATTTTTTTTAATAATTGAAAAAAGATCACAAAATTTTTATTTCAAGATAACTTAGTGTTAAATATTTTTTTTTACCGAATTTTTAATGGATAAAATCAAAATAAAAGTCGATATCGAATAGTTTTGCATTGCATTGTTCATTTTTTACAATAATTCAGGAGCTAACTTAAAACTAAAACACGTATCATCTCCTAATAATTGCTTTGTATGATGTAATGTAATCCTTCGATTGTTTCCGTATTCAACTTGTTGCGATGTTTAGTTTTTAGAAGATTAATTGCATAGAACACACTCTCAACCTCTCAATCGTAAATATTCGTATATAGCGAGACCGAAATCCGTAGTCCATATGCAGAGTGAAAAATCCGTACACATACGGACGTATATCTGGCGAACGGACAGATCCAGACACTAGAGCTGAGCGGCTCGATGAATGTGCGTGTGTACGCAGGTTTATATGCATGCACTGAGGGTACCAACGTTACCAATTTTGGTAGCAATGAAAAAGGAAGGTAATCAGTTTTAACATTGTCGTTACTTACTAGAATTAAAAGTTGGCTTCATAGTTTCAAATCGACTTCTCTACATTGAGAGATGAGATGCAAGCGAGAGATGGGGGGGGAGGGATCCCCCATAAAAACTATCCCTCTAGTTAGAGGAATAGTTTTTTTCAGTACCTACCCATGTACTAGGAAGGGCAATCGTTATTTACTTTATCGGTATTAGGGGATATTCAGTATTAACTATAATGGTGCTGTGCTGGGGACGGAATATTTTTTCGTACTTTCTCATCAGTAGGATTAAAATGAGTGATGCCCTTATTGAGTTCCCCTGATATTTATAAGGCAAACAATTTTGTCTTCGTTGAGCAGGTAATAGATGTTAATTTGTTCTTGTTTCTTGCTAACATCCACAATTTCTCAAAAGCGAGTAATTTTTATTAAATATCATGCTATCTTATCGGCAGAATATCATATTATAAGTAATATCTATTACCCAAGCATTAATTTATTGGACAGGGGGTAGATAAGGATAGGAGGATCCACATTTATCTAAGTACACAATTTTATTATCATGTGCTACATACTTACAAAACTCAAACACTTGTAGTGTGCACATACCTGTTTTTTTCGTTATCACATTATTTATATTTAAAAATTTTACATTAAATCTAACATACAAATTTATTTATAACCAATATATAAATAGTCTAATTCGCCTTTTCTTGATTTTGTGAATTACTGTGTTTTGCGTTTTTGCATAAAATATTTCAAAATTAGCTATAAGTATTTACGGGCATATCGAAATTCGAATTTATTTGATTAATTTCTCTACAACTGACCAAATATGCTATACAATATGGGAGAACACTGCAATATGACTCCAATACTTAACACAAATAATTTAATTTTAATTTTATTTAATTTTCTAGTACGAGCGATGTGAAACGACTGACAGAGCCGCATCGGGGCAGCAGACTTCAGCAATCTAAGGCATACTTTGCTTTCATAGCCCTGCCTATAGAATAGGCTGACATATATAGTAAGATTTGTCAAATTAACTTCTAAGAGCACGTAAGCGCAAAAGTAATCACCAAGTTGTGTCGTTTTTGCTTTCATCTTCAACTGTCAGACTGCTGCTTCGAATGTCTTTTCATTATCTCTGCGTTACTATTATTTATTGTTACTTTATTATTATTCACTGTGTTTCATACGGTTGGTATTTAATTAAAAAAGACGTTTAAACCATTTTGTTAAATAGCACATTCGCCTTTTATGATTTGTGTGAAATGGGATACTTTGACACAATGGTTGATTGGTCCTTATAACCAAACCAGATTAAAATAGACGGTAGGTAAAACATAGATACGGTGTGATTCTGTAAATTGAAACAACTAACATATAACATTTTCTTTTATTTACTTTTATTAGAAATTGTAAAGCGTTAACTTCAATATTTCAGTGTGTTTTTTTTTTTATTTTACCACAAATAACGCACGGTAGAACAATTTAGAGTGACACAATACCAAATCTAGTACGATTCGTCATTACTTTGGCTTTCCTCAGTGCTGGAAAAATTACTTCGAAATATAATAATCAATTTCAGAAATATAATCACACGGTAAAAGTAGGTACCACCACAATGAAACACCATTTTAATTATTTCTATTTTTACTTTTTCGTCCTTTGTCACATTTTGATGATTGTAAGATTTAGGTTTACTACAGATGTTGACGGAAATTCAGTAAAGTATCTTCAAATGCTGGCTGATTTAAATGAGCTGAGCACACACTCAAAATGTAGGTGTCGACGGAAACACTCGAGAATGCTCCACACGGGAAGGACGGCGTCGAAATACCTAGCTTTCGATGTACCCACAAGTACGCAGGTCCACAGGAAGTATCTGCTTGATCAGAAATGTATCCACGCTTATGTCAGTTGGTTTAGTTTTATGTTGTCGATGTTATATCTGCTTTCTCCATGTTTTTTGGCAAAATCTCCTTCCTTATAAAGATTCAATAAAGATTACATTAGCCACATGTCGCGTTTCTTTAGAAATAAAGTGGCATAACTCAAAAGCGTTAATTTTTGAAGGTCGCAAATAAATCTATTTGTTGTTCATTCATAATTTCACACTTTCGAATGAAAAGTCATGTAACTGAATATCTCCACAAATGTACTTTTTCAGTTATGGCACTTTGGACCTTAAGAGTCAAATCAATCGCAGTGATTTCGTGATAAAAAAAAGCGTATTCTATTCTTTCAAACAGTTCAGTGATCCGTCATCTTGATTGAATCGGGTTATAGCATGAGAGATGAAGATGAAGCCAACATTTATGGAAAATGGGAAGCAGATTTGTACGTACGTACCTTTATACATTTGTTAGTCGGCTTTTGCAGATGTCTCGTGTTCTGTGGCTAATGATCGTGGCGAAGTGTGTATACTTGTGGATATTGTAAAGTATTATTTGTGGCGAGCATCTTGTTGGAGTTATTGTAATTTTGTTTATTATCAAATATAGGTATTATAAATATTCTTTATTTGTGACTGTGATGTGAAGAAATATTATTATTTTTCTTATTTCTGTTTTTCTCTTTATGAAATGTGCAAAGTTGAGAGATTAAACTGAAACGTTTTATTTATGAGTATATACATAATTGTACCTATTTAAACTAAATTAACTGACATAGCAGCTGTATACAGTTTCTGAAAAGAACACCCTTAAATTTATTTTTTCACAATTATGCTGACTTTTTGGCTTCCAATCTGCTTTTGGCAAAATTACTTTCCAAATCTTACGCTCATACGTACATATGTTTCTGTGCTGTAGGTAGAAAAACATACATTACAAAAATTCAAAATTTTTCCTCCTTTCTACATTTTGGCAAAATTCATTTCGCACATTCCTTCAAGTATGTTGTAGTTGCAAATGAAGTGGTAGTATGATGACCTTCACCCATAGCTAATAAAAGCTACTTGTTAGCTCTGTAATGTTGAAAATTATGTTCCCGGTAACTAGAACATTCTCGTAGCTTTGTAAAAGAGCAAGCGCTTATCCAGAAAGACGTACATCGTTCAAAAATAATGTGAAACAAGTCCTGGGTATTTAATTATAATAAGATCTGAACGAGGACATTTAAACCCACACACGCCGGATGAACACGGAAGTACATACGCACAAACACAACTGTACATACATACGCATATGTACTAACACATTATATCGGCATGGAGTACTATGCACCAAGACTTTGCACACTACTGAACACGACCATTCATTCGCCACCATTCCTTTGTTTTGTGTCCTTTGTGACTGTGTTACCTTTCCCTGTATGCGTCTCGGCAGGTTAGTGCCGTTCAAGTGGCAAATTAACAACAGGTGTTAACAGCTCAAACTAATAAAGATGACATTTGGCACACATCAAACCTTTAAAAATAAACTGACATAACTCCAAAAGTTTTATTTTTGGGAATTCACACACAATATGTTTATGGGGTACCTGGAAGGAGCCCTATTAGTATTGCATAATAGTAGTTGTATCTTAGTTCAAAAGTGCAAAATTTTTCATCATAAATAGTTGTTTCCTTTCGATTTTAATAATTGTTTTAAGATATGTCAGTTTTTCATTTTTTACTGTGAAATATGTGCAATTCAGTGCACAAGAGCCTTTTTACGTGCAATATAATAAATATAGTTTATTTGGCACTAGCGAGAAGAGATGATGGTATCTAGATTGTTATTACAGTTTCATAACATCGACCCATAGCAGACATTAAGGCATTGTACTGTACTGGTCTGTTTATATTGTGTCAATGTTTGTCCTTAATGAATGCATAAACCTGCCGGGACCAATCCGCTGTGTATTATTGTACCTACTCGACATTGTGTGGCTTAAATCCTGTGTATTGGTGATGGTTTATAATGTATCAAACTGTACGTAGTATATATTATGTTATGGTAAAAATAAAATAAATTAAAAAATGTGCGTCCGCACTATCAGTGTGGTTTTCCCTGATTACAGTCATATTTTAATCTCACTATTTATCAAGTCATTTTACCTGAAAAGACTTGTAAGTAACACTATCTTGATTAGAGCGATGTTAATAAAGAGAAATGAAAAAAAAAGACAGGAACCCGACTTAATAAAATAAAAAATCCGATCATAGATAAAGTGGCTTTTAAACAAGCTATACCTATTGTATAATGTAACTCCACAAAAACGTCCAATTGTAAAAAAACACCCTTGTGTGCATGTACATATTATATAGATCACAAAGTTGACAGCGCATTTGTTCTTATTTGTGCAGCAAGCATGCGGCAAATACATTCCTGCCGGGAGCACGGTTCAGGGGAATCAGACCGGCGTGGCGATGGACGGGACATACCTCGTGGAAGCCTCGTTCTAAATGTGCCTGAGGACGGCGGAACCCTTTTTTCCCTCGGCGCTACCCCGGGCACCACACTTCGACTCATCCGGGCGATTTCACCGTTTGTTTGCTATAAACAAACTGATGGGTCCTCTTCGATGGTGAAATCGGTTGTGTGGAAACAACCTAGCTTCGGACCAAATCTGGATCCTTTAGTTAGGTCAACTTGTCTGCAGTGTATCATAGCACCTCTCAAAGTGTTGAAAATCCTTGTGTCTTAACAACTAACTTTGGGTCCATACCGGTGACCGTAAAAATAGGATTGCGGCCTATAGGCGGTGAGGATCGCTCCGCACTTCTATGCTACTCTGGTCATAGACTGCGTAATAGAAAGTCAAACGTCCAGAAGGGACAAAGGTAGAACTGTAACGACCGTGGGGCAAATTTTAAACATCAAATTGTATGAATCAGAACTTATGACTTTTAAAATTATAAAATTAGAAGATAATGGACATGGTTATTTTCTCGAATAGAATTAAATTGAAGTTGATGCATTCGTTAGTATGTTAAACTTATACATCTATCTACAGATAATAGAGCTTCGGAAAAAGCGACCGTCGATACCGTTGCTTCTCCGGTTCGTTCGTGTGTTGTCTCGTAGACTAGGATGTGGAATTAATCCCAGGGAAACTAAAGTAACATTCCACTCTTTAAAATCCTTGCAGTTTTATAGTGGAAATCTTTATATTATAAAATTACCCAGAGAGGGCTAAGAAATTTTGTCCTAGACCATCCCAGACGTTATGTGGAATAAAACGAAAACCTTCTAAGACAAATAAATGTGAAAATGTACCTACCTTTTAAGTGTAAAATGATTAGATAATGTAGCTAGGAACGTGACTTTAAATTGAAAGGGTGCGGCAGAGGCGAAAAATATATTTATTATGTTGTATCGAGCACAATTTTTGTATTGTGTTAAGTATAGATTGTGTTCGGCTATTCGAGCGCATTTGAAGACTCAAGGGCTCGATCAACGTCAAGACCGATCAAGGTGACCAGCATGTTGGCGAACACATCGTGCGTTTCTTCAAACATACAGTGAAAATCTGTCGGACGTTTAGTGTTGGCCATGTTCGGCGGTCAAACAACCAAACATGGTCTATAACAAATGTGCGTTGCTTGGTTGCATAGGTACAGTGACTGATCTGCATCCAACATGTCCGACACCGCCACCATGATCGATCGTGAAAGGGAAATTTTAAATTTTGTATTACATGGCTCTCCCATATGTTTGTAAGCGAGCTATCTATAGTTTAATCGAGTATGTGATCTAGGAATGTATGTGACCGAGAAATCACTATAATTGAGAGATCCATACAACAGATAGATTAAATACATTCGAGGGATTCATATAATACATACACAAGAAAATGGGAAGTGACGAAGATGCGCCTGTTATAAACGAACGGTTATATCGTGTAGGTCTTGTCTATATCGATAGGTGTTAAACAATTATTAGCGTTATGGTTCGTTAAAAACGTCGTTGAATAGTTTTCGTCACTATCGGAGCCGAATGATTCCCAAGGTTGAGTTGTGCCTGTGTTTCCTTTGTCTTTAGTACACATTGGTTCAGTAAGGAATTGTTAGAATCCGTTACTTATAGAATTTGCTTTGAATCCAATTTGTGTAATATATGCGCCGTACATTCAATGTTTATAATATAATTTAAACTTGAATTAACATCTTTGAGTTCTGCCAGTTCTTTCTGAAGGTGTATAGGGAAGAGCATTGACACAGAAGCCATCATTTTGGGCTTAGAAATAAACACCGCAAAATTAATAAATGAATTGTACGTATAATTATTTTTATACAAGTCACAAGTGAAGTTGCACAAAGACTTATAAGCTTATATACAATATAGTCACTATATTGTATATGAGCTTACTATATTTTGTTTTTTTTTATGGGAAGTATGACTGTAACGGTAAGTTTTCCTTATACCCATGTGTACACAGGGCACAGCGAGGCATTCGCGCAGTCCAGCTGAGAGCGGTTAAAAATTATCAGTCATAAAAAAAATACTTCGGTAAACCTACACCTAAACGAGTAGATTGTTTCGTTTCAGATTTTCCCATAGATTTTTTTAAATAATTCGACGAACAACTGAAGTAGAGAACTGTTAGAATCGTAATAAAACGACAATTACAACGACTGGTCGATCTGCATATACACGGAATATAAAAAAATATAAACGACATGAGCATAGTATGGGAGCCGAATTGTGTCACTACTTCGTCTTGACCTCTTACTTAAATTATTATTACATATAAAATTATAAACAATTTAAAGTCTCATTATTCAAAATTATTTTACAAGTCTTACCACTGAGTCGACGGCGAACCAAAATATTAATTACATCACATATAATATTTAGAGCGTATCGAGATGGAAAAGTGGCACAATTTGGCAGCTCATATTATGCCACTTTTATTAGAGCGCGCGATTCGTATTCTGTGGTATCTAATATACCTTAATCCCCGCCCCAGGTGCGTTGTAGTTCCTGTCCCTTACGTTAAAGTTAATATGTCGCTGTTAACCCTTGTAGAAAATTATAAATATGAAGAGACATTTGTATAGTTTTAAAGAAATTTATTTTAAAGTAGCTAGTCAAATAGTACTGCAAATTGCTGATAAGGTCTCGAATTAAACAATTTCTCCGAGCATCACAAGGTACATTTAAAAGAGTTGCTAATGGCCATTTGTAAATTGTTTTTTTGTTCCATCAACTCGTTGTCAGGTAAAAAGCTCACGTATCCGTCTATATCAATACAGACGTTACATACAAGCTGTATCATGCAAGTTGTGTGATTTATTTCGTTGATAAATTTTATAAATATTATACAATCCTACCTTTATGAATTATTTGAAGCCTATTCAATCAATTGTTTAATTTCATATTTTAATTGTGAATGCAATACCGGGTAATTTTTATTCCCTCTCACCACACCACTAGAATTCTAGTGCCTTCTGTATTCATTATTTATAAATTGTGAAGTAAAAGTATTAATTAAGACGAATTTGATGTTTTTTGGAAAATAAGTAGCAGTCGCAATATAGGTTCGTCTAGTATTTCTGCCGAAATTTACTGTTTATTTAATAAACAGGTTGCACCGCTGAAATATAGGATTAAATAGTAATTAGATTTATTAAACTATTCAAATGTAAAAAAATCTGTAGAATAACAATTTTGTATCAAAATAATAAAATTTTGGCAAATTATATCTCTGACGCATTTTAAAGAAAGTGAGATTATTTTAAATAAACATTTTAAAATTGCAATGCGTAAGAGTTTGACATATAAATTATTACAATACAATATTTTCTTTCACAAGTACATGGTTTCATAAAAATGTCGTAGAAGCCGAAAGAGGGTGAAACTGAATAACTTTTGTTCTAAGACTTTTCATTCTAATGTGGAAGTTTTAATTTTCTTGATAAATTTGAGGAATAAAGAGTAAAAATGTATTACTTCGAAATATTTTTTTAGAACAAAAGATACACGGCAACACCGCATGACAGAACATATATAAATGTATATTAGTCCTGTGATTCTAATGGCTGTTATTATCATATTGATAATATAATTTATTGAATAATTTTTTGATCCAATAGATTTTGTGGACTGTGTTTTTATATTTATATATATATATATCCGAAACCGAACAACTCTGCAATCTGCATTCCGTTCAATAAAAATCGCTGTACTAGTGTATGTATATCTCGTAGCAATTAGGTAAGTGTTAAAAAATATTTTTCTTTAATTTGGGAATATTTAATATTCCCAAAGGGTTATTTAAAAAATAAACATACACAGTTTATGATACTTTTGGGTCAAAAAATGTCCTTTGATTAACTATAAACGTGACAAAATTATATATATATTTTAATTCATTTTAAAAAATATAATTGGATAATGACAGCCGCATCTCAAACTATAATTTCGAAATTTTAGTACGAAGGCTATAAAACAAAATGTTATAGATACGTAACCATTATATTTTTAAGAGATATCATTTTATTTTAATTAGGAAATTAAATTTTTATAGAAAATAATAAACGTTACTGTAATATAAACGAAATCCTTTATTATTTTTTTTATGTATTAAGACTTAGATTAAAGATAAGTTATATCTTTTTTAAATCTTTCCGCAGATAGGTTATTTATATTTTGTTTTAATCTGCTGTTGATGTTAACATTGTCTGAAAAGGCAGTCTTACCACAGTGTACGAATATAATAGTCACTTTCTCTGCGAACTGTCAAAGTTTGATGAAAATGTGACACAAATTTTAACTGTTCGTATTTAAATTGCCACCTGCCAATGACATCTGTCATTTTAATTTATCATAAAAAGCTTAGCCGATAGAATGAAATGTTATTTAGGGGTTCACAAATTGATTGCTTTTCAAACTGTACCCGTTTAACAGTTAGCTAACAGAGACAAATGAACCTTTTTGCCTTTATTGATGGATAACAATATCAACAATGCACACTGAGAGGGTGCGTTTTATTTTTGTTGACGGATTTAGCCCTCCTTTGGGTTAGTTAGACAGTTAAACAAAAAAATAACACCCTGATTTAAACTGGCACAACTCAAAAAAGTTAATTACAGGAAATTCGCAAAAAGGAACTGTTCTTTTCGTGTTAGGGTTCTATAAGATTATTTACTTTGTGAAATGTGCAAAGTTTACCATCTAGGCTCGTTTGAATTTCCGAAAAACTTTGTTTTTTTGTTTTTTTTTTATTTCAGGGTGTCTTTTTTTTCATTATCTCACGTTTAACCGTTTTAACATTGAAAAGAGTTTAATATGGTTCTATTACGAGCGTTAAAGGGATACGTTTCGAATATTTTATATGCTTGGAGGAATAAATAAATGTTTTTGTCAATGATTGTAAGTTGAAGCCTGCGTATTTTAGAAAGAATTTCAAGCATATTGCGTACATTATCAACGTTGGCAATTTATTAAATTAGGAAAACCATTTCGATGGACAGACTTCTGAAGTAGCGACTAGAGGTGTGAAGTTAGAAGGGACTCATAAGTACTGACGAGTTTTGAAATAAAAAAATGTATTCTTAACTAATTTTAATTATAGAATATAATATCGACGGTTCTTATGAAAAAGCGACATTCGTACGCCATAACATTATCCAAATCTCTAGTTTATTAAAAGCCTTTAACAAAACAATTACTAACTGGTAAATTTTTAAAATTTTAATTGTAGAGATCTGCTTAAACGCTTGGTTCACATTTTTTGCTGTGTCATTCATTAGCACAAAAGAGACAGAAATATCGCGATTATGTCATCTATTCAAAGTTGGATTAGCTCTTGGCCAATATATAGTGACTTCACATCATGATCCATTGAAACATACTTTTTATGGATGAGCCTGTGACCAATGACTGAATTCACACCATGATTAATTGAAACATACCTTTTTTTTTTTTTTTTTTATGGAACCTGACACGGTTGGCTACATCACCTACAACATCCGTGATGTCAGCCCATAACACAGGGTGAACTAGGTGCCATGTCAGTGCTTCCCTTCATTTCATGTCGGATTCATCCCTTGTATGGATTAGCTTGTGA
This sequence comes from Nematopogon swammerdamellus, assembly GCA_946902875.1. NCBI lineage: Eukaryota > Metazoa > Arthropoda > Insecta > Lepidoptera > Adelidae > Nematopogon > Nematopogon swammerdamellus. The sequence continues at coordinate 2,793,074 of OX336361.1, forward strand.
CCAATATCTGTGAATTCACACCATGATTAATTGAAACATAGCTTGATAGATCAGCTTGTGACCAATGTCTGTGACTTCACAAGTATTTTTTAAAGTAATATCTTGTGAACTGTGTAAATTCAGATCATGCTCTAATGAAAGAGTCTTTTTTAATGGATTATATCATGACCAATTTATGTGACTTCACATCATGTCGATATTGTCTTGATGCCTATGTATGTAAAATTTCAGAAATGTGGACCCAGCCTTATAGTTCTAGAACGAAATTAAGCAACAAAAAAAATTTAAGACACGAAAAGTACAAATCGAAAATGTAGTCCATTACGAATACATTTATTTTCATGGTGAAAAGGGCTTTTACTAAACTATTAAATACAGAAACTGTATAGATAACTGTTATAGATTTGTTGGGTCGAGAATATATTGCGTACTTGATTGATAGATAAAAAGCGAGTAGATCTTTTTTCCAAGACTGTTTCTAACTATTCGATGAGCAAGGCATATTTTTATACCTTCTATGATTTTTTTTTTTTCAAATGTTTTCTTGCTCATGTTTTGCTCAGATTTTTTAGCCAGAGAACCCATCCAAATTATCGATTCTGTATGTGAAGATTGTCACAACTTTTTATTCGGATATGACAAACTATAGGATAACTAAGTCCAAATATTTTCACCTCACTCGGATTAGTTGTTGAATAAGTCGATAAAGGCACGTCACGAGCATTATAGTCGATATCGACCCAAAAATTACATGGACAATAAATAACCAGAGCAGGCGGAGAACAAAACCGGACTTATCCACCCCTAAGGTTAATTTTTTTTTTTTAGTTCTCTGAGCTCGTATCTATGTCGTCCCTGAAGTATTTTCAAAACCGCTTCTAACCTATATAAAATAATTCTCAAAGTTGCCTTTTCAGTCAAAAACGGACTTGTCCCATTAAAATTTGAAGAAATTATGATTGCACTTTCATTTTCAAAACCAGATGTGTTTGATCCGGTTTTGAAAATGAAGGCTATTGAAAAATTCTATTGAATATTGTTTCGCGTGATATTTTTTCAAATAAAACTGTACTTGTCCAATAAAATATAAATTTTTTTAACTGGTATATTTTTATAAAATTTATGTTATTTTTCAAGCCTTTTCAAACAAAATCGGACTTGTACATTTTTAAATAAAAAAAATAAGACAACCAGTCAGTGTTCTGATAAAATAATCGACGGTTACACGTTTGTATTTTGATGAAGCTTTTATGTACAAAAATGTAGAGCTATAGCTTGCCCCTATCTGATTCATCTAGTTTTGAGCTCTCTTGTAAAATTATAATTGTGGGACAAGTCCGCTTTTGTTCGCCGCCTCCTCCATTCATATTACAATCGTAGTAGCATTACTCAACTAAATCCACACGTTGGCCAAGCAAGGCAAACATACTTTTTTTTTATGGAAACTGACACGGTAGGCTACCTCACCTACTACAACATCCGTGATGTCAGCCCATAACACCGGGTGAACTATAGGTGACATGTCAGTGCTTCCCTTCATTTCATGTCGGCTACACTGAACTGGACGGACAACACGAACTATATTACATAGCCGTTTCGATATTACATAGCCGTTTCGACCGACGTTTCGTTCAGTGCGGTGGTATCAAACCGGCCGGGATAAACCCTATCGCCTAGTAAGGTAAGAAGGGAAGGGACCTACAGTTTAACGTGGAATCCGAACCACGGTCAGCCTCCAACGGTCGAGCGAGCGGTCACCCATCCAAGTAATGACCGCGCTCAGCGTTGCTTATCAACAGTCGACTGACCGCACCACTGAGCTACCGAGGCTAACGAAATTCCTTATCCGTTAGTCGACTTTTACGGCATGCGACCGGGAGAGATGCAGTGGGGCTATTATTTTTAAGTACCGGCCCCACACTGTACAAAACCAATTACTATACTATCTATACTAAGCTCAAATATTTGCCTTGCATGCGTGTCCAACAACGTGTGAATCTGTGACATTTTTGGGCAAGTTAAAAATCGACATTTAAATATGTTTTTAACCGACTTAAAAAAAGGAGGAGGTTCTCAATTCGACTGTTTTTTTTTATATATATATTTTTTCTTTTATGTTTTTTACCTCATAACTTTCGACTGGGTGAACCGATTGGTGCTTCCCGTGTGGTCCCATTTCAATTTGGTCAAGATCGGATTGGAAAGCTTAATAGCAAGAAATTACTAAAAAAAAACTGTGAAATAAAAAACTATTTAAAAAAATATAAAAACCGCCTTCAAAAATGTATGAAATAAAAAAAAAACCGAACCCTAGAGTTGAAGGCGGTGCTAAAGCAAACAAAATGATGCATGAAAGAAAACATGAGTGGATAATATCCTTTGTGATTTGTGTAGCCTTCTTTGGCACCGCCTTCAACTCTAGGGTTCGATTTTTTTTAATTTCATACATTTTTGAAGGCGGTTTTTATATTTTTTTAAACAGTTTTTAGACTGGAAAATTACATGAGCACATCGGATTCCCGGGTTCAAAACTACCCACACGTGGACTCGGGCTTTCCAAAGTTGGCGCAATAAATAAATATTATATGCCTTGCTACCTGCGGTTTGACACCTGACAGCTCAGGCGGCTCCTGCGGGGATCCTGCGGGATCATGCGGATCCTTTCGGAAACGATCGGGTTGACTCGGCTCGAAACGGAACCAAGTGAATCCGATATTCGTTTGGTCGTTTATGTAATTTGTTAGCTCAGTGGTATAAGAGAGTAGGATTTTTATTTTTTCGATCTCGACCATGGGTTCGTGTCCCAATTTTCAAATTATTTTTTTTACGCAATGTTAGGGTGTTAAAATACCTAAGAAAGCTTTATTATCGGAAATACAAACGTAACAAAAACGACATGTCGCCTCAACATTAGGTTAGAGTTAATATAGAGAAGATGCGTCGCTACGCGACGCATCTTCTTTATAATAACCCTGGTAATTTTTTTTTTTAACCACCAACATAATTATCACTCATACCCTTCGAGCAGCTCGAAGCTCATACCACACTTTCCTTCGAGCCGAGTGTTTCCGGAAGGAGTTTCCGCAGGATCCGCGGGAGCCTGCGGGAGCCGCCTGTGCTGTCAGGTGCCCGACCGTGCTACCTGTCAAGATTTTGTGTGCGTGTGTGTATTCGACAAATTAGGAACCCTGCGCACGAACGGTTTCTTCTCCCACATCAAGTCTATTGGGTTTGCAGGTCCGCGCACGTTGTGTGTGACGCGACAGTCGGGAGACTTTCGTGTTTTCCGTCCAGTTCATGTAGGTATGCATGTAAATTTTTTCGTCAGAAAAAACTCATTGGTACACGCCACAGAGCATCAAATACCTACCGCGCGCGCCCCCTACTAGAGACGCCCTAAGCGATAATATTTGAAACCCAAAAACTACACGCAGTGCTGCTAGCGCTTCGTATGTGTGTGTGTGTGCTAGTATCGACACTACACACAAAGAGGAGCAAGTTAGGCACACGCACAACACATATGTAAGTCATAGGCCACGCCTACAGGCTTCAACGTTACGGCGTTGTAGAGAAATCGCGCGGCGTGCGCATTTGATGCTCTGTGGTACACGCCGACCGGATTCGACCCGCCTACCTCTCGCATGAGAAGCCGATGCCCAAACTACTCGGCCACCCGCGCGCCGCTTGAATTAATTAGAAAATTGTATTAGATAAAAATAATTAGAAAGGGAAAATCCATTAAATTACGTGAACGCAAAACGGTGGATGGGTCCGGCCAAATTTCACCAAGGGGATGGGGATCTGCGACCATCTCACGTCAACTTTGCCAATCGTTACAAATCATAAAACATCGGTTTCTCATGCGAGAGGTCCGAGGTTCGAATCCGGTCTGCGTGTACCAATGAGTTTTTTCACCGAAGGGAAGCACTGACATGGCACCTAGTTCACCATGGGGCTATGGGCTGACATCACGGATGTTGTAGGTGATGAGATGAGCCAACCGAGTCAGTTTCCATAAAAAAAAATTACAGCATACAATTTTTTTTTCATTAACTCCCTCTCAAAACTAGCTCATTATCATTACCTTCATAGGCCATTGCCGAAGGGCGTTGGGACGCCAGGGAAGATTTCTCTGTGAGGCCTTTACAAACGGGAGATTTTTTAAATTTATTTTTACTTAATGCATACATACCACACACTGTATTCCGACATTCGAGATAAGCAGAGTAATCTGTGTTGTGCTGCAATAATTCTGGTAAATTACAGCACAACACCGACTTATTTACTTAAGTATTATTAATAATAAAAAACGAGAACATAAATTAATAACCGTGTGGTTTCGTTCGGGAGTGCACCGAGGCGATGCCCTATGGGCCTGTGCATAGTTACAACTGACGACCATACATACTTACTTAAACTTTGCCCGGGAATTCACAAGGAATTGCTAGTACGTTCATACTCAACGGTTCTGTTTATCATAAATAGAACCACAGATCAGAGAAGTATCTGTGAATAGAACCGTTGAGTATGAACGTGTAACAGTTTATGTAGGTAATTTCATGTCAGAATCGCTAAAATCTTGACGTAAGTACCAATTTATTGCCTTCAAGCACAACCCTGGTGTCCCGACAACACCTTAAAGAAGCACGTCTCTGAACCCAATACCACCGCCATTAGTCCCATACGTGGGTGGGAATAGGAGTCATGAATGAATATATATACACCAATGAATGTGTATGGGCTCTGGTGTGGGCACCTTTAGCCACTTCCGATGTGGAATAGGTGCACATATACATATACACCGACGATTGTGTATGGATGGTTTGTGGTGTGGGCGCCTTTAGCCACTTACGATGTGGAATAGGTGCAATACATATACACCGAAGAATGTGTATTGGCTGTGTTGTGGGCATCTTTAGCCACTTACGATGTGGGATAGGTGCATACATATACATCGACGTATGTGTATGGGTGTGGTGTGGGCACCTTTGGCCACTGACGATGTGGAATAGGTGCAATACATACCTATGCACCAAATAATGTGTATGGGCTGTGGTGTGGGCACCATTAGCCACTTACGATGAGTAGGTACCTACTCATACGCATACACCTACATACATAGGTAACATCACGCCTGTGTCCCAATGGGGTAGACACAAACAACCGATCCACATAGCACAGGTCCTGACGCACCTCTGTCGCCTCTTCCACTCTTCGAACATGCTTGTCGGTTACGGGTTAGGGGAACTGTGCCATCTTCCCATATTGTGTCAAATTGCATGTTACCAAAATCTTGCTAATATGAAAGACGATAATTACCGTAGAGAACGATAGACAAGAGTAAACGTAAGTAGTTATGTCCGGATGGGATTAATCGAAGTAAAATACAAACGGGATGGGCCATCATGCAAGACAAAAGATGGCACTGTGTGCGCCTTGGGCTTGGTTTAACAGTGTGTGCGAAACAGGAACAGGAAGTGTCCTGATGGGGCTAGGCAGGCGAAATGGTGAAGAAATCTCCAGATGGGGCACTGACAGCGAAGCGTCTTGGGCAAGTGCGAGTCGTACTTGCGCACCGAGGGTTCCGTACCACCACATTGGCCAGTTTTTATTAATTACTTTAGATTTAGCACTACAAGCGGCGGGTGGCCGAGCGGTTTGGGCATCGGCTTCTCATGCGAGAGGTCCGCGGTTCGAATCCGGTCGGCGTGTACCAATGAGTTTTTTCTGACGAAAAAAATTTAAGTGAATATCTCCACCCGCTGCTTCACCGTTCAGAACCGGTGTAAAACTGTAGGTCCCTTCCCTTGTCCCTTACTAGGTGGTAGGCTCAAATTGTAACCGACTGGGTTGGTACCACCGTACTGGATGTAAGATGACCGCATAACAGCCTCGGCTGTGTTCTCGAATCCTCTAGTCCAGTATAGCCAGCAATCCATGGAAGTCTCCGGTATGGCAACTACCATCTCGGAGGTGATATTGGCTTGTCGGAGCATGTGCTTTGGCCCCTCCGACTCAGCCACCCATACCGGATGACATAAAAAAAAAGTCGTAAAAGACGAAAAAGATAAGGACAAGATGCCTCCGACTCAGCAACCCATACCGAATTACATAAAAAAAATCAATCACACCAAGTTTGACGCTTGCATGTAGGTATTCACTTTTTTATGGTGTGCAAAAGTGCAAACTCTAAATTAAAACAAGATATAATAAAAACTGGCCAATAATATTGGTGGTGCAGAAACCTCGGTGCGCGAGTCCGACTCGCACTTAGCTGGTTTCCTGATATTATGTGATCTGAGGCAAGACGAGGCATGCAAGATAGAGTAGATACCACAGAGCATGAAATGCGCGCGCCCGCCCCTACTAGAGGCGCAGTGAGCGCGATTTCTCTACAACGCCGTTGAAGCCTGTGGGCGTGGCCTATGACTTACATATGTGTGTTGTGCGTGTGCATTTGTTTTGTGCGTGTGCCTAACTTGCTCCTCTTTGTGTGTAGTGTCGATACTAGCACACACACACACATACGAAGCGCTAGCAGCTCAGCGTACGGTTATTGGGTTTCAAATATCATCGCTTAGGGCGCCTCTAGTAGGGGGCGCGGGCGGTAGGTATTTGATGCTCTGTGGTAGATAGATACTTACAAGGTATTGGTTTCCGATTATATAATTAAGCAGCGTTTCGGCAACCTATCGTAGCGTTCGGAGTGTGCTTCTAAGACCTAACCTTGTCGTTTTCATACAGTTCCCGTCCAGGCAGAAAATATGGGTGTCGAGCTTTATATAGCGTGCGAGTTCACGCGACAGGGTCAGCCTAGATAGCTCAGTAGTGCAGACAGTCGACTGTTGCTATTGATTAAGCAACGCTGGGCGCGGTCAGTACTTGGATGGGTGACCGCTCGACCGTTGGGAGGCTGACCGTGGTTCAGATTCCACGTAAAACTGTAGGTCCCTTCCCTTCCTACCTTACTCGGTGGTAGGGTTCAACCCGCCCGGGTTGGTGCCACCGCACTGAATGAGACGTCGTCGGTCGAAACGGCTATGTAAATAGTTTGTGTTTTCCGTCCAGTTCAGTGTAGCCGGCACGATCGAAGGGAAGCACTGACATGGCACCTAGTTCACCCTGTGTTATGGGCTGACATCACGGATGTTGTAGGTGATGTAGCCAACCGTGTCAGTTTCCATAAAAAAAAAGTGATGACATTCTACAACCGGATGGTCTCTTTCTAAAGTTCGACAAGCATTATTTTCTGCCGGGAACTGTAGGTAGGTACCTACTTAGAGATGGATCTTCACCAGCGAAGTCATATGAGGGGTAGTGTCCGACCGAATATTCGGTTTCGGCTTTCGGCTTTCGGCCTTTCGGCCAATATTTGCAACATTCGGCAAACTTACGGTTTCGGCCGAAAGTAGTGGTCACTTTCGGCCCAACCGAAAGTTGTTAGACAGACAAACCGACCGACCGCGCGCACGCGACGCGACGCGAACGCCGCGACGCGATTACGCGATTGGCGGATTTGGCGGCCGGCGCGCAGGCACACACTGCCTTAATACTTAAATACCATACATACTTTCGGCTACGGCTTTCGGTTTCGGCTTTCGGCTTCGGCTTTCGGCTTTCTCCCGAAAGTCGAATTTTGCCGAAATTCGGCTACGGCTTTCGGCCGAAAGTGAAAGTACACTTTCGGTCGGACACTAATGAGGGGTAGGGGCAAGGAAAGGGTTTCGCTAGAAATGCGCTATTTGATGAAACTTAACGTCTGGGCGCGCCTAGGTGTAGTCTGTGTGAAGCGTCGTCGGACCAAGTCGTGGATGGGGCTAGCGTGTGTAGTCTTGTAGAGGGCGCGACGGGGAGGGCGACGCTACCATTTCTGTCAAGTGTAACGAACACTGGAATATTTTTCTGCACATCACAGCTGTTGGTGTGATTAAACGTTTTATTTGTACAAGACTGAAGCAAAATGTGCGAAATTATCACTGATGTTTGTATTCTAAGAAATTTGAATGGAAAACTGTGCACGTCGTCAGATCAATCGAACATTATAAGTAGGTACAAGCCAAAGAGTTTGTATTACGTCGCTGCGCTCCTTTAAAGGAGCGCAGCGACGTAATACAAACTCTTTGGTACAAGCTAACAAAGTCTTCTGAGTAAGTATGCTAAGCTAAGAGAGTGAAAATCTACATTTCTCACTTTTTACTTTATTTTGAATTCAAACAACCGTTACAGTTGTTGATATTGTAGTTATGTTATGATTAATTATGATTTACTTATTTAAAAGATTTTAACTATTGAAATATAACAATTATTAAAATTGACTATAATGTTGCATCGCCCCGCCCGTCGCATCCTCAAAATCGTTTACGAAATGTATCGGAGAATGTTATCGTTATAAATTTATTAGATTAATATTTAATAATAACTTTTGGTTTAAAACCTACTAGCTTCAATATGTCCTGTTTTTTTAAGAAAATAAAATTACTTGTATATAACACGTACACAAATTGTTTTATTTCATTCACTCTCCGATACCTGTTTTTGACATTGATGGCTACACCACCTACTACACCCGTGTCAACAAATCTGCTGGCATGTGTTCTAACCTGAGCGTGGTTTTTTACTAAGCGTAGTTTCTCACTGAGTTGTGACTGAATGTGGTTTCTCACTGAGCATGATATCTCACTCAGCGTGGTTTCTCACTGAGCGTAGTTACTCATGAGTATGGTTTCTCACTGAGCGTAGTTTGTGACTGAATGTGGTTTCTCACTGAGCATGATATCTCACTCAGCGTGGTTTCTCACTGAGCGTAGTTACTCATGAGTATGGTTTCTCACTGAGCATGGTTTCCCACTGAGCGTGCTTTCTCACTGAGCGTAGTTAGTCACTGAATGTGGTTTTTCACTGAGCCTGGTTTCTCACTGAACCAGGGGCGTCATTTAATAGGGGCAGGGGGGGCAGTTGCCCCCCCCCCCCCCCCCCCCTATAATTTTGGAATTTGCAAAAAAAAGTTATATTTTTACCTAAGTTTAGTTTTTTATTAAGATCACTTGGTTGGTTGATCAACATATCGAGGGCTTACTTCAAGAATGCACTATGTCAAAAAAAATCGATTTTGACTTAATTATACAGTTTTGTTCATTATTTCTTGCGCTACATTCTTCAAAAACAGACTAAGCTGTACACTGACGAGATCCAAAGATAGCTATAGCATTAAGTCATAATATAACTACTTTGTACAAGCAAAAAGCACTAAATGACATGATTCGAATAGAATGGCACTAAGTTCTGATTATTGTTGAAATTATAGTCAACGTAAATACACTAAGTACAATTTAGTGCCTTACTGTAAATGTTTTTTAGGTTAATCGCAAAATGTAATTCTTCTGAAATGCATTAAGTCTACTTAGTGTTATTTCACAAATACAAATTCGATAATTCGTGGTAGAATACTATTCTACAAGAAAGCATTAAGTGACTTAATGCATTTCATGTTGCGGTTTTGGCTTACTCAGACTTAATGAAATCATTTTCAAAAAGACATTATGTCACTTAGTGCATTTACGAAGACGCGATTTTTAGAAACGTCGTCAAAACTTAGTGCGAAAAGCACTAAGTCGGACTTAATGTATTCTTGGCCATATTACTTGAAGTGGTGGTTGTTAACAACTACACTGGCCGATGCATTAAGTCGACATAAATTAGAATTGTGTGCTTGCAATACTGAACCGTGGATGGCACCTCAAGCATTCGCTGAGTGAATTTGTTAGTGAGCTGTTGTAATTTGAGGTTATCTAGTTAAAAAAGATTTTTTTTTTTGGCAAGATGAAGCGTTTTCTCTCTGGTAATCGTAATAGATAGATGAAGATCAATACAACTAGTTTAGTAGCAGCCACCATTTTAATTCACTGAAAAATTATAATCCCGTAAAACTGTCTTTTTAATCAACGATGCAATTAGAGAAGCTTTAGAGATTCGCCTGCATAGATATTACCTCCAAGGATATTACGGATTGTATGCGGTACACCCATGGCCACCATTGAAGCCATACTCTGTCTGTCAACGCTGGACCTATGTGTCAAACAGGAGGCAGCGGCGTCCGCATTCAGACTCAAGGCACTATGATTATGAAAAGGGGACGAACCGGTAAAGCACACAAGTGTCCTGCACACGGTGTGCAGTGAACTACCCTTATTAATGACCAACCCGCGGCCCATCTAGTGAGACAGAACTAAGAATCTTCACAGACGGGTCAAGGACAAGCAGCTGGACCGGTGCGGGCATTTTCTCACGTGAGCTGAACATTAATAGATCAGGACGACTTGGTGCACACTCAACAGTTTTCCAAATGGAAGTAATCGGGGTGCTACAAGTGCAACCGCTGGGACTGAGATGGGCGTATGTCATGTACACTGCACTACAACGAAGAGGCTCTAGAACTATAACCATAGGAGCGGAACCCGTGATAATGTCGTCAGCAAGCATACAGAAAACTTGGTTGAACTTGGACTTGGTTGCACGCGTCGACATCACGGAAACACAGGGACAGATGGAAGGGCCTCTCAGAGTGCAGACAGTCGAGAGCTGCTCTTCCTAAACCAGACCGAAGGCTGGCTCTGAAGCTTATCAATCTGGCCCGGGCTAAGCTAAATAAATATCTACACACCGTGGTTATTACGAATAGCCCACTGTGCAGGGAATGTTTGGCGACGAATTAAATGACCGAGCATGTTTTGTTGGAGTGCAGTTTGCTTGACAACCAACGAAGGGACATACTCCGTTCTCCATCTTCCGTTGCAGAGGTCTGCAAACGCCCCAGTCGACTTGTGGCTTTCTTCCATGACATAGGCTGGCTGGGGTAGCTGGAGATCGCAGGGTTTTGCACGAAGGTCCTCAACCAAGCGGGACTAGTTTGCAGGCCTAGAGCCAACCCCAAACCAAAGCACCAACCACAACTGTCTTTTTCATTAAATTACTATAAGACTTAACGCAGTATTTTTATTTTACTGCAAAATTAACCGTCAAACAAAATACACTAAGTCAGTACCTTCTCCTACACTTTTGAATATAAAGTGCTATTGTGTGAACATATATTTTTTTCATTAATAAAATTTTTAACCTCGATAGATAATAAATCTCGGTACATAATACTGATATTGTAAATATAAGTAGAATTTTTTATAAATTTTTCGTAAACTTTAAATCTTGATTATCTCAAAACTACTTTTTCTGACTTAATGCATTCTTGAAGTAAGCCCTCGATATAAACTAAGGATAAGCAATAATAAGTCCATCCGAACATCAATGGGAACTTCCCATTGGGAAGTAATTTTTAAAATAATACAAACTTTTTGTAGTAGCTTGGGTATAGAAGAAAAAAATGCATCAAATTTTATTACTTTAATTATTTATTTGTGAAAATTAGGAACATAAACCTTATAAAATATACTAATGAAACAAAATAACTACGGTGCATTTCAATGTTACGTTAGTGTAGCAAAGGGTATCGTCGTGGTTTCCTCGCAGCAAAATCATCTACCAATTGGTCTAGTGATATTTTTTTCATTTCTTCTCTTTTAACCGCCATTAACATAAGTGAGGACAATATTTCATCACCAGTAGAACTTCGCAGGTACCCTTTTACTCTTTTCAGCACAGAGAAAAATCTTTCATTTCCAGCTGTGGTTATAGGCAGGGTATAGCAAAAATATGCAGCAGTTTTATCACTTCTGAGTATGCCACTGGAAGAACTCTGAGAGATTCGAGTAGTGACAAAACGGAGTCTCCATCGCATGTTTGTAAATGGTTCCTGGCTATGGGCAGTTGCAGTTGTAGAAGTTCTACATTTAGAAAATGTTCGTAGTTTCTTATTAATGGCTTTAATTTCTCTTCCGCCATGAAGGCTGAATTACTGAGAACAGGCCTTCATTTTCAGAGAATCGACGATTGTATTCCACGAGAATGCTGTCGACAACTTCGAAGTATATGGCCTTAGTTTCAGTATTTTTATTGCCAGTTGTCGACATTATTACGCTTTCAGCGAGTGTATGAGGAGCAGTCTTCGATCTTTTTTGTCCGCCATATAAAACACCACTACTGTCTGCCAAAGATTTAGCCTTCTCTAAAACCTCTCGGTATGTGTCGTCAGTTCTGGAGTTTTCAAGTTCTTCTTTCGTACTTTTGATTAGATGCACGGCGGCTGCTAAGTCAAGTTCTTCGGCTTGTAGCTGCTGCGATAGGCATTAAGTAATGCCTAATATCTTCTCCATAGCACAAAGCAGAAATATGAACTGTTCCTGCATTATTTGCGCTTTTATTCCGATATTCTCTGCCCTTTCCTTTTTTCCTTCATCTAGAACAGCCAAAATGGCCTGGTATGTCTTTCGAACTTTCGTAACTGCATTAAACCAGTAGAACCATCTTGTAGGGACAGTTCTTTCCAAATGCAGTACTGGTTTATTCATCCGCTGTTGTATTTTTACGAAAAGCTCACGGCGAGTAGCACTGTTTGAAATGAATTGATAGAGAGTTTGAACTGTAGTAAAAAAATCTTTAACTTCATCGCTGTTACCCAATGCATGCACTAAAACAAGATTAAGTCGGTGAGCATGACAGTGGAAATACGTAGCATGAGGGGCTAAATATTTAATTCTCGCCTGGACCCCGCTGACCCATCCTCTCATGACATTCGCTCCGTCGTAGCACTGACCAACGCAGTTTTCGATGTCTAGTTCTTGATCCGATAACATCGATTGTATGGCTTTCGCAATACTTTCGGCACTACAATCTTTTAGATGGTGCAGCCCGATTTCACGTTCATTTATTTTTGTGTCCTCAGCATCAACATAACGGATTAAAATTGCAAGCTGTTCCGATTTTGACGTATCTTTGGTTTCGTCGGCCATTATTGCGAAGTATTTGGCTTGATTAGCTTTAGTGATAATATTTTTCAGCAGTCTTGTGAGAATAGACATCGATTAAATCATTTTGATATTCCGGTGAGCAGTAATGGCCATATCGACAGTTTAATTTTTCTTTAATATGTGGATCCTCATCAGTTATAGTGTCTAACAGCTCGAGAAAGTTACCTCTGTTGTGAGAATTTTCTGATTCGTCATGCCCTATAAAGGCTAAGCCTTGTCTGCCGAGAAAACCAATCACTTTCAGTAGAACTTTAATGTGATTTCGATTTTCCTCTATATTTCCTGATCGTTGCGAGTCCAGTAGAGATGATACTGACTTCTGTTGGGAGCTACGATTTTTAAATTCAGCCCGTGATGTCATTGCCGCTTTGTGTCTTTCTCCAAGTCCATGCTGCTTTAAAAGAGCAGAAGCATCTTTCCACTTTTTGAAGCCCTTGTCTATAAAAGTGCGACTGCCAGCTGCTTCACCCGGACGAACGGAAGACTGTGCGTTGAAGTGTCGACATGGGAAACAATACACAGCGTCTTCTGTTGTGGAGTATTCTATCCATTCATGGATGTCATAGTAACAAGCTGTGAACCTCCTTCCATTGGTCTTTGGGAAATCTATGTTTGGTTGAACGGGACATTCTAGTGGGTTACTGCTAAGTGACTTACTTTGATTTGCTTTTGATAAGGTTTGAGAGAAAGACGGAGTTGACGTACTAACTAGGTGGGATATTCCAGGTGTCGCTGTTGTTGCTGCAGCCAGAGAAGATGCCTGAGCTGTGACATTCTTCGTAGTTCTTGTACGGATTTATTTATCCGTATTTATACGGATTTTCAATGTAAGATACGGAATTAAAATACCGGAGTTGATTGCTCTTTGTGCTTGCCCCCCCCAATCAAAATTTGAAATGACGCCCCTGCACTGAACGTAGTTACTTACTGAGTGTGGTTTCTCACTGAACGTAGTTACTCACTGAGTGTGTCTCACTGAGTGTGGTTTCTCACTGAGCGTCCTTTATCACTGAACGTGGTTTCTCATTGAGCGTGGTTCCGCAAGGAGAGGTGAATTTGGCTCTGTCGACTGCACCTGTAGTCCCCCGGCACAACAACTCATGCATATTTATTTCATTAAAAAAATAATTTAAGAACAATTTTTTTATAAAATAATACAATGCATACATTTCAAATATATATATTTGCTTGTTATGATTTGTTTGTTCCCTTGAGGCCTTAAATAGAGTCTGTGCATTGTTACTTGCTGTGAATATGGCAACCCCAATATTTAAATGCAAGCATAATTTTCCTGTCAATTACTTAGTAAGCCTCCAACTCAAAAATCTCGGAGAAAATGATGGGCAAATATTTTTTTCTAGCACATAATAATAAACAATCAAATTAAAAAGTAATACAGGCACTAGGCAGTGCTTTTTATTTATTAACAAAATTTTAATTTAAAAACTATAAGGACAAACAATTCCTGAAGTATTAAGTTTGTATATTCCAGCTATGATCACTATTAAAACATTTGGGTTGGCATTCATATCAAGTAACCATGACCAGACTATCACACAATACCCATACGTAACACATTTCAAAATATCTTTATATTAAAATAAGATATAGCCCAATTTTTAGAGAGACGTAAAAAGAGTAATGTACTGTATGCAGAATCTATGACAGGTTCCTTCTTTATTATAAACACATCTTATTTAGACATTTTTAACATGTTAACAGCGGATCACGAACGGGGTTCGTGATGATATATTTTCTATAGATCACGAATATGATATGACTCGTCATGAGATTTTGCACTGTTCTTTCTAAAAAATCACGAGCACTGTTGGTGATCCGCATTTCGCGTATACTGTAGTTGAGTGTTTTAGCTACACAACACACATGTACAATTCATCTATAAGAGGTGCGCGGGAGAGGCGGGGGGACGACTCTCGAAGCGCCGCTGCTCAGTGCGCCGCGAGCTACGACAGAGCGTGTACAATTTTTTTTTTTTTTTTTTGTTAAACCTACATTTTTATATCGCTTGTGGTAAATCAATAAGAATATAAATATAATTGTTTTATTCATTATCCTAAAATACAAAGATTATTATTAAAAAAAAATCTATACAAATATCTTCATTAGTTATTTTTCTATAAGCTAACCAATAATGCTGAAAATCGCCCGCGTCCTAGGGAATGCGTGCCTTATAAATAATACGCCGCTGTTAAAGTGTAAATTTATGAAATAGATCTGATCTCTTCAATATTGCATTGTCCATTATCAATAGGTACAACGTGTTAAAAACACTGTGATTTTATTCTAGCAATGTCTATTGAAAAACTAAGTTATTTTTATTATATTCTCAAATTAACTGTCATTTATATTTACAAATCTTTAAAAACATCAACAATCATCTCAAGTATTATTCCTTAAAACATTCATATAACATTATTATTTCAACATTATGCTTAATCCAAGAAACATAGCTCCCCAACTATAGTCTGTTTTTTTGGAAGACGGAGTTAATTGACGTTTGACTGACATTAGACTGCTCGCTTTGCACCACTAGTGATGGTAGTCGATGAAAATAGTATCGACTTTTACACGACACGACACACCTTCACACATATTATGCGCTACCTGTGGCGCTGCCTTAAACTTAACATTTTTCTAGCTAGAATTAGCTTAATACGTTGTCAATTAAATCCACAATTAGGTAAATATTAGAGTTTACAGCATTTCATTAGGTAATCAATCGATAAAAGTATTGATATCAACTACATGCCTATTTAAAATTTCCCAGAAACTGGCAACACTCCAGACGTCACTTTCCTCCGTCTTACAAAAAAACAGACTATAGTTATACTATCAATATTAATATCTTATATTTTATTAGAAATGCTTTTACTGATATGAAAATGCTAAATTTATTTTTTTATCCACCCGTGCGTATGTGTTTTAGTATAAGCAGGTGATAATAGTAAATGGTGTGATGCCAATAGGATGTACTCATACCACGTGGCCGTTTTCGAGGGAGGGAGGGGTTTGTCAAAATGCCACACTGGGTCAAGGGGGGGGGGGGGGGGGGGGGGGAGTTAATCCCCCTGTTAAGTCCTCGACGAAAGGCTAAAAAGACGCAGCGGACTGAGACACAGGAAAACAATCGCTTGCAGACTGGGACTGTTTTTCCTAAGAAACTCGACTTGCAATGTTCAATTACACCAAAAAGTATTCCCTGGTCACATTCAAAAGAGAAAATACAACCATTAATTACTTAATCCAAGTTGTGTAATACCACATGTAAAAGTGGGAGAGAGGAAAGGGGTTAGTCAAGATACCACCAGGGTTGCCAGGTGGCCGCTTTTACCGCGGACAGTCCTCTTTTTTGAAGTCTTGTCCGCGGAAAAGTTTTAGACTTTCGCGGACAAGAAGGTGTGGAACTAAGCTTGCGATGGCTTCACCGAACATATCCGGGCCCATCGGCAGTAGAGGAGGCTGTTAATCGAGGTCGGGACTAGCGAGTGGCCACTCTAAATTTCCCGCGCATGCTTCACGTTTCGGCTCGCATCAAGCCCTCGTCAGCTAGTCTGCGTTGACTAGGACGCGGGGAAACCACCAGTCCCGCTCTCGACCTCCCTCTCTCTACCTATCCATATTCTGTAGGATGCTTCCAGTGACGTTTTCGAAGCTCTCTCCATATATGAGCTTAGCGTCGATCTTGGGAGCCCTAGATTCTTGAAGAGACTGTAGAGCGACTTCGCTGGTAGTCCTCTTGCTCCGACTTCCACAGCGAAGAGATCAGTCTTGAATCCGTTTCTCACAATCCGGTCTACTAAGTTGCAGTACTTGTTAAGTTTGATGTTGTGGTCGTTCGGTATGTTACTTTCCCATGGAACTGTAAGTTCAACAAGTACTACATGCTTTGTCGCTTTTGAGAATATGAGTATATCCGGTCTTAATGCTGTGGTAAAGATTTGTATACAGTGATTTGTGTACAGTACAAAGGGGGGACAGATTTTTCGTAAAAGTTTTACCCGAAAAATGGACACTTTTGGTGAAAAATGTCCTCTTTTTTTAACTGGACCATCTGGCCACCCTGGATACCGCGCATGGTCACAGAGGGAGAAGGGGGGTTTAAAAGTGGCCTAAAATCGCTCACATGGTATGGATACATTCTCTAACACAAAATAAAGTCATCTCTTATCTATCACACTTGTAAAATGTACGAAATATTGAACTTTTGACTTAAAACAAAGAAGAAACAATTCTACGTGCACATACTGATATGGCACCTAGTTCACCAAGATGCTATGGGCTGACATCACGGGTGTAGTAAGTGATGTAGCCAACTGTGTCACGTTTCCATAAAAAAATAAGGTTTTTTTTATAGAACCTTCCACGGTTGGCTAGATCGTCTACTAAACCCGTGAAACCAGCCCTTCTTAGCTTGGTGAACTCGGTCTCTTAAGGCGTGCCGGCTACACCGACCGACCGGATCCAGCAGACACGAAGACTTTCTAGCCTTAAAGCGCTATCATCCAATCTAGAAATTCGTTTGTCGGTGTTGAGTAGAAGCAGCCTCGACGGTGCGTACTAAATGCGCCAGTCCGAAATGCGTTTGTCGCACCAAACGAACCGACCACGCACCGAGTCGGGCGCGTCCAGAGCCAGGAAAAGTGGAGCTTCAGCACCTACACACACACACACACACACACGCTCTGTCAGCCTCGATAGCTCAGTGGGGCAGACAGTCGACTGTCGCTGTTGATTGTTAAGCATCGCTGGGCGCGGTCAGTACTTGGATGGGTGACCGCTCGACCGTTGGAGGCTGACCGTGATTCGGATTCCACGTAAAACTGTAGGTCCCTTCCCTTCTTACCTTACTAGGTGGTAGGGTTCAACCCACCCGGGTTGGTACCACCGCACTGAATGAAACCCATAAAAAAAAAACACACAGACATATAAGAATGCGCCGTATGGTCTGAAACTTCCAGCAACAAAATTATTGCACTAATATTATTTTGTACCGTGTGGGGCCGGTACTTCGAAAGAATAGCCCCACTGCATCTCTCCCCGTGTATGTCGTAAAAGGCGACTAAGGTATATGACTCCCTTCTTATATTACTAGGTGGTAGGGTTTAACCCACCCGGGTTTAACCACCGCACTGAATGAAATGTCGGTCGAAACGGCTATGTAAATAGTTTGTGTTTTCCGTCCAGTTCAGTGTAGCCGGCACGACCGAAGGGAAGCACTGACATGGCACCTAGTTCACCCGGTGTTATGGGCTGACATCACGGATGTTGTAGGTGAAGTAGCCAACCGTGTCAGTATCGATAAAAAAATTAAAAAAATATATGTTTCTAGTCTTGCTACTTATACATTTTTGCCTGACGACTATGTGGAAAAAACACAGAACGACCCAAACCATGAGAGTCAATGACCAGCTGTTTAGGTACCTAGTGGCATGTTGTGATTGTTAGAACATAGACATGGTAGACAGAGCTAATATTTTCAGTGCATAACCAGTTTAACTTTAGAATTTAGTATCACAAAAATGATTAATTTTCATGTGGTTCTGAAACAATAATTTGTCATGTTCAGTTATCCACGCGGATGAAGTCGCAGGCAAAAGCTAGTATTTAATAAAAGCTTGTAAAAGCAACTTACCCTGGTCAATGGTGAGTGGGCCGGTGTGCGATGTCAAATCTGTGTCTACATAGCCAGGGTGAACGCTGTTCACTTTGATGTCTGAAATTACATTTGCTGTTTATTAACTGTGCTCCGCTGGCTCCCGATCGTGTTAAAGGAATTACACGCTAACCGACTGACTGACATACATACAACATCACTCCTGTTTCCCAGTGGGGTAGGCAGAGATAACGGATCTCCTCCACGTGCCAAGAACCTGACACACCTCTGCCGCCTCTTCCACTCTCATTATGTTCAATCAAATCAGCATGCATGAAATGATCGTCGATTACGGGTACTACGCACTTGACCCTTTTTCGGCGCATGCCCACAGATTATAGTGATGGGCCCGGATATGTTCTGCGAACCCATCGCAAGCTTAGCTCTACACCTTCCTGTTTCAATATTAGCTTTTTTTTATTTTAGTTTAAACTTTAGACAATCATTCTTGACTATATTGTTTTGCAAAAAGTACCAAATTTTAATAAATATTAGCTGCTCATTTAATCTCTCTTTGATTATTGGTATTTGATGCACTTATGACTCCCTCTAAAAGTTGGTTTACAGAGGCTCTTGAATAGAAAAATCTAGATAAAACTAAATTTTTTCCCTACACCAAATGGTTTTGAAGTGATAGCTTGATTCAGTCCTGGATTTCCCATTAGGCCGTATAGGCCGCGGCCTAGGGGCGGCAAACTTCAGCGGGCGGCAGATTTCCGAAGACACTAAAGAATATTACAAGCAACACTTGCACTTTTGGTATGTTTGTGTAAGCCATCAAGTTCGTGCACGATTATGGACGCAATACTCAAGCAACTCACTTGTGGATTTATCATTTGCGTAAAGGTTTTAGGAGTACTACTAAGTCGCCATTGCGACTTAGTAGTACTCCTATCCTATGTTATTTGTGTTTCGCGTGGGCGGCGAAAGTCAAATGGCCTATACTTAAGAACAGTACAAGTCCGGCACTGGCTTGATTACGTTGCGAGCCGAGGCTCACCGTATGCCCTTAATGACTGTGTGCAACTTAGTTTCACGTTGTGACCTCGGAGATGGAAGAGTATATAGAAGGGGCGTGAAAAGGCTCCTGTCAGGCCGGCATGGCATTCGCAATCCCCGTGCATCACAGAATGTCCACAGGCATCATTAGACACCTACTCGTGGGTGAAACGACGCTACATGTCGCGATTTCAGTAAACAAAAAAAATCAAGGTAGCCCTACCTCTGTCCTGGAGCATCCTCTGTTGTACTTCGCTGAGTGCCGAAACGGCCACCTTGGACACGCAGTACGAGCTGTTGCCCCAGCCCTCTTCGACCTGCGTGCCCCGCTTCGCCGCTTCCACGTACCGACGCGCCAGCGACGATAGCTCTTCCACGGTCAGAGTCGGTGAGAGGAACTCCTTCTTAAGATCTTCACCTAGAAGTTGACTTCAGAATGAAGCTACGGACGACAAGCTTTAGCAAGTTTTAGCCTGTTGGTGTACAGATCGGAGGCCAGTCTGTTTGGATTAGTGTTGCAACGAATATTCGGCAACTATTCGGTATTCGGTCTGTTCGGCCGAATACCGAATAGTGGAATTTTGGCCGAATATTCGGTCCGCCGAATACCTACTTAAATTAAAAGAAATATGAAAGAATACACATTTATTTTATTACAAAAAAAAACTACTAATACAATACAAGCATAAATTCTTAAATGATATTGATAATTGATGAGTAATATCCAAGAAGTAAATATCTACTAATATCCAAGATAACCAGCCTTTTACTTTTACTTTCTTGTCATGTCATGTATTTTTGTAATATATAAGGTTTCTGCAGACATAGTGAGTGAAATAAATAGAAATTGATGCTCTCTCCATTAATTTAACATGGATTTTTTTAATATTAAAAAAAACTGCATAATTTTGAATCTTAATGAATCTTAAATCTGTAGGCTATAAGAACAATTTAAGAGATTAAGTAAGAGTTGTTTATTTAGTGTATTTTTCAATTTAGTTTCATTTTATTTTATCTCTTTTTAATTTTAATATTATTTATTATGTGCCCATAAAAACATTTTAAATAAAAAAAAATATTTTAATGAAATGAAACAGTAACTGTTTCATTTCTTTCTTACCTCTACTAATATTTGAAATCCAATAGAGGCAGGTTGTGATGGAGAAATACAATTTTCTCAGCAGTATCTGGAAGCAGCTGGCCGCAAAATGTCGCAATAATAAAATTGACTTTTTTATTGAATTTAAGTGCATACTTCTGCATGAGACGTACAAATTACGGCATAAATAGTATTGCTTAAAAAACATAAAAATAAGGCCGAATAATTTGCCGAATATTCGGCTATTCGGCCGGGCTTTGGGCCGAATATTCGGTATTCGGCCATCGGCCGAATAATCTATTCGTTGCAACACTATTTGGATGTTTGGATGCGTCGCCAGTGGTTTTTTTTTTGTAATTTTTGTTGAATTAATAACAACTTACTGACCTGGAATCTTATTCAACTGCCCGGCCGAGCTGGACAGATTGACGACTCTTCCGCCGTCCCGTATGATGGGAAACAGCACTTCGCACGTCAGTACTAGCGAGAAGTAGTTGACTTGCATGGTGACTTCGGCCTGGACGCTCGCCGGCTCGGTCGCTCGGTTCTTGAACGCGATCGCCGCATTGTTGACGAGGACATCGATGCCGCCGTGATGCTCCCGGATGTAGTCGCGGAACTTCTCCAAGCTCGATCTGTCTGTGGATTAACACCGGTCTATCGTTTCGGGATTTAGGATTAACATGCATTACACGACAACCATCAAAATGCACACAACCAATTTTGTGTTACCTAAGTGTACCTATCTATAATTTAAATTTACAGATACATAACTGATGACGAATAAAGTCGAAATATATCAGATTAGAATGTGTGTTTTGTAATTAAAATAAAAAAAAAAAATTAAAAAAATTTTCAAATAAAAAACTAATTACTTATTCTTACGTTTAAAATAACCGTCTGTTTTGTTTGATCCGTTTGAATACATTGATATGCTATATGCTCGATTAAGTATATTGCGTGAAATATTTCAATTATACTAGCAGGTGTAAGTAAATATGGGTATAAACAGTAAATAGTAAAGGAAAGGAAAAGAAAGGCGTTTGTGTTGAACTGAGCTGGCGATGGCTTCACCGAACATATCCGGGCCCATCGGCAGTAGAGGTGGTCGTCAGTCTAGGTCGGGACTAGCGAGTGCCCACTCTGTGTTCTCCAGCATGAGTTACGTTTCGCCTCGCGGCAAGCCCTCGTCAGCTAGTCTGCGATAATTAGGACGCGGAGGACCACCAGTCTCGCTTTCAATACGTATAAATGGTTTGAAAAGTAAGTTTTTTTTTTATGGAAACTACTACATCACCTACAACATCCGTGATGTCAGCCCATAACACCGGGTGAACTAGGTGCCATGTCAGTGCTTCCCTTCGGTCGTGCCGGCTACACTGAACTGGACGGAAAACACAAACTATTTACATAGCCGTTTCGACCGACCTTTCATTCAGTGTGGTGGTACCAACCCAGGCGGGTTAAACCCTACCACCTAGTAATATAAGAAGGGAGTCATATCCCTTAGTCGGCTTTTACGACATACACGGGGAGGGATGCAGTGGGGCTATTCTTTTAAAGTACCGGCCTGTTACGTTATCGTAGCAATTTTTTATGTAATCCCGTTTGGGTGGCACCCAGTTCACCAAGGTGTTATGGGCTCGATAGCGATTACTTACCGGTAATATCGAGCTGATGGAAGATTGGATTCAATCCGTCTTTCTTCAGCGCTTGCACGGCCGCCTCGCCGCGCTCCACGTCTCGCGCCGTTAGATAAACTTGCCCATCGAAGCGCTTGCAGAGCCCGCGCACGATCGCGAACCCGATGCCCTTGTTCCCTCCAGTCACAACTGCCACGCGACCTGCCATTCTTTCTACCGGCCGGCAAAACTGAAGGAATCAAGACCGCGGTCGGTAGTAACTAGGGATAGGCAATGCAATTAGGCACGGCGCAGATCACTTTGACTTTAGGTTACAATACAAAATTATTGCGCAGGTTGATTCATTCAAGGTGACTTGCAGGAAAGATTAAACATAGTAACTGATGGTAAACTTCGAAAGGAAGGAAAAAAATAGGAAATCAATGAACCACGATGAACCAACACAAGTTTTTGACAGTGACAGTGACGTGCGTGTGTGACACATCTTTTTTTTTTTGAGTAAATTTTTTTTCGGGTTAGGCAAAGTTATTAATCAACCATACAACCTCTTCTGTTGTAATAATTCTTCTCGCAATCGCGAGAAATGCAAAAATAATGTCCAGAATAATGTTGATTAGCGGCGGCGCGCCAAACACAAGCGTTCAACCGCCGCGCCGCCTCTTATTTCTTTGACACCTTTGTATGTATGAGTGACACATTACGATTACAGTCAGACGCCTTGCGAATTGCGAACACAGCACAGTGCGCAAATGCACAGACTTACAGCGTGACAACAGCCGTTTTGATTTATTCACTGCTCATAAATTTAATTCCGATCGGGATAGCGCCATCTATGCGATATTCCTTTCAACTTAAACAATGGTTCGACTTCAAGACTCTCATAGATGGCGCTGAGCAGTGCGGCCAATACCCCTTTCGTACTTTATTTTCGTGACGCCACATATAGCGGTTTAAATAAAAAAAGGATGAAGTCTCGTGGGTGGGACCCCCGAAAGAAGCGACGGCGGGAAAAAAAAACTCAAGACTCCAACTCAAAAAATATCTAAAAGGCAATGATCGAAAAATTTTATGCTAGCACATAATAATAAAACAGTAATACAGGCACTAGGCACTGCCTTCATTAACAAAATTTAAACATAAATAAATTTTAAATTTAAAAACAATAATGAAAAAAAAAATTACTTGTAAGTATTAAGTTTGTGTATTCCAGCTATGATCACTGTGACCAGTCGGATTTTAAAACATTTGGGTTCAGGGGCGCCGACTTTTAGAAATCCTCGTGGGTGCTCATTCAATTTTTTTTTATTGAACAGTCATCATCATCATCAACGGGTTGCCGTCCACTGCTGGACATATGCTTCTCCAATTTTTCACTAATTCTCCCTGCACCCGGCATTAAGGTTTCGCAAAACATTCGCACAATGTTTTGCATTTGCCGCATTTACACATTCGCACGATGTATCTACGCATGTAGTGCTCCTATATTCTATTGAATGATAATAGAATAATATAACGTTCGCTATTCGCCGCGCCACTAGTGCGAATGTGTAAATGTGGCCGCTCAAAGGCTTGTAAGTAAATAAGGCACTTTTATCGTAGCTCAAATCCTATTACTGATCAGTTTTTATATCTATCGTCGTGGGTGCTCTGCACCCATTACTCACCCCTCGTGGGTGCTGGAGCCCCCGAGCACCCACGTAGTCGGCGCCTATGTTTGGGTTGACATTGTATCAAGTAGCCATGACCAGACTATGTTGTAATAATAAACGTTTTTAAAGGAAATGAAAAATAATCTTTAATTCTTTAGTCATGTTTGACATCATATGAAAATAATAATCTAATGCTGCTATGGCAACGCTCAATGCATGACATCTCAAACATAGAATATGTAGCATTTCTCCACCCTTTAAATAATAGCTTCTTCGATCAGACGGTTGGGTCGTCTTCGGAGTCTGTCACTGCGCCGAGGTTGAGGAAGTTCGTTGACATCGATTTCTGCATGAGCTTCAGCTAGTCCGGCTGGCGCTTCAGGCGATCCAGCCAATGGAGTAGTTCCAGATTGTACTGCAGGAGGAATGACACCATCAATATTTGTATTTTCCGGCAGGAGAATGTCATCATCATCTTCAATAGGTTCAACTCGATGGCGTATGTGGTCAGCGTGACGTCTTTTCTCTAACCCTTCAGGTGTTCGTATTACATATGAGTACCTGTTGGTACGTTGTAGGACTGTCGCAGGTTGCCAGGTTTTTTCTAGATGTGTTCGAACGTATACTGCATCATCCTTATTGAAGACTGGAACCTTCTCTTCGTTTTCGATGTTTGCTTTTACCTGTTTGTATTGTAAACTCCTTTTTGCATTAGGTCGTGCATTGTCTAGTTCAGTGGGTAATTGATGCCCAAACATCATTTGTGCTGGAGATTTTCCAATTGTTGTATGAGGGGTGTTTCGGTAGTTAAATAAGAAGTTGAGAAGTTTTTCTTTCTGTGTTAGGTTATCGTTCGAGCTGGCAGACATTCTTGATTTGAAAGTTTTTACCACACGTTCTGCCAATCCATTAGTACGTGGATGATATGGTGAGGAGGTGATGGGCTTTATTCCTCGATCTTGGCAGAAGTTTTTAAACTCTTGTGATGTAAACTGACTTCCATTGTCTGACACAATGATTCGTGGAATTCCAAAAGTTGCAAAGATGTCTTGTAAACTGTCGCATAATGTAGCTGTTGTGATCTTCTTTAGCGGTTTCACTTCGATCCATTTTGATAGAGCATCAGCCAGTACTAGCCAGTAACTTCCTTCGTATGGACCTGCAAAGTCGAGGTGTAATCTCTCCCATACAGTGTCAGGAATTGACCATGAGTAGATCGGCAACTCAGCAATATGATTTCGATGTTCTTGGCACTTCTGACATTTTTTTATGTAATTGTCTATATCTTCGTCGATTGTTGGCCACCATACATAGAAGCGTGATAAGGCTCTCATTGAAGATATTCCAGGATGTCCCCGGTGTAGATGTTTGAGTGCAGCATTTTGTAGTTTAGCTGGAATTACTATTCTTCCTTGGCACATTATGATGTGATTTTCGACAGATAATTCGTTACGTTTTCTAAAATAGGCTTTCATATCTGTTTGTTGTTCATACCTGTGCCATCCAATGTTTATGTACTGTATTACGTTTCTTAGGATAGGATCTAGCTTTGTTTTTTGTTTTATGTTGTCTTCTGTTAATGATAAGTCATTTATCTTGATATGTTGTTCATTGTCGCTGATTTTATATATACGTCTTTCTGGCGTTGAAAGTGTCTCCTTTGAGTTTGGCATTCTTGATAGGCAGTCGGCAACTATATTGTTTTCGCCTTTCCGGTATGCTATGTCATAGTCGTACGATCCTATGAGGAGTCCCACCTTGTTAGGCGGTTGTTGACCAATTTTGGTAGATTTCGATTCGTTCCGAGTAAGTGTGTCAAAGGTTTGTGATCTGTTAATAAGGTGAACTTTGTACCTCGTAAGTATTGGTCGAACTTTTTGATGGCAAAGAAAATTGCGAGGGCTTCTCGATCGATAACAGAGTATTTCGTTTCTGCTGCTTTGAGTTTGCGTGATGCAAAGGCAATAGGCTTCTCCATGTTGTTATCTTTATGAAAAAGCACTGCTCCAACTCCTTTTTCTGACGCGTCGCATGCCAAGTACAGTGGTTTGGATTCAGAAAATGGTACCAGTGGTTCAGTTTTTGTTAAGTGACGTTTAGCTTTTTCGAAGATCTTCTGCTCGTGGTCACCCCATCTCCATCTGCTGTTCTTTTTTGTGAGTTCGTGTAGGTCAGCACATATGCTATGTAAGTGTGGAACAAACCTTTCATAAAAATTTATAAGTCCTAGGAAAGACTTCAGTTCCTTAACATTGGTGGGGGATTCAGCGTTCTTGATGGCGTCAATTTTTGATTTACTGGGATGTGTCCCATTTTTATTTATGACATGTCCAAGGTAGTCGATGGAGGGTTGTAAAAATGTGCATTTCTTTAAGTTTGCTTTAAATGCAGCTTGTTCTAGCTTTGTTAGGACATCATTCAGTGTTGATAAATGATCTTGATCGTTAGGACCGGTTATGGCAATGTCATCAAAATAAACAGCTACATTGGGGATGTTTTCTAGGACTTTTTCAAGGGATCGCTGAAAAATTCCAGGTGCTGTAGAGATTCCAAATGGCATTCGGTTATACTTAAAATACCCTTTGTGTGTTGAGATGATTAAGTACTTTTGGGAATCCTCTGCAATTTCAAATTGTAGGTAAGCATCCTTTAAATCAATCTTCGTAAATTTCTCTCCATTAGCCAGTTGTCGCCTTAATTGATCGAAAAGAGGAACAGGGTGATTTTCTTTTGTGAGCGCTGGGTTTATCGTGGTACGATAGTCGCCACAGATTCTTATTTGGCCATTTGGTTTTAGAACATTGACTGTGGGTGTTGCCCATTCGATGGGTGTTTCGTTTGGGTCGATCTCTGTGATGATTCCTTCCCTTACCAGTCGTTCCAGTTCGAATTCGACGTTTTTTTGTATTCCAAATTTTATGTGTCTTGCCGGTATGTGAACCGGTTTCGTGTTTGTTTTTATGTGGATATTGACTTTGAAATTATTTACTTTTCCCAGTGTATTGTCAAATAGTGTTTTGTGCTGATCGAGCACTGTTTTCAGTGTCAGCTCGTTTGTTGTGGATATCGAATATACATATTTAGGAAATTGCATTCCGAATGCGTTGCACCAATCTAATCCAAACAGCATTGGTTCCGCCTTGGTGATGACTACGACTGGTAGTGTTTTGATATTCCCATTTAGATTTACGTCGACGAATGCTAGGCCTTTGGATTTCAGTTTGTGAGCCATGTACGCTTTCAGTCCCGGAGCTTTCGTTAGTTGTGGTGACCCGACTTTCTTCCAGAATTTAGTGCTTATTATGGAATAGTCTGAACCTGGGTCCCAATCCATGGTCAATGTGTGACCTTCGATCTTTACATCAATGCGCTTACCTCTGTATCCCAAGCTTTTGATTATATTGACCATGTGGTCCTCGTTATCGCTGTCGTCGGATGAATTTTCAGTGTTGTTGTCAGTGAAGTCAGATTCTTGTTTGATTTTCTGAAGTTTTCTACTTCGTTTTAGCGTGTTTTGTTTTCGTGGTGATGTCAAGTAAGCTCTACCACTTTTAATGCAACAACTCTCATAGTGCCCCTCGTTGCTGCATGCATTGCATGTGTGATTTCGTGCTTTACATTCGTTATTGTTATGACGATCTTTCCCACCGCAACGTAGACACTGATTTGTTTGCAGTTTTCGAGGTTCACCTCGGGCGGTACCCTGGTCTGTGTCATATTTGTTTATTGTTGATTTTCGTGAAATATTTTTTTGTTTGTATATTCCTTTCACCCGTTCTTGGCTTGTTCCTGGTGTGTCGTTTTCTGCCAGTTCTCTTGATTGAGCTGTTGCGAAAATTTGTGCAAAAGTTGTTTCTTTGAAAGTTCCGTCGTTCCTTGTCTCTAAAAGGTCTGGCCATTTTTGTTTCAGTTCGATTTCCAGCTGTGTGTGTTGAAGGCCTGTTGCAAAGCGGTCCCGGAGTTGTCTGTCAAGGAATTCGCCTTCATACCCGCAGTCGCGACTTATTTCTTTTAGTTTATTTGCATAGTGTTCCATTGTTTCGCTGGTTTCCCTGGTGCAGTTCCAGAATTCTGTGAGGGCCTTAAATCGTGTTCGTTTTGTACGGTGAAGGTTGAGAAACTTTGTTTTAACATTTTCGTAGGATGACTATCGAATGAAGGATGTGCGTTTTCAAAGGATATTTTGAGTTCTTGGTATGTTTCTGGTGATAGGCAAGAGAACAGGAGTTCTTTTCGTGTGTCAGGGTCTTCTACATTCCATATACGACATTTCGCTTCAAAATAGTCCGTGAACGTTTCAGGGTTAGTTAACCTTTGGTCATAATATGTTTCGCATTTAAAACTTTTGATTAAGTTTAGTTTGGTGGTGGTACTAGCCTGTTCGGCAGGAGTGTTGCTCCTCGAGGTAGTTTGTTGTTGAATGGTTAATGCTTGTAGGAGTTGTGTTATCTGTTGTTGCTGTTGTTGCTGTATAAATTGTGCAAATTGTTCCGCGTCCATTCTTTTACTCGTCGCCACAAAATGTTGTAATAATAAACGTTTTTAAAGGAAATGAAAAATAATCTTTAATTCTTTAGTCATGTTTGACATCTTATGAAAATAATAATCTAATCTCTTAGTACTAGCTACGTGGTTACCTAGACGGCAGCGCCATCTATTGCTTACGACCGAAAACATTTGGAAATATTACTGATAGTTAATATTTGTCTGATAGATGTCGCCTGTAAATCCCTTCTAACTTTTAGATTCAAAGTTGCCATGTACAAATAAAAATAAAATAAAGGAATCCTGGAACTTAAGATACGACAAAAAATTAATATTAAAACAGTTTAACCATTGAAATTTATAATAAAAATAATTTAAATAAATTAAATTTTTAATTAGCAAAAGTGTCTAATTTATATTCCATTAAAATTTCGACACGCAAATGAACATTAGAGATTATTTCTTAATGGCCACACCGTCACGGAATAAATAACTAAAATATCCTCAAAGATGTCATCTCATCAGAATTTTGTTTTTTTTTTTTTTTTTTTTATTTATTTAAAGGGTTTGTTTCATTAAATGAAAATGCCAACCCTCTTCATACAACAACAAACATAACACAATAAAATAATAGACAACACCAACTTAAAAACTAACCAAACTAATTCGAGCGAGCAGCTCTTTCTTTCATAATAACATTATACATTGTTCCACGAAATAAATAACATCAAAAATGTCATCAAAATTGTGTTGTGTTCCAGGCTGTCTCGTAGCTGCTGGTGAATATACATTATTTTATTTATCAGTGTGGTGAATTAAAACTGTATAATTGTGAAAATGTGTGAAAAACTGTTTTTTTTTTCTTCACAACTGGTGCAAAGAAATTAATAATATTCTGAGTGGGAAGTCACCATTGTACGATTATGAGGATGAAATGAAAGTGGCAGCATATAATTATTATATAAGACAAAAACAATAGATTTATGAAATAAAATAATATTTTTATAAACCTTGTTTTATTCTTCGAGTCATCTACTATATCTCTGCCGTTTATCCTACATAAAATAACTATTTTCATTTCCTTGTTTTTGTTTGATGTAAATAATCATTAATCAAATAAAATAAGGAAATGAAAATAATAAATAATATAAAGCACCTAAAGCTAAAAATCTTAAAGCTGCCATCTAGTGGTCACGACCAAAAATACACCGTAAATACACAGTTTTTTCTCGGTAGATGGCAGCATTTCTCTAGCTCCATTAAAATTATCAAGAGAACAGTCTATTTCCCCCCATACAATATTAGTCTATGAATCTAATGCTGCTATGGCAACGCTCAATGCATGACATCTCAAACATAGAATATGTAGCAGACTATCACACAAAACCCATACCAGGCCTTCGTCACTCGCTCAAGGTCGCGAGTTAAATGCCTACCGCTTGGCGTACCGCAGGGTCTGTGCAGTCAGTACAAAATTTATTTCTATGAAAATTGTACGTGCAAAAGTACTTTGAGCTCCTGTTCATAGATGGCGGGTCAATCAAGGACGAAAGTAACGCAGTGTTGTCAGATATGGAGGTTTTCCTCCAAAACTGGAGGTATTTCGTTTTCGGGTTTCTGGAGCAATATAAAATCAATGAAATGAAGGATTTTCGTAAAAATTTAGGTTTTCCGGAGGTTTTCATTTTAAAGCAAAAACACGTCGTGAACTACGAGTAGTATTTAGATGTTAATAAATAACAATATTTTAGTTTCACTCGTTCATCCTTTCTTTCCCTATTATCCTTATTAGTAAGTATTACTTGTCTATTGCTGGTTTGCCGCTACCTCAGCCCGCGCTTCCGCACATCGCGCCACACGCACGCGGCACGCCACACCCGCTGACGCCTAGCTCAGTAGCGTTAGTATCGCTGTCGCGTAGCCAAAGAATATAATACCGCGTAGCCACGCCCGTATTATATGTGTAATTGAGCTACCTACCCCTCGCGCGTGTACGAATTTTTTTTTTTTTTTTTGTGTTATTTGTTTTATTACTAACATTTGTTGTGTTCAAATGCCAATACGAGTAAAAAAAAGGAATAGTAATATGACTATGACGTGTGCGCTAGCTTCACTAGTTATGTCACTTAATTACGTAGAATTATTATTACATGGTAGTACATGCCTGAAATACGAAGTAACGACAGTTCAGTTGTCGGCGGCGCGGCGGCGGCCTGGTGGCGGCGGGAGCATTCGTCTATCCGACTTTTTTGTCGACGGTACCGATAGCTGTTACGTCATACATCATAACCGTACCGTCAGCGGTGGCATACTGGAACCAGACGACTAATAGGTACCTATCCTTTTTTGAGAATTAATGTAGGTAAGATGGTTTTTATTTTAGAAAATATGGGAAACTGGAGGTTTTTTCTAATGGTTTGGAGGGAATTGGTATAACTGATCTGGGAACACTGAAGGAACGGTGCGGTGGTACAGATAGTTTATAATTTTTGTTAATCAAGTTAAGTGTGGTTTGTGGTTGTTATACGTTTTGTTTGCTCATGGTGTTTTCTTCAATTATTTGTGATACTTACCTGTGACCCGCCTTTGTTTTTTGGTGTTTTATACTTTCTCTCCGACCTCGGTTACGTTTATTGGACTGAGATCAGCAGAAATAGCAGCAGGAAAAAAGTTTATAAGGCGATACCATCCAAAGAGAAGCATTGTTATTAGGAAACAAAAAAATAAACATTAAATGATATATTTTATTCATTCAATTGTTTAATTTCTACATTCCTAAAAAATAAGAAAATATTGAGGTTATGAACCTACGTACCTACCTAAGCATACGTACTACCTAGTATACAAAGTTATAGATAGATATGAGCTACTTTGAGCTTCTGCCACCAGAGGCGCTTATTGAGGAATGAAGCTGATGCCTCTAAACCCCACCATATAAGTTACTCTATGGCGTACCGACTAATCACAGCGACTAATGTACAATTAACAGTGTTGCAAAAGTTACCGATTTTTCGGTAGATCTACCTATTTCGTTCATGTTTTACCGAAATACCGATTTGAGGTCATACTCATAACCTACCGATATTTGTTGATAAAGTCTTTTGTCTATGATCTGCGCCATAGAGAACTTTGTTTCCTTGGATTCCCTATACAATCTCGCCTTGCGTCCTCCTGGACTTATATCTGTTAACTGTGCCAGGTGTCTTGCGTTTGCGTATTATTCGTTCGTGTGTGCCGTGCAGTGAAATATATCTTCGGAGTTCATTCATTCATCCGCAAATGTGGAAAGAATATTTTCTTCGGTCAATTTATTGAAAACCAAACAGAGAAATCGGCTTTCCACCGATGCTAGTAGTAGGTATTTTACACACAAAACGATTTATTGGCAGCGACCGTTGTTATGATTTAAAAATTCCCAAGGATATGTTCACTAAAATATCGTCAAAAAGGAGGTATGAGTACTTCGAGTAGGATTACCAAGTTAACAACTACAAAAAAGTTGATTTATTGGAAAAAATTGTGTAAAAATTACATGTGTACTAATTAATTTAAGGTGTCACTTGTGTTATAAAAGTTACTTTTATAGACTACCCTTTTCCAATTATGCAGGTAGGCCGGAATTGCCCAATGATCTATACCCGCCGACGTCTTTCCCCAACAGCCCGTAACGGAAGTGCTCTCCCCCGCTCCACCGCACGCGCCACCGTCGCGCTTTCCGGTGTTGCTAGTTCTCGGCGATTACACCCGTCCATCCTGCGATTCGGTTCGACCTCGAACCGCCAGCTAGTCCAGTGAGAAACTGTGAACATACAAGCAGGCGCACTGTGTTCTTCCAAGAACTTGACCTTGACTCCGTGTCATGTTTCACCGCTTTGCTAAGCTCCGCCAAGTTGTTCCACTCGCAGAGCTTGGTCAGAACTACACTCAGCAATACAACATGTCATAGCCCATTGGGTTTCATATATGCTACTCGATGTCATGTTGCACCGCTTTGCTAAGCCCCGCCAAGTTGTTTCATTCGCAGAGCTTGGTCAGAACTACACTCAGCAATACAACATGTCATAGCTCATTGGGTTTCATAGATGCTACTCGATGTCATGTTTCACAGCTTTGCTAAGCCCCGCCAAGTTGTTTCATTCGCAGAGCTTGGTCAGAACTACACTCAGCAATACAACATGTCATAGCTCATTGGGTTTCGTATATGCTACTCGATGTCATGTTTCACCGCTTTGCTAAGCCCCGCCAAGTTGTTTCATTCGCAGAGCTTGGTCAGAACTACACTCAGTAATGCAACATGTCAACGAGTGTGATGACGTTCCAGAAACAAATTTACCACAATCCTTCCAACTAGGCGATCAGCCCTAGCTTTACGGCCTGGATGTTTTCTTTGCCTTACACTTAAACACATGTTTACATTTTGGAAACCTTTGAGCTGGCACTATCACAATCGCTATCTCCTAATAATAAACCTTTACAGATTACCCCCGGTTTTGAGATTTTGGTAAATTTAACAATGCCTTCACGAAATACAATAATAAATTATAATCAAGTTCTTTTTTTAAATAATTTTATTGCATACTATACTCTTAATCCGTACGTCCATGTATGTACTTTTTTTACAAATGAAACAAAATATAGCATTACAAACAATAGCGACAACAAACGAAGAAAAAAAAACACATTAATTAAATAAATCATTGAACCAAATAAAATAAAACAAACTGAACAAATTCTTCTTCCCTGTTGCAAATCTATCTACATATGATATATTACAATCAATTTCCGTGCGTTCGTCTAGCAAAAAGTCGAAAATGGCTCGACCGATTTGAATAAGTGAGCCTCGGCATCTCCTGACAGTAGAATTTCCCGAATGGTACCTACCTTAAAGTCCTGCATTTGAGCAGCCAGTAACCAGTCATTTTCTGTTACAGACATTACCGCTACGGCCTCGCTCATCTACTAAAGTATGAATATGGATTAAAAAAAAAAAATTGGTTCGCTTTAGAAACAGCTCAGTTTACTTCCTCTTGCTCTTCTACTTTAGGTCTGCTTTTGAGCCTGCAGAACTTCTCTAGGTGCCCCCAATTCCCACAATGCTTGCATTTTTCAGTTACGTTAGCTGTACATTTGGATTTAATATGGCCTGGTTGGCCACAACGATAACAACCACTTCCAGTCTGTGTCTTGCCTACCCCCGAGGGCCCTGCTATAGGCGTCGCAGCCTCCGCCGCATACGGCGAGCCTCTATCTATAGTGTCGCTCAGGACTCGCGGCGGCGGATATTTGCGTGCGGGTATCTGCACTAAATTACGCGAGCTCGCTGTGTTCTGAGTCGGCTCAACGTACTTTCGGCTATGCAGGAATGCCGCTAACTGGTCGCAGTTTCTAAAATTACCCGCTTCAACTGCAGTAGTGATAGAGTTATCACCTATGACCCCGACTATTATCGATATAATGTCCTTTTCAGAAAACTCTAATCTCAATTTGTCGATTCTACCTTTTTGCGGAAATAAAATTCGTAAAGTGACTGGTCAGGCAGCGGTTTCTGCTCGATAAGCTCTTTCAGCAACAAAAACATGTTACGTTTAACTTGGAATGTATCGGACAACTTATACCTCCAGTCCTTCCACTCCCACGACGCCCAACGGATTTCGTTTTTCAATAACGAGTCATACCAGGTTTTTGCCGTATTCCTCAGTTTTTGCAGAGCTTGATACTTCGTTACACTGTCTGACCAATTAAAAGCTTTACCATTAGCATCCACAATATTCAGCCACATATCGACATCATCAACTAATGGGTCAAACTCGGGAATTATCGTAGATAACGAAACGTGCGAAGGTGATTGTCGGCGTGGCCGCTTCGCACGTTTCCGGTACCTCTTATCATTGTCGTGCCCCCGAGATGGCCGCGATGGCGGCGGTGTGCCCCCGCTGCTCGATGATGATGACGAGGAGGATGACGAAGAACTCGACCTTGAGGACTCCGAGCGCGAGCGACGACGAGATGTCCGTTTAGTTGTCGCGGTGTGATGCGATCGTGATCGGTGCTGGGACTTCGCTCTGGATACACTCTTCCGCTTCTTGGTCGGGGCCATAACGGGTTGTAACTTCCACTTCTGATATAGACTACCCTTTTCCAATTATGCAGGTAGGCCGGAATTGCCCAATGATCTATACCCGCCGACGTCTTTCCCCAACAGCCCGTAACGGAAGTGCTCTCCCCCGCTCCACCGCACGCGCCACCGTCGCGCTTTCCGGTGTTGCTAGTTCTCGGCGATTACACCCGTCCATCCTGCGATTCGGTTCGACCTCGAACCGCCAGCTAGTCCAGTGAGAAACTGTGAACATACAAGCAGGCGCACTGTGTTCTTCCAAGAACTTGACCTTGACTCCGTGTCATGTTTCACCGCTTTGCTAAGCTCCGCCAAGTTGTTCCACTCGCAGAGCTTGGTCAGAACTACACTCAGCAATACAACATGTCATAGCCCATTGGGTTTCATATATGCTACTCGATGTCATGTTGCACCGCTTTGCTAAGCCCCGCCAAGTTGTTTCATTCGCAGAGCTTGGTCAGAACTACACTCAGCAATACAACATGTCATAGCTCATTGGGTTTCATAGATGCTACTCGATGTCATGTTTCACCGCTTTGCTAAGCCCCGCCAAGTTGTTTCATTCGCAGAGCTTGGTCAGAACTACACTCAGCAATACAACATGTCATAGCTCATTGGGTTTTGTATATGCTACTCGATGTCATGTTTCACCGCTTTGCTAAGCCCCGCCAAGTTGTTTCATTCGCAGAGCTTGGTCAGAACTACACTCAGTAATGCAACATGTCAACGAGTGTGATGACGTTCCAGAAACAAATTTACCACAATCCTTCCAACTAGGCGATCAGCCCTAGCTTTACGGCCTGGATGTTTTCTTTGCCTTACACTTAAACACATGTTTACATTTTGGAAACCTTTGAGCTGGCACTATCACAATCGCTATCTCCTAATAATAAACCTTTACAGATTACCCCCGGTTTTGAGATTTTGGTAAATTTAACAATGCCTTCACGAAATACAATAATAAATTATAATCAAGTTCTTTTTTTAAATAATTTTATTGCATACTATACTCTTAATCCGTACGTCCATGTATGTACTTTTTTTACAAATGAAACAAAATATAGCATTACAAACAATAGCGACAACAAACGAAGAAAAAAAAACACATTAATTAAATAAATCATTGAACCAAATAAAATAAAACAAACTGAACAAATTCTTCTTCCCTGTTGCAAATCTATCTACATATGATATATTACAATCAATTTCCGTGCGTTCGTCTAGCAAAAAGTCGAAAATGGCTCGACCGATTTGAATAAGTGAGCCTCGGCATCTCCTGACAGTAGAATTTCCCGAATGGTACCTACCTTAAAGTCCTGCATTTGAGCAGCCAGTAACCAGTCATTTTCTGTTACAGACATTACCGCTACGGCCTCGCTCATCTACTAAAGTATGAATATGGATTAAAAAAAAAAAAATTGGTTCGCTTTAGAAACAGCTCAGTTTACTTCCTCTTGCTCTTCTACTTTAGGTCTGCTTTTGAGCCTGCAGAACTTCTCTAGGTGCCCCCAATTCCCACAATGCTTGCATTTTTCAGTTACGTTAGCTGTACATTTGGATTTAATATGGCCTGGTTGGCCACAACGATAACAACCACTTCCAGTCTGTGTCTTGCCTACCCCCGAGGGCCCTGCTATAGGCGTCGCAGCCTCCGCCGCATACGGCGAGCCTCTATCTATAGTGTCGCTCAGGACTCGCGGCGGCGGATATTTGCGTGCGGGTATCTGCACTAAATTACGCGAGCTCGCTGTGTTCTGAGTCGGCTCAACGTACTTTCGGCTATGCAGGAATGCCGCTAACTGGTCGCAGTTTCTAAAATTACCCGCTTCAACTGCAGTAGTGATAGAGTTATCACCTATGACCCCGACTATTATCGATATAATGTCCTTTTCAGAAAACTCTAATCTCAATTTGTCGATTCTACCTTTTTGCGGAAATAAAATTCGTAAAGTGACTGGTCAGGCAGCGGTTTCTGCTCGATAAGCTCTTTCAGCAACAAAAACATGTTACGTTTAACTTGGAATGTATCGGACAACTTATACCTCCAGTCCTTCCACTCCCACGACGCCCAACGGATTTCGTTTTTCAATAACGAGTCATACCAGGTTTTTGCCGTATTCCTCAGTTTTTGCAGAGCTTGATACTTCGTTACACTGTCTGACCAATTAAAAGCTTTACCATTAGCATCCACAATATTCAGCCACATATCGACATCATCAACTAATGGGTCAAACTCGGGAATTATCGTAGATAACGAAACGTGCGAAGGTGATTGTCGGCGTGGCCGCTTCGCACGTTTCCGGTACCTCTTATCATTGTCGTGCCCCCGAGATGGCCGCGATGGCGGCGGTGTGCCCCCGCTGCTCGATGATGATGACGAGGAGGATGACGAAGAACTCGACCTTGAGGACTCCGAGCGCGAGCGACGACGAGATGTCCGTTTAGTTGTCGCGGTGTGATGCGATCGTGATCGGTGCTGGGACTTCGCTCTGGATACACTCTTCCGCTTCTTGGTCGGGGCCATAACGGGTTGTAACTTCCACTTCTGATATAGACTACCCTTTTCCAATTATGCAGGTAGGCCGGAATTGCCCAATGATCTATACCCGCCGACGTCTTTCCCCAACAGCCCGTAACGGAAGTGCTCTCCCCCGCTCCACCGCACGCGCCACCGTCGCGCTTTCCGGTGTTGCTAGTTCTCGGCGATTACACTTTGTAAACTGAAACTGTTTTATTGTGCTTAATAAAAAGTTACCGATTTCTACTGATTTTTTACTAGCAACCCTTCCGAATTTGAAATTCTTAGTTTTGCAATTGCAACACTGAATTAACAGTGGGCTGTCGCTATCCAGCCAGACCGGGTGTGTGGTGCTTTCGAATTTAGAAAATGTCGAAATCACGTAATTATTGTGCAGTGGACGGGTGCAAAAGTCAACAGACAAATGAAAACTTGTCTTTTTTTTCATTGCCGAGAGAAGAAGAAAGGTAAGGTAAGTGTGGTTTAGTAGCATTTTGATTTATTTCTAGTAATTTATTTATTCATATTAGTAGGAGGTCATAGATTTAAAAATAATATCGTATTGCCAATAACATTAGTTAGATGACGCCGAACAGCGTGGTGTGTATGGCCTAATTCGTATAAGGATAGAAATAGAACATTCATTCGTTTACAATATACAGATAAGTAGGTAGGTAAGTAGGTAATAAAGTAATAAAATAACGTAGGTTCATGTGAAAACATGGACAATAAGACAATATTGTCCATGTGTGAAAAAGTGCGCTGGAAGACAATGTTAAGTTATGTTAATGTTATAGATTATTTTATTACTTACTTATTTACACAGATAGTTATAGATAGATACACAGTCGGGCTATCTGTATTTCGAATCCTTCTACACGCCCGATTACAGCATTTCCTACTGGCTTTTTCTTGTTTTATATTATATAATGGGAAAGTGGTGAAATTCGAGTCGAGCTCGCGTAAAGAGGGTTCCGTGCCATCCCGTTTTCTGCGAGAACTAGAAGGCTTAAGATTTTTTGACAAAACTTCGTACCTATACCTATTTGTAGCGTATATCCCGGAGTAACTTTTTTTTTAAAAAAGGTCATAATTCGAGAACCGCTGGCCTAGACCCATCGTGTTGGTACTCAAAATGGACAACTCGCTGAGATATATACGCATCTATGACATGAAAATTTGTTTTGGTCGTAACTCAAGAACCACTGGTGCCTAGACCAATCATGTTGGTACTCAAACTTCAGGTCTCGGTGAGATCTATCCATATGTCACATGAACTTTTGTTTTGGTCATAACTCGAGAACCACTGGTGCTAGACCCATCGTGTTGGTACTTAAACTTAACGTCTCGGTGAGATCTATCCATCTGTCACATGAACTTTTGTTTTGGTCATAACTCGAGAACCACTGGTGCTAGACCCATCGTGTTGGTACTCAAACTTCAGGTCTCGGTGAGATCTATCCATATGTCACATGAACTTTTGTTTTGGTCATAACTCGAGAACCACTGGTGCTAGACCCATCGTGTTGGTACTTAAACTTAAGGTCTCGGTGAGATCTATCCATCTGTCACATGAACTTTTGTTTTGGTCATAACTCGAGAAGCACTGGTGCTAGACCCATCGTGTTGGTACTTAAACTTAAGGTCTCGGTAAGATCTATCCATATGTCACATGAACTTTTGTTTTGGTCATAACTCGAGAACCACTGGTACTAGACCCATCGTGTTGGTACTTAAACTTAAGGTCTCGGTGAGATCTATCCATATGTCACATGAACTTTTGTTTTGGTCATAACTCGAGAACCACTGGTGCTAGACCCATCGTGTTGGTACTCAAACTTCAGGTCTCGGTGAGATCTATCCATATGTCACATGAATTTTTGTTTTGGTCATAACTCGAGAACCACTGGTGCTAGACCCATCGTGTTGGTACTTAAACTTAAGGTCTCGGTGAGATCTATCCATCTGTCACATGAACTTTTGTTTTGGTCATAACTCGAGAACCACTGGTGCTAGACCCATCGTGTTGGTACTTAAACTTAAGGTCTCGGTGAGATCTATCCATATGTCACATGAACTTTTGTTTTGGTCATAACTCGAGAACCACTGGTGCTAGACCCATCGTGTTGGTACTTAAACTTAAGGTCTCGGTGAGATCTATCCATATGTCACATGAACTTTTGTTTTGGTCATAACTCGAGAACCACTGGTGCTAGACCCATCGTGTTGGTACTTAAACTTAAGGTCTCGGTGAGATCTATCCATATGTCACATGAACTTTTATTTTGGTCATAACTCGAGAACCACTGGTGCTAGACCCATCGTGTTGGTACTTAAACTTAAGGTCTCGGTGAGATCTATCCATCTGTCACATGAACTTTTGTTTTGGTCATAACTCGAGAACCACTGGTGCTAGACCCATCGTGTTGGTACTTAAACTTAAGGTCTCGGTGAGATCTATCCATCTGTCACATGAACTTTTGTTTTGGTCATAACTCGAGAACCACTGGTGCTAGACCCATCATGTTGGTACTCAAACTTCAGGTCTCGGTGAGATCTATCCATATGTCACATGAACTTTTGTTTTGGTCATAACTCGAGAACCACTGGTGCTAGACCCATCGTGTTGGTACTTAAACTTAAGGTCTCGGTGAGATCTATCCATATGTCACATGAACTTTTATTTTGGTCATAACTCGAGAACCACTGGTGCTAGACCCATCGTGTTGGTACTTAAACTTAACGTCTCGGTGAGATCTATCCATCTGTCACATGAACTTTTGTTTTGGTCATAACTCGAGAACCACTGGTGCTAGACCCATCGTGTTGGTACTCAAACTTCAGGTCTCGGTGAGATCTATCCATATGTACATGAACTTTTGTTTTGGTCATAACTCGAGAACCACTGGTGCTAGACCCATCGTGTTGGTACTTAAACTTAAGGTCTCGGTGAGATCTATCCATATGTCACATGAACTTTTATTTTGGTCATAACTCGAGAACCACTGGTGCTAGACCCATCGTGTTGGTACTTAAACTTAACGTCTCGGTGAGATCTATCCATCTGTCACATGAACTTTTGTTTTGGTCATAACTCGAGAACCACTGGTGCTAGACCCATCGTGTTGGTACTCAAACTTCAGGTCTCGGTGAGATCTATCCATATGTACATGAACTTTTGTTTTGGTCATAACTCGAGAACCACTGGTGCTAGACCCATCGTGTTGGTACTTAAACTTAAGGTCTCGGTGAGATCTATCCATCTGTCACATGAACTTTTGTTTTGGTCATAACTCGAGAAGCACTGGTGCTAGACCCATCGTGTTGGTACTTAAACTTAAGGTCTCGGTGAGATCTATCCATATGTCACATGAACTTTTGTTTTGGTCATAACTCGAGAACCACTGGTGCTAGACCCATCGTGTTGGTACTTAAACTTAAGGTCTCGGTGAGATCTATCCATCTGTCACATGAACTTTTGTTTTGGTCATAACTCGAGAACCACTGGTGCTAGACCCATCGTGTTGGTACTTAAACTTAAGGTCTCGGTGAGATCTATCCATATGTCACATGAACTTTTATTTTGGTCATAACTCGAGAACCACTGGTGCTAGACCCATCGTGTTGGTACTTAAACTTAAGGTCTCGGTGAGATCTATCCATCTGTCACATGAACTTTTGTTTTGGTCATAACTCGAGAACCACTGGTGCTAGACCCATCGTGTTGGTACTTAAACTTAAGGTCTCGGTGAGATCTATCCATCTGTCACATGAACTTTTGTTTTGGTCATAACTCGAGAACCACTGGTGCTAGACCCATCATGTTGGTACTCAAACTTCAGGTCTCGGTGAGATCTATCCATATGTCACATGAACTTTTATTTTGGTCATAACTCGAGAACCACTGGTGCTAGACCCATCGTGTTGGTACTTAAACTTAAGGTCTCGGTGAGATCTATCCATCTGTCACATGAACTTTTGTTTTGGTCATAACTCGAGAACCACTGGTGCTAGACCCATCGTGTTGGTACTTAACTTAAGGTCTCGGTGAGATCTATCCATCTGTCACATGAACTTTTGTTTTGGTCATAACTCGAGAACCACTGGTGCTAGACCCATCATGTTGGTACTCAAACTTCAGGTCTCGGTGAGATCTATCCATCTGTCAAATGAACTTTGGTTTTGGATAACTCAAGACCGAGAGCGAGACCTGAAGTTTGAGTACCAACACGATGGGTCTAGCACCAGTGGTTCTCGAGTTATGACCAAAACCAAAGTTCATGTGACAGATGGATACATCTCACCGAGACCTGAAGTTTGAGTACCAACACGATGGGTCTAGCACCAGTGGTTCTTGAGTTATGACTAAAACAAATTTTCATGTCATAGATGCGTATATCTCAGCGAGTTGTCCATTTTGAGTACCAACACGATGGGTCTAGGCCAGCGGTTCTCGAGATATGACCTTTTTTAAAAAAAAGTTACTCCGGGATATACGCTGCCACTAGGTATACGAAGTTTCGTCAAAAAATCCTAAGCTTTCTAATTCTCGCAGAAAACGGGATGGCACGGAACCCTCTTCATGCGAGCTCGACTCGACCTTGTCCACTTTCCCATGATATATACATATTAGCCTATGATATAAAAAAAAATTAATCTTCAAGATTTTAAACGACGACCTATCGGGTCGTATGCAAGCCCCTTCCCGCTGCGCTACATGCGACTTTACTAATGCGTTCAAATTTTCGTATCTGTTGCTGAGCTCGACTCAGAGCTACCTACATTACAGCTACATAGTTTCGCGGGGATCCTCGCCCTTTCCCCACCGACGTGGTCGAAATCAAGGCCGCGTTCACTGTTATTTGCGCCTTAATAAGTAATTTTATTTTTCTTTTCAGACGCAAAAAATGGCTTGAAGTAATAGGCAGACCGGATTTATTGGCCACCACAACAAAGCCAACTTCTCATATTGTTTGCTCACTACACTTTCAAAAATCCATGATAAAAAATAAACCACAGTTGAAAGCTGACGCCGTACCTACAAAATCGCTTCCAAATCAACCAAGTACTTCCGATCAAAATACTAATGAAGACTTTAAGGATGCATCGACTCAAACGAAAGAATCATACATCAGCATTTTCTCAGCCGTAACTATTAAGGGTCCTGATACAAAGTCCCTATGTGTACAAACTACATCAGACAACATCCAAAATATAACTACACAAACATCTGTGTCTCTTTCGTCTGCCACACCAAGGAAACGTAAGCTTCGCAGTGAACTGCAAGACTCAGAACTCAAAAGAAGAAAGCTTCAGAATGAATTAAACAAAATACGAACAGAAGTCCAGTGAAAGGAATCCGAATGCTATAAACATTTCAGTCTCAAATGTGAGGATGAGGTCACTAAAAAAATTGTCAAACTTCTTGATTGGCAAAGTCATTTGAAAAACAAATCTAAAGGAAACCGTTACGATCCGGAGTACAAGCTTTTTGCGTTAAATTTACATTTCTCTAGCCCACAAACATACCGATGTCTGCAAACATTTTTACACCTCCCGAGTGAATCCACCCTCCAACGATTTAATATGGTCATTCCCCCTAAAATTGAAGGTCGTATTATAGAATTTTTGTCTGCAAAATTGAAATCTTTCCGAGAAAATGCTAAATATTGCACATTATGTATAGACGAAATGGTACTCAAACGGCACTTACATTACGATACTAAAAGAGATGAAATTAAATGATTGGCCTACATGTCATTAATGGTAAAGTCACAAAAGAAATAGCTTCACACGCCTGTGTAATAATGCTTCGAGGTGTTGTTGTGAACTGGAAACAACCTGTGGCGTATTCCTTCTTAGCTTCACCTAAACATTACAAGGAACTAGAAACGTGGTTAGACGA
This sequence comes from Nematopogon swammerdamellus, assembly GCA_946902875.1. NCBI lineage: Eukaryota > Metazoa > Arthropoda > Insecta > Lepidoptera > Adelidae > Nematopogon > Nematopogon swammerdamellus. The sequence goes on from OX336361.1 coordinate 2,836,078, forward strand.
AGCAATTTCAAGACTATTTAACATTGGAATAGAAGTACAAGCAATAGTTTCAGATCAGGGCTCAAATTTCGACAAATATGCAAAAGAAGTTAAAAAAATTACAGCAGCGAAACCCTATTTTTTGTTTGAAGAAAAAAAAAATTACTATATATTTGACGTTCCGCATTTAATTAAATGTATTCGAAAAAATTTACTTACCAACAATTTCATATATGATAACAAATTAATTTCCTAGAATACATAGAAGAGCTATATAATAAACAGAAAGAAAAGGATTTAAAATTGATTCCAAAGGTGACAGAAAAACATATAAGGCCCAACAACTTCCAAAAAATGCGTGTGAAGTACGCGGCTCAAATTTTTAGCCGATCTGTTTTTGCTGCTATTCACGTTCTTATTGCCGATCATAGTTTACCTGAAGAAGCAAAACATACCGCAGATTTTATAGAAATGATGAATAACATATTCGATGTCCTAAATTCAAGCACAGTTTCGTCCACAAATAAATATAAAAATTCATTATCTATGAAACAGTATCAAATAGATGTGTTGGAAGAGGCTGCAAGCATGTTTAAAAAAATTACGGCCATCGATAAAAGAAAAGGAGTCGACAATACGAATAGAATTAAAACGTTTAGGAATATACAAATAACAATTAAAGCTATTATGATGTTAAGCAGGGATTTACAGGAAAAGGGGATAAAATTTTTATTTACACGACGTCTAAACCAAGACCCTTTGGAAATTTTTTTCGGAACTGTCAGACAGCAGGGAGGTAACTGCAGAGATCCTACGCCCATCCAGTTCACAAGAGCGTTTTCGAAACTCTTTCTCAGCAACATTTTGAAAAATTCACGTTTAACTAACTGCGAGGAAGATATTTGTGAGTTACTTCAGAAGGCAGATACCTTTTTTGAACGGCTTAAACCTTCAGATCGCCAGTCTAGGACACCTTCAGCGGTGGCCCTAAACGGCGAAGTCGACTACCGTTTTGACTTGCCTGCGAAAAATGCCCTAACTTATGTTTCAGGATATTTGCTATATAAATGTAGCAAAAAACATAGCTGCCCTAACTTCAATGCTTACTTACAAGAAAAACCTAATATTGACGAAAGCAGATTATACAGTCATTTCAAGGCATATAATAAAGAGTCGTCATTTTACGGTGGGCTCAAAGTTCCACCAGAAACATTTAATAATTACGTGGAACAATTAGAAAAAACGTTTTTAAAAAATTTTGACAACGTTTTAATGAATCGACCGGGTGGTACATTATTAGAAATGTTCAAACTGTTAGTTGATTTCATCCCACTTTGCCCCTGTTTTCCTCACGATTATTTATTAAAATTATTCACACGATTTCGCATATTTTCAACAATTAAGTTTAATAATAGAGATTTAAGAGAAGGGGAGAAAAAAATACATCATTTTATAAAGCTAAAGCACATTTAATTTTGCGGAACGTCAACCACGTCTAACGCAACCTCGCCCTTAGTTTCGCCGATTAATCTGCTTACCCCGATTGTTAGGATCTTGTCAAAGTCAGCCAGTCAGTCAGTCAGTCAGCGTGTAAGCGTCCACTGCTGGACATACGCCTCTCCAATTTTCCTCCAGTCCTCCCGGCCTTCAGCGATACGGAACCACTGATTTCCGCCGGCGTACTTGATGTCGTCGTCCCACCTGGCGGGTGGTCTTCCCACACTCCGTTTTCCTGTCCACGGCCGCCAGTGTAGGACACGGTTACTCCAACGGTCATCGTCTCTTCGGCTAAGGTGCCTAGCCCACTGCCACTTGAGCTTAGCCACCCGGTGTACAATATCGACTACTTTGGTGCGTCGGCGGATTGCCTCGTTACGCACCATATCACGTAGGGAGTATTCACGGCTTTATTACGGCTTTCGCAAGCAAAGGTCGACTGGAGATCTTCTAGCGTACGTCACGCATTTATGGGCTGAAAGGCTCGATGGTTTTGGGGAATGCTGGCGGTCGCTCTGGACATATCCAAAGCATTCGATCGCGTCTGGCACCGGGGACTCTTAAGCAAGCTTCCGGCCTACGGTGTCCCTACAAAACTGTGCACCTGGATCTCCAGCTTTTTGAGTGGCCGGTCGATATTTGTCACCCTAGATGGTGCCTGCTCGGCCGACTACTCAATCAATGCTGGTGTTCCACAAGGATCCGTGCTGTCGCCTACGCTGTTTTTATTGTTCATTAACGACATGCTCTCGCTCGGCGAAATACACTGTTACGCGGACGACAGCACGGTGCACGAAGGGTTCATCAAGGACTGGAAGGGTAGAGAGGCCTCAGCAGCAAACGCGAGACGCGAAACTGTTGCTCGGGTTGACCAGGTTCTCGAAAAAGTATCCTCTTGGGGGAAGAAGAACTTGGTCAACTTCAACGTAGCCAAGACGCAAGCTTGTGCCTTCTCTACTAAGGCTGATCCGTTTCCTCTCCAAGCCACTTTTCAGGGCAGCCAAGTCCCCAACGATGGTAGTCTGGGCGTCCTGGGTATGGAGGTGTCCAGGGACGTTGGGTTTCGATCGTTCATAGAGTCCAAGGCGAAACTAGCGTCTCGAAAATTAGGAGTCCTTTACCGCTGTCGGCGATTTTTCACGCCGGTCCAACTGCTTACACTCTACAAATCACAAGTAAGACCGGTGATGGAATATTGCAGTCATCTTTAGGAGGGTTCCCCTGAGTACCTTCTTTCAGCCTTGGATTCTATTCAGCGACGAGCCATTCGCCTCATTGGTGACTCCGTACTCACAAAGGACCTTCAACCTCTAAAGCACAGACGTATCGTTGGGTCATTGAGCCTGTTTTATCGGTACTACTATGGCCGCTGCTCTGACGAACTTGCTTCCCTTATCCCTCCTCCTCCTGTTCGCCTTCGCCAAACCCGCCATACTCTCGCGGAACACCCGTTTGTAGTCGACAGAAGAGTTCTTCGAACTGCACGATTCTCTAAATCGTTCTTGTGCCGCACTGCAAAGGTGTGGAACGGGCTCCCAGGAAATATCTTCCCCCACTCCTACAATCCACAGATCTTCAAATCGCGGGTTAATAGCCTTTCCCCAGCAACATTAGTCCACCTCCAAGCCGGACTGGCACCTCCTCGGGGGTGAAATTGGCTGCGCCTGAGGTTGCGACCTCGGACAGAGCCACCCAGTTCGGTAGCAATAAAAAAAAAATAAAAAAAAAAAATTCCCAGCATGGCTCGCTCCATTGCTCGCTGGGCAACTTTCAACCTTTGGACAACAGCGACCGTCAGAGTCCACGTTTCACACCCGTACGTCATAACCGGGAGGACACACTGGTCATATATACGGGTCTTAAATTTTTGCGGAAGGTCAGACTTCAGGACGAATTTTAGTTTTCCAAAGGCAGCCCAACCCAGTTGTATTCGTCTCTCCACCTCCTTAAGCAGACCTTGTCTACCAAGCCGCAGAATTTGACCGAGGTATACGTACTGGTCCAGCCTCTGTGTCAGCCGACTCGTGATGACTCTTGAAAAGACATTGTACACGTGGCTAAGAAGTGACATAGGTCACGGTCGTCCGCCAGCGTTCAGCAGCTCTGTCGTTATCCCGTCTTCACCTGGAGCCTTGTGTTTTTTGAGTCCTTTCAAGGCAGCCTTTATCTCATAGACACTAATATCGGGTAGATCCTCCGTGTAGTGTCTAGTGAGCGGCGCACGCCTCTCAGAGTCGTCTGGTTTGCTTGGACTTGGGGCAGGGATTGCTGCGGAGTACAATTGGCCATAAAATTCCTCCATAGCCTCAAGAATATCCGGCTTTCTTGCTGTGACAACCCCATTCGCCCGCTCGAGTTTCGAGATTTGGTTAGCGCCGGTAGAGAAGGCACGGGCAAACACTTTGCTGCCTCGATTTTCCTCTATAACGCGCTCAACCATCTTCATGTTCTCTCGGCGAATATCACTGCGAATGGACTTGCTTATGGTCTTGTTGAGGTTCCTGTGTACGACACTACACCGGGTCTCCGGTTTCATATTCCGTCGTGTTTCCAGGAGCCTCAACGTCTCTGCGGATAGCTTGCTACGGGGTGCCTGTCGACTTTTGCTGAAGTGCTGCTCTGCAGTGTCCGTTAGTACGGATACGAAGCCCGTATACACCTTGTCGATGTCGGCATCCTCGTCTCGTGGCGCTAAGCTAAAAGCATCCGCGAGTTTGGCTTCGAAATTTTCGAGCGTCTAGTCCGGTACAACTATCTCACGCGCAAGCGGTTGGCAACAGGCTTCTACACGGTCGATTCCCGATTCAACGCCCTCTATTTGACCCTGTGGCCGTATTCTCTAACTTCCTACCGCCAATGTCGGTGACGCTGACTAGTTATGTCTCTGTCTAGTTCATATAATTAGACAGAGGCATAACTAGTCAGCGTCACCGACGTTGACGTTAGGACGTTAGAGAATACGGTCACTGGTCGTGAGCGCAGCGGTCGGTCGCGATCGCGACTCGGGACCACGTCCAACCAATAATGCCCCGCCCCAAACCAAGGTGACATCGAAAATTGGTTGGCAACAGACGTCCACACGATCGATTTTCACCCCAAGGTAAGAGTTGTCCCAACCAGCCAACAGTGTAGAAGGCCTTAAAAACAAACACGATTATGTTTGACTAAATTAGTATATAATCTAATACATTGGATTTTTTATTAAATTAATTCTAAGAGTAAACTGACTCAAATATTCCATTATTATAAGTTTCATATAGGTAACTTTACGTCGTACGTAATGAAAGTCTGTAATAGTTTTGTAAGATGGTATTGTTTAGTTTTATATAATAGTGATTAATGATTTTTCATTAAGGTTTTATTTTTTCAACCAGTTCTTGGTTCTTTAGAGCGCAATAGAATGTTTGTCTAATTTACAATATTTTGGATCTAAATTGTAGACTTTTAGGTTAGTTTTAGTGTTCTCTATATTAATTAGGTTTAATTAAAGTTGTATTAGGTTTACTTTTCTTATTTAATTAATTTCATATCTTAATTATTTGTATCTCTGTCTCTCAACATGTGTTTTATACAATAAAATAGAAGCAACACCAATAAAACAATAAATTGTATTAAATGTATTGATCAAAAACAGTATCACTGGTAGGTTCCACACTTCCATTTGATAAACTAATTGTGAATTAAATCAAGAACTCTTATATATAAGAACTTTTAGTATATAAGATTGTTAATTGTTGTGAACGTGATTTAGAAACGACCTGTCAACTTTTAATAATGAATAAAATCTCTTTCCTTGTTATTGTTGTTGTGTATCTTCATGTAGGTATGTCAAATATATTAGGAGGTGGATAAGTCAATAGACGGGTGCAAAAGTCAACAGACAAATGAAAACTTGTCTTTTTTTTCATTGCCGAGAGACGAAGAAAGGTAAGTATTTTGTTTAGTAGCATTTTGATTTATTTCTAGTAATTTATTTATTCATATAGTAGGAGGTCATTGATTGAAAATGATATTATTATATTGCCAATAACATTAGTACGCCGAACAGCGTGGTGTGTATGGCCTAATTCGTATAAGGATAATAGGTACATTGTAGATGATCATTGATCATTAAATTTATTGATCAAACAAAACTATCACTGGAAGGTTGCACGCAATGCACGCTTCGATGTGAGAAACTAATTGTGACGCTAACGCATGCATGAATTTGTTCGCATGAATTTGCCGTAGCTAAATATCATATCGTTGGTAGCTAGAACGATAAAAGTTGGTAGGTATCATCTTCATTTTATTCCTCACAATAAGACAGCACAAAGACACAGCCCTTAACGCGCTGAACGGCGCGCTTTCGAGATAGAGTTACACGACAGAAAGAGAAGCGAAATGTAGGCAATTATCGTGGTTAGGCATGCAGCTCTGGGCGAGTCAATTTGTACTTTATCGCGTCGTCGCAGAGTAGCTATTTCTTTGTGAGTGTTTGTACAGAGCAGCTTCTGTACGGAGTACTCTTTTCTATTCTGTGCCCATACTAACACATTTCAAAATTGTTTTTATATTAGGATGTAGCCCGTATTTTGAGGGACATGAAAAGAGTAAAGTACAGTTTGCAAAATCGCAGAAGAGGGTAATTCTTTATAATAAACACATTTTCATTGAGAATTTGTTTTATTTATGAAATAGATTAAATTTCTTCAAACTTAAATTATCCATTATCAATAGGTACAAATAAGAGGTAGTAGGCGAGCTAATACCGCCGGGTTGGTTTGGTTTCGTGAATTCGATGAACGTTCCCTGTGTGGTTTAGTGTTCGAAAAATTATTATATCTTTTGGCCAAAATGTATGTTAAGCCTGAATCTGTCGTTGAGAGTTTATTTGGTGAAAAACGGATGTTGTACTGAGCGCGAGAGCACACTTGGGGAGATGGTGGTGACGTCATCGGTGGTGGGGGGAGGTCGAGTGCACGGTTTTGTGTAGTCGCCGGACGGGTCTTTAAGGTGTGGTAGCATTCACGTTTGTAGGTTGTATAGTTTGGCAGCACGAAGCCGTCGAAAGTACATACTTTATGTCGCCAAATTTCTGGAATGCCCCCATTATTGTGAAGCGTAAGGCGTTCATCGAATTCACATCAAAACATTGTGATTTAATTCTAGCAATGTCTATTTAAAAATAAGTGATTTTTATTATATTCTCAAATGAACTCTCATTAATACCTACACATATCTTTAAAACATCAACAATCTTCTCCAATATTATTTCTAAAAACATTCACAGAAATTATTATTTCAACATTATGCGTAATCCAAGAAACATAGCTCCCAACTAGTTATCGCTATCAATATTAATATCTTATATTTTATTAGAAATGCTTTTATTAAAATGCTAAATATATTTTTTATTCACCCGTGAAGAATTAAATGGACACTAACACAAAATAAAGTTTATCTTTTGTCACATACTTTTTTTTTTTTTTTTTTATCTTTTTTTGTTTAGGGCTTTAGCCATTCCTGGCTATGCCAGCCCCATAGTAACTAGTATAGTAACTCACATACTTGTGAAATAGAACAAATATCAAACTTTTAACTTAAAGAAATAATTCTACGTGCACGTACTGATATGGCACCTAGTTCGCCAAGATGCTATGGGCAGACATCGCGGATGTAGTAGGTGATGTAGGTAGGCAACCGTGTAAATTTTCATAAAATAAAAATGTGTGACATGGTTGGCTAGACCGTCTACTAATCCTGTAGCCAGCCCTTCACACCTTGGTGAACTCGGTGCAATGTCGGTGCTTCCCTTAGGTCGTCCGGCACGACTCGTGTCAGCTACACCGACCTGGACCTAGCAGACACGGAGACTTTCTAGCCTTAAAGCGCTGTCATTAAATCTGGAAATTTGTTTGTCGGTGTTGAGTAGAAGCAGCCTCGACGGTGCATACTAAATGCGCCAGTCCGAAATTTGTTTGTCGGACCACAAAAACCGACCACGCACCGAGTCGGGCGCGTCCAGAGCCAGGAAAAGTGGAACTTCAGCACCTACACACACACACAGATATATAAGAACGTGCCGTTTAGTCCGAAACTGCGAGCAAAAAATTATTGCATGTTTTCTAGTCTTTCTACTATACTTTTTTTGCCCGACTGTGAAAAAAAACTGGCCAAGTGCGAGTCGAACTCGCGCACTGAGGGGTCCGTACCGCCACGTAATTGGTCGGTTATGTATGACTATGATAGAGCAAAAACAAAAAATCTTGAAAATAAAAACATGTTTCTACTAAGGGGATTTCTTCATAGGATATCCACGATAATAACACATAACTCTATTAAAATTTGAACCGGATACGTAAATATTACCGTTCAAAAGTTGCAGCCTTTTAAAGGTCATGGACGGACGGACAGACGGCGTATGCTTAGAAATAGGGTTGCGCTTATCATTGAATAAATTATTCCCAGTAGAAACAATAACATCAATAAATAAAAACAACTTTCCTTAAACCCATGTACTAAATCGAATAAAATAAGTTTAGGTTTTCAATTTGTTTTCAAAAAGCTTGTCACGCGAATTATAAAGATTTGTACTTCGGCAATTAGGTTGCTTATCAACCAATCACTGTCCAATGAAATTAATTAATTTGTTATATATTTTTATGCACATTTTCCGACAAGCTTTTTGAAATTATTTTTAAACAAAACAGCTAAAACCCATATAAGCTTTTTGAAAACCAATCGAAAACCGAATCATTTTAGTACATGGCTTAAATAAAAGCTTGTTTCTAAAAAGTGTTAATTTATTATTTTATTTTGGGTTTTTATGGTTTTTATTTTTTTATTTTTAGTACACTATATTGTCATCAGCAACAAAAGTGTGTGCACCAAAATTTCAGCTCAATCGGCTGAGTGGGACTAGTCATAGACAAAATCCTGTTCCAAGATTTGACCCGCAAATACTAACTAGTCAGTCAGTCAGTCAGTCGGCGTCTAAGCGTCCACTGCTGGACATATTTCCTCCAGTCCTCCAATTTTCCTCCAGTCCTCCCGGCCTTCAGCGGTACGGAACCACTGCTTTCCGCCGACGTACCTGATGTCGTCGTCCCACCTGGCGGGTGGTCTTCCCACACTCCGTTTTCCAGTCCACGGCCTCCACTGTAGCTACTCACAGTAAAAGCTTGTAAAAAGGACTTACCCTGGTCGATGGTGAGTGGGCCCTTGTGCGAGGTCATATCCGTGTCTACATAGCCAGGGTGAACGCTGTTCACTTTGATGTCTGAAATTACATTTGCTGTTTACTATCTGTGCTCCGCTGGCTCCCGATCGTGATAAAGGAGCATCACTTCCAGTGCTGTAAGCAGAGACAACGGATCTCCACGCGCCACGATCCTGACACACCTCTGACGCCTCTTCCACTCTCATTGTGTTCTTCATGCATGCCCGTCGATTACGAGACTACGCACTTGTATGCAAAAATTTAGTTGTCGCTCACATAAACTCAAATATTTCGTAAAATAATGAAGTCAGATCAATTGCCTCTATTTGCACTTATAGCGAATGAAATTATGCACTAATCTATGTCAAACAAATGAAGATTTACTAATTTAGATGCACAGATGGATTTCTTGAACTCCAGGAAAAACAAAACACGCCCGACATTTATTCCGAATTTTTTCTAAACGGAAATTAAGTGAAAGGGGGAAAGATTATTTAATTAGGTCGAAAATTGTACCGTGTGGGGTCGGTACTTAAAAAGAATAGCCCCACTGCATCTCTCCCCGTCGCATGTCGTAAAAGTCGACTAAGGGATCGTCAGCCTCGGCAGCTTAATGGTGCGGTCAGTTATTGGATGGATGACCGCCCGACTGGTTGGAGGCTGACCGTGGTTCGGATACCACGTTAAACTGTAGGTCCCTTCCCTTCTTACCTTACTAGGTGGTAGGGTTTATCCCGGCCGGGTTGGTACCACCGCACTGAGCGAAACGTCGGTCGAAGCGGCTATGTAAATAGTTCGTGTTTTCCGTCCAGTTCAGTGTAGCCGGCGCGAAATGAAGGGAAGCACTGACATGGCACCTAGTTCACCCGGTGTTATGGGCTGACATCAAGGATGTTGTAGGTGATGTAGCCAACCGTGTCAAGTTTCCATAAAAAAAAAAAAAAAAAAAAAAAAAGGGTTAATGACTGTATGCAACTTAGTTTCACGTTGTGACCTCAGAGATGGAAGATTATATAGAAGGTAGCCCTACCTCTGTCCTGGAGCATCTTCTGCTGTAATTCGGTGAGTGCCGACACGGCCACCTTGGACACGGCGTACGAGCTGTTGCCCCAGCCCTCTTCGACCTGCGTGCCCAGCTTCGCCGCTTCCACGTACCGACGAGCCAGCGACGATAGCTCTTCCACGGTCAGAGTCGGCGAGAGGAACTCCTTCTTAAGATCTTCACCTGTAATTTTATTTTAGGTTGGAGCGATGGATGGCAAGCTCACATTAGTTTGAGAAGGGGATGTTTAAGAGCAAACAGAGGTTAGTCGCGTGACAAATATTAGGTATTTTTGGCTGTCTCTGTTCGGCGCACTCCCCGCCAGAGCAAGAGAGACAGCTGCACGCTCTCAGCTATTATACCTACAAATTACGTCAAATTTGTCTTTCGGGGCTTATGTTTTGCCGACCCCTAAACCTTATCCCATTTTTACAAGAATTTTTTTTGTTGTAATAAGGACAGTTCAATCTACATAACTACTTACAAACAAAAAACGCGCGCCGGGCGTCTACCCGCGCCGGCCGATCTACCTACCTTCATAGACAGTGACAGTGCAAGTAAAAACTTATTGGAGAGGTGAATGGGTTTGCGGGTAGATGTGTGCTGTGAGTTGTTTCTCGCTAACTAGGTAGATAGAAGTGAAATGGATAATAATCAACCATCGCCCTATTGCGATAACCTCACTTTTGAGTAAGGTTATGGAGCGTATTGTCAACTCAGCGCTCCTGACGTACCTAGAAGACTCTAAACTCCTCGACGACAAACAATACGGCTTTCGCAAGCAAAGGTCGACTGGAGATCTTCTAGCGTACGTCACGCATTTATGGGCTGAAAGGCTCGATGGTTTTGGGGAATCGCTGGCGGTCGCTCTGGACATATCCAAAGCATTCGATCGCGTCTGGCACCGGGGACTCTTAAGCAAGCTTCCGGCCTACGGTGTCCCTACAAAACTGTGCACCTGGATCTCCAGCTTTTTGAGTGGCCGGTCGATATTTGTCACCCTAGATGGTGCCTGCTCGGCCGACTACTCAATCAATGCTGGTGTTCCACAAGGATCCGTGCTGTCGCCTACGCTGTTTTTATTGTTCATCAACGACATGCTCTCGCTCGGCGAAATACACTGTTACGCGGACGACAGCACGGTGCACGAAGGGTTCATCAAGGACTGGAAGGGTAGAGAGGCCTCAGCAGCAAACGCGAGACGCGAAACTGTTGCTCGGGTTGACCAGGTTCTCGAAAAAGTATCCTCTTGGGGGAAGAAGAACTTGGTCAACTTCAACGTAGCCAAGACGCAAGCTTGTGCCTTCTCTACTAAGGCTGATCCGTTTCCTCTCCAAGCCACTTTTCAGGGCAGCCAAGTCCCCAACGATGGTAGTCTGGGCGTCCTGGGTATGGAGGTGTCCAGGGACGTTGGGTTTCGATCGTTCATAGAGTCCAAGGCGAAACTAGCGTCTCGAAAATTAGGAGTCCTTTACCGCTGTCGGCGATTTTTCACGCCGGTCCAACTGCTTACACTCTACAAAGCACAAGTAAGACCGGTGATGGAATATTGCAGTCATCTTTGGGAGGGTTCCCCTGAGTACCTTCTTTCAGCCTTGGATTCTATTCAGCGACGAGCCATTCGCCTCATTGGTGACTCCGTACTCACAAAGGACCTTCAACCTCTAAAGCACAGACGTATCGTTGGGTCATTGAGCCTGTTTTATCGGTACTACTATGGCCGCTGCTCTGACGAACTTGCTTCCCTTATCCCTCCTCCTCCTGTTCGCCTTCGCCAAACCCGCCATACTCTCGCGGAACACCCGTTTGTAGTCGACAGAAGAGTTCTTCGAACTGCACGATTCTCTAAATCGTTCTTGTGCCGCACTGCAAAGGTGTGGAACGGGCTCCCAGGAAATATCTTCCCCCACTCCTACAATCCACAGATCTTCAAATCGCGGGTTAATAGCCTTTCCCCAGCAACATTAGTCCACCTCCAAGCCGGACTGGCACCTCCTCGGGGGTGAAATTGGCTGCGCCTGAGGTTGCGACCTCGGACAGAGCCAACCAGTTCGGTAGCAATAAAAAAAAAAAAAAAAAAAAAAACATGTAATTAAACATTATTTTGTACAATGTGAAGCTGTAATGTAATGTTTTAGACACAAATAAAAAAACTTTTTTACTTACTTTTTACTTTTTACCTTTTATATTTTTTGGATATCCAAAGTAATGATTCAACAAAGCTTAGTGAACTTCGTGACATCGAGTAGGCCGGGAGTGCTGTAGGGAAATTGGAGAGGCGTACGTCCAGAAGTGGCACACACACTGACTGACAGAAATTCAAAGAGCGTGTATTTTAATGCCGAAAGTCAGCAGCGCCACCAGAACATACTGTAACCAATGTGTAGCGACTAGCGCCGTCATCAAAGTAAGGAAAACAATAACAATTATACTGACCTGGAATCTTATTCAACTGCCCTTCCGAGCTGGACAGATTGATGACCCTTCCCCCATCCCTTACGATCGGAAACAGCACTTCGCAAGTCTGAATTAGCGCAAAGTAGTTGACTTGCATGGTGATTTCGGCCTGCACGCTCGCCGGCTCGGTCGCTTGGTGCTTGAACGCGATCGCCGCATTGTTGACGAGGACGTCGATGCCGCCGTGATGCTCCCGGATGTAGTCGCGGAACTTCTCCAAGCTCGCTCTGTCTGTGGATTAACATGGTATATTGTTTCGTGGAACCTTAACCCTTAGCTACCTACCTCTTATTTCAGTCGCGTAACTACCTACCTAGAGTAACTCAGACTCCTATCTTCGCAGCTCTCTAAAAAAAGAAACTATGACATTAGAAGATAAATGAAAATAAAATATGTTGTTTTCATAGTTTTTTATTTATGAAAATAATTATAATAGCATAAAATCTACGACATTTTAGAAAAACTAAAAATTAACGACTTACGATAATGAAAAATGAAAAGAAAAAGAAATACGTAAGTTAGGAACCTTTCTTCATTAATTTATAAGAATTTAACAATCAACTAATATTCCTTGCATAAATTATAGTATGCCAAATTTATATAAAATTGCAAGCACCAGACTTTACAACTTTTCGCATCAGAGCCCGCACATCATTTGTGAGCACCCCTAAGCAAGCTAGATCTCAATTGTTGCAAGGGGATGACAACTTCGTCTGATGAAGAAAAAACTGAAGGCATACTTTGGGGTCAAAACATGGTATTTGCTTCCGCTATATTCGTATCTTTTTCGCCGTTAATTTCTGAATCCGATCCGGATTGTCCGCCCAGCACAAAATCATCACCAATATCCACATCCACATCACTGCATTCAGCGTTTAGTAATTCCTCTTCACTATTAAGCTCTTCCTCCAACCAAGGCTCAATAATTTTATCATTAGATATAATTTTTCAATAAAACAATAAAAATAATTTCATTAAAAATTGTCACGTAAACACCTACCTGGAGTCTCTCAGACTCCAAAAACACTTTTATACTCAGCAAAGATCGACCGCGCGCATGTGTAACCTCGACGAGTGCAGGCTAGGAACTGCAGGTAGAGGGGAATGTACAGGAACGCGTGAAGACTAAAGACGCGCATGCGACTAGTTATAACCAAAAACAATTTCGCCAGAATCTGAGAGACTCCAGGTAGATAGTTAAGGGTTAAGATTAAATCACACGCACCACACCACACCAACACCAGTTTAATTTTCCCGGTTCTTTGGATTTTTGGATCCGTGGTAAGTCGATAGTTATTACTGATTACTTACCGGTAATGTCGAGCTGATGGAAGATTGGACTAAAGCCGTCTTTCTTCAGCGCCTGGACGGCCGCCTCGCCGCGCTCCACGTCTCGCGCCGTTAGATAAACTTGCCCATCGAAGCGCTTGCAGAGCCCGCGCACGATCGCGAACCCGATGCCCTTGTTCCCTCCAGTCACAACTGCCACGCGACCTGCCATTCTTTCTACCGGCCGGCAAAACTGAAGGAATCAAGACCGCAGTCGGTAGTGTTACGTTAGCACAGCGCAGTCACTTTGACTTTATCTTACAAGATTAATGCGCAGAGTGATTCGAAGCAAAGATTAGAAATGACTTGCTTGCAGGAAAGAGGGCCTATGAATTGATATGATATGTGATTGGATTGCTAACAATATCTATCACACAGAAAACTGCTATCACGTAAAGATAGAGCCCAGACAGACAGAAGCAGTCTAGAAATATAAAAAAAAACACAGTTTTTGACAGTGACATGCGTGCGTGGGTGGGTGACACATGACAATGACAGTCAGACGCGTTCCGAATTGCAAACATAAAATGCAAAATGCACAGAGTGGACAACACCCGTTTTAATTGATTTCTCACTCAGCTTATATTATCCGAATACGTATATAATAATTTCGGAACCGGGAACGCAGATTATCCGTGCTCAACTTACTTCAAACCTACTCTCTACTCTCCATTTCACGCAGGTAGAAGGGCGACGACGACGATGAAATTCTAAGAGCAAACATGAAAAAATACGAGTCCTTCCTTCATCGCAGGAGGATTTGACGGGTCAGACAGACGAGAAATGCACTATGGGAGTTTTCACAAAAACGACATGCGCCGCCTCAACATTAGGTTAGGGTTAAATTATAGAAGATGCGTCGCGTAGCGAGCGACGCATCTTTTGTAATTTAACCCTGGTTATTTTTTTTTAACATTCATAGTGCATTTCTCGTCTGAGCCGTCAAATCCTCCTGCGATGAACGGCTCGTTGAAAAAAAAAGTTAATATAAAAAATAAAAAACCCCGACTGCGTAAAAAATTAACTTTCAATAAAAACTGAAAAAAAAATAAAAACAAGTCCAGTAGTCTAGAACTCTGATGTAATATTGAATAACTACACCATTGAAATAGTTTCATGATCGATACACAAATATAAAACCAATAATAAACTCTAATGCGGAACATACCGACTTTATCAGTCGGGACCCATTAAAATTTTCCCAATAATGGGTCCCGACTGTTAAAGTCGCTATGTTCCGCATTAGAGTTTATTATTGGTTTTATATTTGTGTATCTATCATGAAACTATTTCAATGGTGTAGTTATTCAATATTACATCAGAGTTCTAGACTACTGGACTTGTTTTTATTTTTTTTTCAGTTTTTATTGAAAGTTATTTTTTTACGCAGTCGGGTTTTTTTATTTTTTTAAATAACTTTTTTTATTTTACACTTTTTAGTTAGGATTACATGACGGTAAATTTCGCGAACTTGTAATTTTTTTGAAAAAAATCATTTTAAATATGGACAATTTAACATCCTGCGTCCGCCATTTTGAATTTTCACAATTATTTTATAGCCTATGTCACTCCCACAATTAAGATGAATCTAATGACACCTCATACGTAAAAATCCATCAAGCCATTTAGGCTACAGAGCGTGCCAAAGAAATAGATATACATGCATACATACAAACACACATACATACATACATACGCTCGAAAAACATAATAACCCTCCTTTTTGCTTCGCGCAGTCGGGTAAAAATATGCTCTATCTTTCTTTCCACTGTGCTCTAAGTGCACCACCCATCAAAGAATGAAGTGCGGTGCGCCACCTGAAAGACATTCCCGGCTCCTTTCGTGCAGGCTCGAAGGAAAGTGGTGAGTGATGTTTACTCTTTTCTATTTTGTGGTTTTGGTGGTAAAAAAAAAATAACCAGCTTTATTATAAAGAAGATGCACCTTCCTTCTATATATTAACCCTACCAAATGTTGAGTGAGGCGGTGTATGTCGTTTTTGTTACATTTCGTTTCGAGTGGTGTTCACGAAAAGAGCCGGAATGTCTTTCAGGTGTCGTTTCGGATGAAGTGCTATCCCGCGCAAAGAGAACTAATCAATACATAACCCGCGAAAGCAAAATGTCAAAAATGGCATCGTACCGTACACAGCATTGATACACAGTGATCAGATCAACCTCCATAGAGTAACTTATATGGTGGGGTTTTCAACCTCCTTATGGGTGACTTGG
The DNA here is from genome assembly GCA_946902875.1 of Nematopogon swammerdamellus. Lineage (NCBI taxonomy): Eukaryota > Metazoa > Arthropoda > Insecta > Lepidoptera > Adelidae > Nematopogon > Nematopogon swammerdamellus. The sequence continues at coordinate 2,851,814 of OX336361.1, forward strand.
CGCCACATATCGCGCTTTCAATAAAAATAGATGAATAAGTGTCGTGGGTGGGTGGGACACCCGACCCGACAGAAGCGAAGCTCCTTATACTTACTATTTTATAATTGTTTTTTTTTATTGAAACTGACATGGTTGGCTACATAACCTACAACATCCGTGATGTTAGCCCATAACACCGGGTGAACTTGGTGCCACGTCAGTGCTTCCCTTCGGTCGTGCCGGCTACACGGAACTGAACAGAAAACACAAACTATTTACATAGCCGTTTCGACCGACCTTTCATTCAGTGCGGTGGTATCAACCCGGGCGGGTTAAACCCTACCACCTAGTAATATAAGAAGGGAGTCATATACCTTAGTCGCCTTTTACGACATACACAGGGAGAGATGCAGTGGGGCTATTCTTTTAAAGTACCGGCCCCACAAGGTACATTCTTTTAAAGTACCGGCCCCACGCGGTACGGTACTATTAAAATTAAATTATTTTATTTTATTTCTGTCATGATAGCACCATCTATGCGATATTCCTTTTATCGACTTCAAAAGTATCTCATACAGGGGCGCCGACTTTTAGAAATCCTCGTGGGTGCTCATGCAATTTTTTTTTATTGAACAGTCATCATCATCATCATCAACGGGTTGCCGTCCACTGCTGGACATATGCTTCTCCAATTTTTCACTAATTCTCCCTGCACCCGGCATTAAGGTTTCGCAAAAAAATCGCAAAATGTTTTGCATTTGCCGCATTTACACATTCGCACGATGTATCTACGCATGTAGTGCTCCTATATTCTATTGAATGATATAGAATAATATAACGTTCGCTATTCGCCGCGCCACTAGTGCGAATGTGTAAATGTGGCCGCTCAAAGGCTTGTAAGTAAATAAGGCACTTTTATCGTAGCTCAAATCCTATTACTGATCAGTTTTTATATCTATCGTCGTGGGTGCTCCGCACCCACTACTCACCCCTCGTGGGTGCTGGAGCCCCCGAGCACCCACGTAGTCGGCGCCTATGATCTCATAGATGTCGCTGGGCAGCGCAGCCAACACCCCTTTGATACTTTTACTTTCGTGAAGTTTCGCTTTTTCTGAGTTAGGTCCCTACCCCAAACATGCGTTGGGATGGGGACCTAACTCTTCACTTCACCCACCATCTCTGATTTTCCTGAGGAAAGGCTGCCACTGCGGATGGATTTAAGATGTATGAAACATTTTACGTTTTAATGAAGTTAATGGTTTCACCACAGCAAAAACTTTAACTTCACACTTCTCAGTTAGGCAGAATAATGTAATTTTTTGAATAATAAAAAACATACTTAGCTTTGTTTGTGTTTTATTTAAAGTATACAATCACATTTTAATATCTATTCTTTTATAAAAAGAATAGACGAGCAATTTGGCATCTGTAAGTAATCAACACAAATTATGGACGGCCCCACAGTCCGTACATACGTATGCAGCCGGAATCTAGTCGGTGTGGCAGAATTTGTGAATAATTTTGTATAAAACCGTTATTCCTCTATTTGAATAATATCTCAATAATTTACTGTGTGAGGCCGGTACTTAAAAAGAATAGCCCCACTGCATATCTCCCCGTGCATGTTGTATAAGTCGACTAAGGGATAGAGACGAGATACTGTTCTATAGGGCGACAGGCTAGCCACCTCACAATCCCAGGCATGACCGGTAGAGAATGCCTCTAGGCCTCAAGTCCGCCTTTTGTCGCACATTTCATTTAATTAAATATAAACCAGTCACAATCTCCATTATAAAGTTGTAATCACGCAAAAAGTCTAAATTCAATCGTTCTCCGTAGAAGGCAACCAGAAAGAAACATTGTAAGAAGCCGAGGCGAACATCATCATTTTAGGATTAAACTGTATGCATTGTACGGGCAACGGATCTGCGCTCCACACCTTCACTTTGTCACCGGTCTCCGCGTTCCATACGTGTATGCATCCATCAGCTGCGCCACTGAAGACAAACTGTGAATCTGGACATAGTGATGCTTCAATTGGATCATTCTTGCTCACATGACCTGTAAATCTCTTAAGTTGGTTTCCGTGGAAAGCGTCTATGAGATATATTTTTGATCTATTTGTAGCGATTAGTACTTTTTTTCCATCATGCGTGAATTTTAGCCCAGTCCAATCGCAATCTTCCGGTTCCATCTCGAAAGTATTGAATGGTCCTTTTCCATAATTACGCAAGTCGTACAGTCTTATATCCTGTGAATTGACCCCCGCTGCGAATATGAGACCGAAGGGGTCGTAAGCAGCGACCGGCCATCCGGACGGTATGTGCATTAGTCCTTGGAATTGAGGAGAGCGGAGGTCCCATAGACGTAACGTATGATCTAGCGAGCCTGAGAGGAAAGAGTCATCTGCGGGCGAAGGGCACAGCGTGACCACCTTACCCGTGTGGCCAGAAAAATAACTGATGTATTTCTTATCGTGAAGCGATAGATATCGAATCACATTGTCCACTTTCGTAGAGGTGTGTATTGCTGTATTCTTGGTGTTTGTGAAGCGGATAAGGCCTGCGCCATACTTCATACTGTTGACGGTACTGATCTGAGCACCCTGAACGCAATCGTAGATGACGACCTGGTCGTCCTCGCTGCTGACGAGCGTCTCACCGCTTGGAGAGAAGTCTATGCTGTCTATCTTGTCAGTGTTCCTCCTGAACACTTTGATAACTTTAAAACTCTCGACTAGCTTCGTGTCGATCTTCATTTTTTACGCAAAGACGGTTGAAGTGTTTCACTATCATTATCACAATCACACGATTTTTATGAAAGCAGCATTTACCAAAATAAAGGTGTTTGTCACATTTATGTGTTTGTTGTGTTTTCAGAGAAATGTCAAAAAGACAGTTACTAGTAATGTTGCCGTAAAACAATATTGAATTTATTTCATGATTGGGTTATAGGTAAATATGTTTACGATTTCGGTCATGCATGAGATCATGAAAACACCCTACCTACCGTACATAATATGCAATTTCCTTAGAAGAAGTCCAAGTCATTTATGTCATGAAAGATTTGGATGACCATCTCTTTTGAGCCATCTTCACGCTGCCTTTGCAATAATGTTATTCTTTACAAGAAAGGCCAGCTAGAGTGAAGAGGGGGCATACATAAACCCATTTACGGGATTTGTTTGCCGCGTCCGTCGTCGTAAATAAAATGTATATATTTTTTAGATTCTCGCTATACGAGAAGAAAACAACAGACATTAGAAGTACAACAGAAAAGGCTATATACTTTAATTAGTTTTGCCTGTCCCGAAAAGGGACGAATAAATATAAAAAAAATAAAATAAAACAACAACAACTGAACCTGCCCAGTTGTAGTGACACTGACGTTTGACTGTTGACAGTACGCAGCCTTGCCTTGGCATGGTTATATATTACCTATTTTTATGCATTTCTCAATTTCGGAATTCCCGTCTCCGATCAAAGAGAAGGAGTATTGTAATCCCTGTTCTCGTTTTCAAATTGTATCTGATGATAGGCATTCGAAGATGCAATTCCAAGGCGTAAAATCTAAGCAGCTGCTGGCCTACGTCCATGGCACCGTGACTTTCTGCAGCGTTTGCCTAAAGACCGAGAATGAAGCGAAACTTGAGCCGAACCGCCGGCAGGAAATGTTGGGCGCCCCTTTCTCGAGTCCTGAGTCTTCATGGCTGTGTAGTTGGTGCGAGATGCGCTGCAGGTCCTTCGAGCGGCTGCGGAAGAAAGCGCAGAGCGCTCTCGGCTGGCTGCACCATATACGATCTACACCTCATCTTGTACAGGTGAGTAATCGAGCTAGATGCCTTACCTATCAACTTACTAAAAAAAATCTACACAGGATGTATAAAGACGTACATACAGTTACAGTTTCATCAGGGCATTCCCCAAATCACTAGGACTCGAACCCAGCCACCCATACGGGATTGCATAAAAAACAATTCGGTTGAGGTATAGTTCATGGCAGGTTTGATAGCAAATTGCTGGTAGTTATATCCTGTAGTTTAGGATGCTAGAAGAATATTACCTAGTGAAAGAATTAGCCCGAGGAGATCAATACTTTTCGAGAATTTTTTTTTTTTTAATTTTAATTCACCACCCCGACATAACCTGTTAGTATGGATATTCCCTAGAGTGTTTTATAAGCCGGAGGCGCGGAGGGAGTGCAGCCCCCGTCCGCTGTAACAAAGCGCAGGCGCCCGCAGCTGCGGAGGCGAGCATGGGTGCCTGCGCTTTGTTACGCAAGGACGCAGATTGCCTATGCTTATTATATTTACAGAATAACACGGACAGTTACTGGTCAGCGATGCAAGAAATTAAGCATGATGGATGCAACATAACAGAAGTTCTCTTCACTTCATATATAAACCCAGAAATACAAGAGGAAGAATTCGGGAAAGTAGAAATAGATGCAGAGGAAGTTATTAAAGAAGAAATTGGCATAGAGGAATACATCAAACAAGAAACACATTTATATCAGAAGACAGAAATCCAGGAAGATAATGTTTTAGGTAGGTCTATTCACGGGATAAGGAATAGGCTGGAAAGGCCGTGGAAGGGCCGTACTGTACAGAAACTGTGATGACTATTTTTAACTGACTTCAAAAAGAGGAGAATGTTCCCAATTATTCAGAGTTTTTTAAAGAGATAATTCTCCACCACTCGGATCCATTTCGATGATTCTTTTTTAAAGGGGATACCTTAGGAGTGGTCCCATAAAATTTGGTCAAGTTCTGATGATAGGCTCCACGAGAAAATCATCAAACTCTTAAATTTGCATAAGCATTTGTACCGTGTGGGGCCGGTACTTTAAAAGAATTGCCCCACTGCATCTCTCCCCGTGTATGTCGTAAAAAGCGACTAAGGGATATGACTCCCTTCTTATAATATTACTAGGTGGTAAGGTGGTAGGGTTTAATCCGCCCGAGTTGGTACGACCGCACTGAATGAAAGGTCGGTCGAAACGGCTATGTAAATAGTTTGTGTTTTCCGTTCAGTTCCGTGTAGCCGGCACGACCGAAGGTAAGCACTGACGTGGCACCAAGTTCACCCAGTGTTATGGGCTGACATCACGGATGTTGTAGGTGATGTAGCCAACCGTGTCAGTTTCCATAAAAAAAGAAAACATGTGCATGACAAATGGGCGACTAATTCTTTACTATGCCAACCCGATTTTGATGATTCTTTTAATTTTGGAAGAAGGTAGTTCAGGTCAGGGATGTTGCGGATATTCACATCCGCATCCGTAAATGCGGAGCATCCGCATTGATTTTGACATCCGCATCTGCATTAAATCGATGCGGAACTCATGCGGATGCGGATGTAGTGCAGGTTGAGACTTGAATGAAATTGGGCGGAGTCCGCGAGTGGCGCGCGCTGCAATTGACCAATAGGAAGGGAATATGCTGTGCGACGGTGCAGTGCAGTGCTGACGACTTTGTTTTCCATTATTATTGCGTCATTTCATTCCATCACGTTTCGTGTATGCATGCGTGTCTAAACACGCGCGACGACGCGTCTTCTAAGTTGAAAAGGCAGCCAAATTACTTTTCATTAAATACAATAGCCCAATCTTGAAATTTTCTTACTAAAAATTGATTGATCAATAAAATATATTAAAAGCATAATCTCTTTTATTAAAGGTCTTAAACTAACCGGCTCTTCAAGCAATCTTGTTAACATCCGCATCCGCATCCGCATCCGCGGATGTGAGCGTCCAAAAATCCGCATCTGCATCCGTATCCGCGGATGTCAAATAAATCGCATCCGCAACATCCCTGGTTCAGGTGTTGGAGTAGGTTTTTTTACAAAAAAGTACAGTACAGGAAATCTAAAAAAGTAGTCGCTTGGGTCCCTCTCTGTGATACAAAAGAAATCTTGTCCGGTTGTTGTTAGTTGTAAAACATTGAAAGTTTAATTCTACACTTTTCCAGGAACTTCTCCACAACTGGAACCGGAGCTGAGCGATGACAACGATGACAACTCCAGAGGATGCTTCTCGACTACATTCCCCACAGACACCCAACCGGAGCGCACCGCTTCTTCCACGGAGGTTATTATTTAAGACTCCTATCAAACCAACCGGTTCTGTAGGTCTTTTATTCACAGAACCGGGAAAATTTGGAACGCACTCCCTTCCCATCTATTTCGTCCCAAGTACAGCCTGGGGTTTTTCAAAAGGGGCGTAAAAAGGCTCCCTGTGCATCACAGAATGTCCATGGGCATCGTTAAAACACCTACTTGTAGGTGAAACAATGCCACATGTCGTGATATCCATAAAAAAATACTAAAAAATTGCATGTAGCTTTGTTAGAGATTATGATAGGGTTCTATGTAGGTACTAACCCCACGCTGAATGAATTATGATATTATATAATTTCTTGTGAAATATTCAAACTGCTGTAGTTTTTCGGTAATATTGATTTATTGAATAAATTATCCATACTATTTTTTTTGTCTTTTTTTTTTCATTGTATACTTTCAGAAATAGAGGGGGACACTGATACAATTTTTGCACTTTTTCAAAAATTTCGAATTTAAAATTTTATTTTAAAATTTTGAAAAAAAATATTTCGATCCTTTTCCGTCGATGCCTCACTTACCGTTTAAAAAAAATATTAGTATTATTTCTACGTTACATGCGGCCCTCCTGTGGGGACCATTAAATATCGAGTTTATGCAAAATAGTATTGTTTAATTTTGTAACAAATTTCAACATGGTACGATCAACATTTAGAAGTTATGACCATGTGACAAACAGGCGGATGGATACATGAGTCGGACCATTTAAACGTATCGCTACCTGTGCTACTGAACACCTACTGAAGTGTCAAATTCATTTTAAACTGTGGCAACACTAAACAACTCTATAATTCTAATAGTGGCAACATTGACAGTTCAGAAGCAACCACAAGCAGCTCTGTGAAATGGTGAAACTTTAAGACAATTTTCAAGGTAAATCCTCAACATTCTATATCTATAAAGTATTTAGATTATTAGATTGCATCATATTGAGTTCAGAACAGTAGAAATTATAAATAAATGTCACTCCACTTTATCAACATAACGTAAATCCAGTACATGGTCACAGTGTAGTGTGAGTCACAGCAAAAACTACTTTTTTCCTTTTATGACGAGAATACTTATTACTGTACAAAACGATTTATTGTCTTTACACATGAGAAAGGCCATTAATTAGTGCTATTTATAAAGTTGATGGGTAATTAATTTCTTTTTTACAGCTCATCTAAATTTTGTAGTGTGAGTCACAATGTAGTGTGAGTCACCGTTATGATAGATATTTAAGGGAACGTACCCATGCTACGTGACCGATTATAGGACTGAAAATGGAATAAAATAATATTGAAATGTTTATTAATAAGATTGGTTTTGTGTGTCTCTGCGTTTTTTATCTTTTTGGGCTATATTTTGAAATACCATGTGACAGGGTGAATGTGACACAGCGCGGTATTTTGACACGTAGTATGGGTGCGTTCCCTAAACAGATTTTATATAAGGAAACCTATGTTTTTTTATAGATGGGGAAAACAGCTGCCCAAAGAAAAAAAGAACAAAGAGAAAGACTGAAGGCGAGTGGTCGTTATGAAGAATTTAGACGTAAGGAAACTCAAAAACAGAATGTTAGTCGCCGGAAGAAAAAGCTTGAGTGTAACATACTAGAAAAAGAAAGAATGCGTCAAAAGAAGAAAGAAGATATGAGAAAGTATAGAATAAAAATTAAACAAAAGCAGTCGGATACTATTTAATTAAATATAAGTAAATTAGATTAGTAAGAAAATAAATAAAAAAATTTAATAAAGTTGTCAATGGGTTAATAAAATTGAGGTACTAATCGTACCTAGTGAAGTAAGATAACAAGTTTTCAGTTTTTAAAGGACGAGATATTGTAATATAAAGTGACGGTAGTGTGAGTCACATTTGAGCCTGTAGTGTGAGTCACATATAGTTTCCATAATAAATATTTAAATTTTAATACAATGTTTTATTATTCGTAATTTTCTAAAAGCTAAACTCGTATTATCATCAAATACACAAAAGTGTAGTGTATGGATCCAAATGAGGAAGAATTTCAAGATCCAATGATGGTCCTGAATTTGATTTCCTTTCTGGTAGTGTGATTCACAACAGCTAATATTCTGAATTTTCTCACTCAATATATTGCTAGAAAGTGTGGAACTAAGCTTGCGATGGCTTCACCGAACATATCCGGGCCCATCGGCAGTAGAGGAGGGTGTTAATCGAGGTCGGGACTAGTGAGTGGCCACTCTAAATTTCCCGCGCATGCTTCACGTTTCGGCTCGCATCAAGCCCTCGTCAGCTAGAAACCACCAGTCCCGCTCTCGACCTCCCTCTCTCTACCTATCCATATTCTGTAGGATGCTTCCAGTGACGTTTTCGAAGCTCTCTCTATGTATGAGCTTAGCGTCGATCTTGGCAGCCCTAGATTCTTGAAGAGACTGTAGAGCGACTTCGCTGGTAGCTCGCATAAATCTTTTGTATACGGAAAAAATACATTATCTATTAACATTTAAATTCAAAAACATAAATGCAAATATATTAACTTCTATGTTATATATAACTTATAAGCAGACATCGGAATCCGCGGGGCACGAATACGACCTTGTTAGGGATTGACTACGGCGATCAATAAACAATCGACACTGTTATCGATACTCATATTTATTTGTTTATTGTATTTTATTCATGTCATATTTCAGACCTGAATACTTATATACCTACAGTACTTATATAAACATGTATACTTTATGTTAACGATTAAGTAAATATAATACATATTTATATAAGGTCTTTCAAAATTAGTTCATAGTACGCTAAGGGGGGGTTCTGTATCATATAGGGAGTAAAACCTATATAAAGATTTTTGGACCTTGGGCTTTTTTTAAGTAAATTTTTTTTTTATGTGGGTATTTAAATAAAAAAATAGGTGGTTGATTTTTATAACCTAATCGATTCAGTTTCATAACAGTAACAAAAAAGTCTTCATGACCATTATGATGTAACACGTGTAAGTTGGTAAAAAAAATTCAATTCTTTCTATTCCATACTAATAAAACTAAAATTGTGGTTTTTCACAATTTCTGAAAGAAATAGATATACGTGTTGGAAGACTTTTTTGTTCCTAGCACGAAACCGAAACGATTAAGAAAAATTTTTTTTTTACATTTAACATTAAAAAAAAAAATTGTGAAAAAAAAAATTCTTTGTTTTTCAAAAGTGATCTATTTCCGATACAGAACCGCCCCTTAGCTTACTATGAACTAATTTTGTAAGACCTATTTTTTTGGACCTTGGCCTTTTTTTTTGTAAAATATTTTTTTATGTGTTTAAATAAAAAAATAGGTGGTTGATTTTTATAGCCTAATCGATTCAGTTTCATAACAGTAACAAAAAAGTCTTCATTATCATTATGATGTAACACGTGTAAGTTGGTAAAAAAAATCAAATTCTTTCTATTCCATACTAATAAAACTAATATTGTGGTTTGAACAGATTTGTATTGTACCTACAAAGTAAATACAACATTTGTTTATTATATCTTATTTTCTATAGAAATACTCTTAGTTTTAATAATCGACATTATTTCATATTATTCTAAAATAACGATCGATTTTCGATATTTGTGGATACATTGTCCCATCACTAAACAACCTTGAATCATTCGTGCCCCGCGGATTCCGATGTATGCTTATAAGGCTATAAAGTTGGAATGTATTCTCACATGTAGTGTGAGTCACGCATGGACAGACCCAATTCATAAAATTATCGATAACAACTATGTGACTAATAATACATTTTTTTCGGAAACTGGCGACACTCTAAAAGTCACTTTCCTTCATCTTGCAAAAAAAACTTAAGTAATATAAGTACACTACTACTACCTACTAATATAAGGAATTCTACATGAAAATTATACATAAATTCGTCATGGTTTTTTTTTATTTTCCTTACATCCAAACTTAAAACTTTGTAAGTATTCAGTTAGCCCAGTCTGATCATGGCTGGGAAATCTTTTAAAATATCTAATGATATAGTTGGACGCTTGATTTTTCTTTATCGTCAGGAACGACCGAGCGCGCTTGCCGAGATGTTGCAACAGCCATTTAAGGCGCCAGTCCTAACTTCTGCGACAGAAAATGTAAGAATTGACGAGCGGATGAGAGCGCCCGAACGTCAACTTGTATGCTCCGGGACTGGTGAACCGACGGAGATTGAGAGCACAATGTTCACACTCGGTGGGCGTGTGATTGCTCCTATCTGCGCCCAGGCCAAGGCTAACGCAAGACTAAATGTGGCTAGTGGTCGGGAAGACTATAAACTGAGTGAGTGGGTGTACAGTACATTGTTGTATTATTCATTCATATAATTTTGTCAGCCTCGGTAGCTCAGCGGTGCGGTCGGTCGACCGTCAGATCATAAGCACACCTGGGCGCGGTCAGTGGATGAATGGGTGACCGCTCGACCGTTGGAGGCTGACCGTGGTTCGGTTCCACTTAATACTGTAGGTCCCTTCCCTGCCTTCTTACCGTACTAGGTGGTAGGGGTGTTTTCCGTCCAGTTCAGTGTAGCCGGCGCAACGGAAGGGAAGCACTGACATGGCACCTAGTTCATCAAGGTGTTATGGGCTGACATTACGGATGCAGTAGATGATGAAGCCAACTTTGTTAGTTCCCATAAAAAAAAAAAAATTTTATGTTAGTATGTACTTGCTTTTTCGTTCTTCATTAAGTGCCATTTTGGGCCTATGTAGGCCTTCCGGCACGCATGTGCGTGATATTTCTTCTTTCTTCAATTTTCATCTACCATCAGTCGGATGTGTTGAGTCAGGGCCGTTTGCTTTGGGGCCGTTATTTCATGTCAACTGATGTCTAACTGTATTACAAAATCCATATTGTTGTTTAACCAATATAGGTGTTTGTCTTAGCAGAAGAAAAAGAGCTGCGTGGTTAGCGGCATAGCACAGGGATACATGCCACACAATTCACATTAGGTAAATGGGTTCCTTACCGGTAGTCAAAACATTCATAACCTGTGTAGTCCACGCGAACGAAGTCGCAAGCACAGCTAGTTATGTAATATTTTGGGGTAATTCGCATATTTTGCAACAATAAAGACGAGAGCCCCCCCCCCCCCCCCCCCCCCCTAATTTCAAATGACGTAATATATGGACGGCCACTTTCGTGTATTTATGGACGGCCCCTTTCGTGTATTCGTTAAGTTTAAGTCGAGTTTCAAGTTGTGGCTACGGAGGAGGTGACTATTTACGTTCTTGCCTCGACAGAGCCCGGCGACACGACTATAACTCTGGACGAGAACGACTGCGTCATGAACATAGTGGCGGACGTGCTCGAGGGACGCGTCGGGCTGATCACGCTGTCCGAGGAGGAGCGACGCGCTGAGCACGCCCAGGTGTTGCGCACGGGCCGCTACCAGCAGGCGCGACATACGTGCGAGCCGTGCGGATTAGGCTACCAGAACAAGCATTCATACAGCGTTCACATGAATCAGCACGTTGAGGTAAGAAGATTTTGAACCTGATGCCTCTAATTTTTTTTCTTTCCTTTTTATACTGCCAGTAGGCGAGTATGGATTCAAGTCTTGCACGGAGATTGCTCATTAGCAAACCCATTTGATTATACACAACCAATGATATTTTAGGAAAGATAGGTTATCTATATGACATTCAGTGCTCACACATGACACGTCCTTGAAAAGTTGAGAGGAAGAACTAAAAGTGATGCGCCGACTCGAATAGTCTTATTCCAATTTATTAGAATTAGTGCAAGATCTCATTACACACGACGGCATTTTCGATGTGTCAGCGGCTCTTGGTTAGCGGTCCGAACGCGTGCGTAGTTGGCGGGCGACTAACTTCAGACAGGACTGTGGTCTTGTATTTAATGTGCCGCTTGGGAGCTCAGATAACCTATCTACCTCCTTTTAACTTATAATATCATTGTACACAACCATCTATGTTGTTTATAAGGTCTTACGGCCCTCTCCTCTTCAGTCTGATGAATGTTCTTTCCGTTGACATCAGTCTTATGGTCAGCTCCTTCGGATGCTTGTTTTGCCTGCTCGCCTCCTTCCGTTCCCACCGGGACGGGAGCTTCAGCACTCGCCGGAGATTCCGGCGCGACCGCGCTAACAGTCGCGGGAGGTTGCTCTCAATTGTAACAAGCTAAAAAACGACGTTAGGCTCGGCCGAAGTGGATAGATACGCAGGGCGTTGGTTATCGCGTTGGCGGCTCAAGCCAGAGACCCAGGTTCAAATCCTGTTCGGTATGTATTTTTTCTAATGATTTTCGATTTGCAATTTTCTAATTAAAAATATATATAAAGTGAGTACGTGCGTAGTACTAACATAAACATAAAATATTATTAAAAACCTCAAGTCAACTTCTAGTGTCCGATACCAAATACGACTTTGGTGACGACAGCATAAGGTTTAATGTTGAACCGTGCAAGTTGACTGATCGCAAAAATTATGCGACATCACATCATTCATGAAGGTGCAATAGATTGAAAATTTTGAGATAATTGAAAATTTGGAAAATTTGGGGTGTAGTTGGTTATCACGTTGGCGGCTCAAGCCAGAGACCCAGGTTCAAATCCTGGTCAGGATGTAGTTTTTCCAATGATTTTCGATTTGCATTTTTCTAATTAAAAATATACGCACGGCGTATTCAATATGAGTTGGCCACACTAGATTACGACACGGAAGAGCACGGCTCGTCGCTACCGGACGCCGGCTGACGGAGATCTCATAGTATTTTCCATCAAAATTTTAATACCCGCGAGATTTGAATGATCAGTGATCAACCACTCTCACTGACAATGACGAAACACTGAAACGAGATTCCATTGATTTGGACGCAATAGCCTAAAATTTATAAGAGCCCTCTTATGGGAGAGCGCCATGAAAAGGGGCGTGAATAGGCAGGCACCTGTCAGGTTGGAATGTCATTCGCAACCCAAAAAAAAAAAATCTCGCATCCATCAACCAAGAAACACTTCAAGACATCTGCCTAAAGTAAGGCACTGATTGCCGACGATCCACATTTAGGCCAGGAAACCGATTTTCAAAAATGAGTTTTTACCTCACGTTTTTTGTCATACATTGCTTTTATTTGCAAATAAAATCGGCCTTTTTTCGGACCTTATATCTCGACAGCGATTGAGAATTGGTAAAAAGTGTATAATATCAAAGTTGTAGAGAATTTTATCACCTCTTATTCCGTAATTGAACAGTTTTTCCTATGATGCACCGTTTTCGAGATATAAGCGAAAAACCGAAAAATGGGACATTCTTTGTGCCCTGGACGCACCCCCCCAGTGGGACTTTTAGTATGTTTACCTCCTAACTAGTCAGAACAAACTTCCGAAGTCAAACTCTCTGCTTTCGAGCTTTCCGGCTACACCCCTTATTTGAGCACTCATTTACTACGCTAATAATAAAAGAAATTAAAATGTGATTCTCTACAGGCTTGTCCTCATCATGTTCGCAGAGAAAATGTCGCGCGCATCGTTGCGCCGTGTGTACCACGTACCACGCGAGCGCAGCGCAACTGCAGAGGCACACGTCCGAGCACTACACGCGATACTACTGCGGCGCTTGCTCGAGCATGTTCCGTCGCCACGCAGCGCTCGTCAACCATTATTTCTCTGAACACATGAGCGTCAATTTCACCTGCAAATACTGCGACACGATTTCCCGGTGGGTTTTTTTAGGTTTCCGTGTTGGGTACGGGACCCTATTACTAAGCCTACGCCGTCTATCTGTCTGTATGTCCGTCTGTCCGAGGGCTGTATCTCTTGAACCGTAATAGGTAGCCCGTTGAAATTTTCACAGAATATGTGTTTTTATGGCCGATATAACAACAAATAAGAAAAAGTAAAAAATCACAGGGGTTCCATAGAAGAAACCAAAAAGTGTATGCGCGCGCGCCATCTACCGAATAGATTATGAAGCATTTTAACTAATCATGACATTTAACTAATAGGAAGCATTTCATTACACGCCATAGATGGCGTGAGTGGCGCTAGCCATGGCATGGCGATACGGAACCCTTGGTGCGCCAGTTCGACTCGCACTTGGCCGGTTTTTTATTATACTTTTTTACATACGTTATGAAATAAATTTAACTCCTTTTTAGGAGCGTTATGAAAAAAACATAAGCGTTGTCCCTGTCGCACGAACTTGCACATCTCTGCGCGACAGGGACGACGTTCAAGTTCAACAACCGGATTTACTCTTTCTAAAGCTCGACACACTTTATTTGCTGCCGGGAACTGTACGCGAGTTGGAAATTATTAAATATAATTATCTCCCTATAATAAGTGTCTCCCGACATAAGGACCTTAACAGGACACTGCAGACTAAACAAACACCTATACCGAATGGGACTTAGCAACACACCGGTACGCAGGTTCTGTATAAAAGAGGATGAACTCCCATACACATCCTTTGTGAATGTGAAGTGCTCATTCACAGTAGAAGCCGCATTTTTGGGGGTTATATTTCTAACCCATGCCAAATACAGGCACTCAACCCTAAGAATATAATTCGGTTCGTAGCGAAAATCGAACTTGGGGGTGAGCTATAAACTTTTCATATAGTGCCACCAGGAAGTTATGATGCGTGGGAAATATGCGCTGTCTGCATTCCTAAGAAGGGACGTGAACTTTCGGTCGAAAGTTCACGTCCCTTCTTAGGAATGCAGACAGTTGCGCATATTTCCCACGCATCATAACTTCCTGGTGGCACTGTAGATCACGATAGATCTTCCTAGATCGCAGTTACAACAGGGCTCAGAGGCCCTAACTCCTCACATTTTAAATAAGTGTCTCTACCGTCGTGGCTAACTATGAGATATCTGTGCTCGTACGAACAGGAAGCCGTTCCAACTGAGAGCTAAACATATGGCAAGACACCTGAAAGAGAAGAGCGTCGCGTGCCCCACTTGCCACACGGTGCTCTCCTCGGAGTCAGTCCTGCAGCAGCATATGAGGTATTGCCATTACTATCACCGACCTGTTACTGTCCACTAGGGTTGCCAGATGGTCCACGTAAAAAACGGGACTTTTCATCAAAGGGAAATCCTTTTGAAGGTACTGGTATCTACACGGACACCTTTTTGTGTCCGTGGTCAGATCAATCTAACTATCCAGTCTGACCACGGATACTGACCCATCCTAACCTAGCATAACCTATTATATGAATGAATTATGAATGTAACGACGATTTTACAAATAAGACCCTTACAAAAAAACCTGCCACACGCATAAAAAAATTACGTAACTAAAAAAAGACATTAGGACGGACAATATTGGTCCGTTCTCGACGGATCTCTGAAAAGTAATCGCCTGTTGCATTTATTTTGTAAAATTGTATGTAACCAAACAACCAAAGGAATTCCATACAGCCTGTGACAAGACAAGTCCAATCTCACTTTCAGTATTACTTTCACTTACATTACTTACAAAAAAGTGTAAGTAATTGACCATGTGACTTACACAATTAATTACGTAAGTAATTGTGTAAGTTACATTAATTACTTACGCGGCGCATCCCTTATAACATTGTTACCAACATTATATTTATGCTGCTCTCAGTTGTCAAAACAAGCGAAGCGAAGCGCCATCTATTATGTCATAATTTAACTGTATTTTGTTTCATAATTCGTATAATATATGAAATAAACTAATAAAAATACTGAAACTAAACTAAAAGAAATACTGAAAGGTTTTGCTCAGGAGGACATGGAACAAGGCTTCAAACTTCACGCCTTAAACCTAGAAATGCAGAATGATTGGCTAACAGTGGGTGACTTCTGCATCCCTCCTGCATTGAAGTGGAAATCCATAATATACAACTGGTCCCCTGAGCTGCTTAAGTTCTACTTAAATGCATTCCAGCTTACTCTCCCCGACCCGAGTAACCTAGTTAGATGGGGGAAATCTACAAATAAACTATGCCCGTCATGTAAGGAGTTCGTAGGCACGGCCAAAAATTTGTTATGCGGATGCAAAATACTACTTGAGCGAGGCCAGTATTCCTACCGTCATGATAAAGTCCTCCAAATCATCAGAGAGGCCATCAACCTGTCAATTGCACGGACCAGGAAAGGGCAAACCAGTAGCGGCTTCCAGAAGGTCAACTTTGTGAAACCTGGAGCCAATAAGCTGCCCAAAGATAGGACTAAACCTTCTTCAATTTTGGGAGCAGCAAAGGATTGGGAATTGTTGATGGACACACATGAGAAGCATTACCAAATGCCTTCGGAAATCTGTACCACAGCATTAAGACCGGATATACTCATATTCTCAAAAGCGACAAAGCATGTAGTACTTATTGAACTTACAGTTCCATGGGAAAGTAACATACCGAAGGACCACAACATCAAACTTAACAAGTACTGCAACTTAGTAGACCGGATTGTGAGAAACGGATTCAAGACTGATCTCTTCGCTGTGGAAGTCGGAGCAAGGGGACTACCAGCGAAGTCGCTCTACAGTCTCTTCAAGAATCTAGGGCTCCCAAGATCGACGCTAAGCTCATATATGGAGAGAGCTTCGAAAACGTCACTGGAAGCATCCTACAGTATATGGATAGGTAGAGAGAGGGAGGTCGAGAGCGGGACTGGTGGTTTCCCCGCGTCCTAGTCAACGCAGACTAGCTGACGAGGGCTTGAAGCGAGCCGAAACGTGAAGCATGCGCGGGAAATTTAGAGTGGCCACTCGCTAGTCCCGGCCTCGATTAATACCCTCCTCTACTGCCGATGGGCCCGGATATGTTCGGTGAAGCCACCAAGCATACATACGGGAGACGCAACGCTACTGCGTTTGTATCGGAGCACGGCTAGCCAAAAATCCCTACTACTACGAAAATCGAAATCGCAATTTAATCTTTTATGACGTGACTTGTCTATCTCCGTTACCCATATCGCGCCCTGCGATATGGAGAGAGACAGAGCGAGCAAGGCCAGCGACAGGTTTGTTATCGCTGGCTCGGCTCGGGTATCTGGTAGTAAGAGCCGACCGTCCGACCAATCGGAAGCCTTGCTTGACGGCAACTTGACGGGATCACTACGAATGCCAGTCTGACGGACGATGATGGTGCGGTATATTTGTGAATTTTGAAATTGTTATTTGTAATATTATTTCAAATAGTTTTTACTGAACGAATATTATTGTTTGAATCCAAAAAAAAAATATTGAAAAATTAAACCAGACTGTTGTTCTAATATTTTTGAAAAGTTGTACTAATAATCAGTGATAGGAATAAGTAGGGCTTATTTACCTAAACTTCGAGGAACAGAGTAAAAGATTGGAGTCTTCCTTAAAACAAAATTTTTTTCCGGTTTAATAATATTCATGGTGTTTTAATCTCGCGATTTAAAAAAAGTGGCCGCCATTTTGAACTTTTTAGTTACTGGACCGATTGCTTTCAAAATCGATATCTGGGTGTATGTGTGGGCTCTGATTACGAATCTGTAGTAAAAATTTAAAAAAAGTGGCCGCCATTTTGAACTTTTTAGATAGTGGACCGATTGCTTTCAAAATCGATATCTGGGTGTATGTGTGGGCTCTGAATACGAATCTGTAGTCAAAATTTAAAAAAAGTGGCCGCCATTTTGAACTTTTTAGTTACTGGACCGATTGCTTTCAAAATCGATATCTGGGTGTCTGTGTGGGCTCTGAATACGAATCCGTTGTCAAAATGTAAAAAAAGTGGCCGCCATTTTGAACTTTTTAGTTACTGTACCGATTGCTTTCAAAATCGATATCTGGGTGTATGTGTGGGCTCTGAATACGAATCTGTAGTAAAAATAAAAAAAAAGTGGCCGCCATTTTGAACTTTTTAGTTACTGGACCGATTGCTTTCAAAATCGATATCTGGGTGTATGTGTGGGCTCTGAATACGAATCTGTAGTCAAAATTAAAAAAAAGTGGCTGCCATTTTGAACTTTTTAGTTACTGGACCGATTGCTTTCAAAATCGATATCTGGGTGTCTGTGTGGGCTCTGAATACGAATCCGTTGTCAAAATGTAAAAAAAGTGGCCGCCATTTTGAACTTTTTAGTTACTGGACCGATTGCTTTCAAAATCGATATCTGGGTGTCTGTGTGGGCTCTGAATACGAATCCGTTGTCAAAATGTAAAAAAAGTGGCCGCAATTTTGAACTTTTTAGTTACTGGACCGATTGCTTTCAAAATCGATATCTGGGTGTATGTGTGGGCTCTGAATACGAAACTGTAGTAAAAATTTCAAAAAAGGGGCCGCCATTTTGAACTTTTTAGTTACTGGACCGATTGCTTTCAAAATCGATATCTGGGTGTCTGTGTGGGCTCTGAATACGAATCCGTTGTCAAAATGTAAAAAAAGTGGCCGCAATTTTGAACTTTTTAGTTACTGGACCGATTGCTTTCAAAATCGATATCTGGGTGTATGTGTGGGCTCTGAATACGAATCTGTAGTAAAAATTTCAAAAAAGGGGCCGCCATTTTGAACTTTTTAGTTACTGGACCGATTGCTTTCAAAATCGCTATCTGGGTGTATGTGTGGGCTCTGAATACGAATCCGTTGTCAAAATGTGAAAAAAGTGGCCGCCATTTTGAACTTTTTAGTTACTGGACCGATTGCTTTCAAAATCGATATCTGGGTGTCTGTGTGGGCTCTGAATACGAATCCGTTGTCAAAATGTAAAAAAAGTGGCCGCCATTTTGAACTTTTTAGTTACTGGACCGATTGCTTTCAAAATCGATATCTGGGTGTATGTGTGGGCTCTGAATACGAATCTGTAGTAAAAATTTAAAAAAAGTAGCCGCCATTTTGAACTTTTTAGTTACTGGACCGATTGCTTTCAATATCGCTATCTGGGTGTATGTGTGGGCTCTGAATACGAATCTGTAGTCAAAATTAAAAAAAAGTGGCCGCCATTTTGAACTTTTTAGTTACTGGACCGATTGCTTTCAAAATCGATATCTGGGTGTCTGTGTGGGCTCTGAATACGAATCCGTTGTCAAAATTTTATAAAAGTGGCCGCCATTTTGAACATTTTAGTTACTGGACCGATTGCTTTCAAAATCGATATCTGGGTGTCCGTGTGGGCTCTGAATACGAATCCGTTGTCAAAATTTAAAAAAACTGGCCGCCATTTTGAACTTTTTAGTTACTGGACCGATTGCTTTCAAAATCGATATCTGGGGATATCTTTCGTCAGCCTCGGTAGCTCAGTGGCGCGGTTGGTTAGTCAACTGTTATTAAGCAACGCTGAGTGCGATCAGTGATTGGATGGGTGACCGCTCGACCGTTGGAGGCTGACCGTGGTTCGGATTCCACGTTAAACTGTAGGTCCCTACCCTTCTTACCTTACTAGGTGGTAGGGTTTATCCCGGCCGGGTTGGTACCACCGCACTGAACGAAACGTCGGTCGAAACGGCTATGTAAATAGTTCGTGTTTTCCGTCCAGTTTAGTGTAGCTGACATGAAATGAAGGGAAGCACTGACATGGCACCTAGTTCACCCTGTGTTATGGGCTGACATCACGGATGTTGTAGGTGATGTAGCCAACCGTGTCAGGTTCCATAAAAAAAAAAAAAAAAAAAAAAGTTCAAAATGGCGGTCACTTTTTTTTAATTTTGACAACGGATTCGTATTCAGAGCCCGCACGGACACCCAGATATCGATTTTGAAAGCAATCGGTCCAGTAACTAAAAAGTTCAAAATGGCGGCCACTTTTATAAAATTTTGACAACGGATTCGTATTCAGAGCCCACACAGACACCCAGATATCGATTTTGAAAGCAATCGGTCCAGTAACTAAAAAGATCAAAATGGCGGCCACGTTTTTAAATTTTGACAACGGATTCGTATTCAGAGCCCACACGGACACCCAGATATCGATTTTGAAAGCAATCGGTCCAGTAACTAAAAAGTTCAAAATGGCGGCCACTTTTATAAAATTTTGACAACGGATTCGTATTCAGAGCCCACACAGACACCCAGATATCGATTTTGAAAGCAATCGGTCCAGTAACTAAAAAGTTCAAAATGGCGGGCACTTTTTTTGAATTTTGACAACGGATTCGTATTCAGAGCCCACACAGACACTTTTATTATAAAATAACCGTCGGAGGACCTTGGTTGAAAATTTTAAAATTTTGTAGAACGGACAGACATGCATTTGTTACGGAACCCTACATTCATTTTAAAATAAATGTTAAATTTTGTAGAACGGACAGACATGCATTTGTTACGGAACCCTACATTCATTTTGCAGAATTTATTAGTAGAATGGACAGACATAAACGTGTTACGGAACCCTACTTTTATTATAAAATAACCGTCGGAGGACCTTGGTTGAAAATTTTAAAATTTAGTAGAACGGACAGACATGCATTTGTTACGGAACCCTACATTCATTTTGAAATAAATGTTAAATTTTGTAGAACAGACAGACATGCATTTGTTACGGAACCCTACATTCATTTTGCAGAACTTAGTAGAATGGACAGACATAAACCTGTTACCGAACCCTACTTAACAGTTGCACTCCGGGTGTGCCGGCAGATCCCGTGCCACTCTAACTTAACCCTTAATGCAATGACTTTAGGTTTCATTTTAAAAATGACGCTGACGCGATGTCGCGATTTCGAGTTATAAATTTTATACCCACCTAAAAAAGTGCCAAGCACCGCTAAAGAAATTTTCACTTAAAAAAAAAACAAGCAAACAAATAAACAAACAAATATACTTTCGCATTTATGATAAACAACATCGCATTTATTATAAACAACATCCCCGTATACAATAATTGATTTCAAATTTCTTTTCAGTCTGTCAAATTTGCCTATCATGTGTACGCGCCCGGTATGGCGCGCAGTCGTGCTCCTAACTCGCGGAATTATTGTATTTTTCACGTTTTAAGCGTTGTATTATCATTAAAATGACTTACCTATGAAAGATTACGCCATCTTTTGTTATTCCTGATGATCTTGAGCTCTTTCGACACGTACGAACTGCACAACTCGCCATTTTGCGTAGTGCACATATACGTGTTCTTTGTCCCCAAGTCACATGTGCACTGACGTTCGATCCCGCAGACTATTATATTGTAAGAGCATAATGCACTAAGACGCGGCTAATTTTCCCATATAATAGCGCTCGACGGTTGCCACTCCCGTATGTATGCTCGGTGGGTGAAGCCATCGTAAGCTTAGATCCACACCTTCCTTCCTTATAACTGTTTCTCGAATCTCTAGTATGCCACTTCATATAATCCGAAATCTAAAATGTATTCTACCAATAAATTATTCTACATCAATAAAATATGTATTCTACATCAATAAGTGAGTATGTTCGCAGAAAACACTACCCAGAAGACTTCAAATGGTATGAATGCCCGATATGCCACAAGAAGTGCCCCTGCGCTTACCTGCTGAAGAAGCACGTGAGCAAGCACGAACCGAACCAGAGCATTCGCATACAGTGCAAGCTCTGCCACAACACGTACGCTAACCAGCTGGGCCTGCAGAGGCACACGGAGCGCAAGCATGCAGCGGATACACAGCCACGGTAGCTCTTCCCATTGTATAAGTCTCTTCTTCTTCTTCTTCTTGATGGGCATCTTCCGCATGTAGGTCGCTCTTCTTGGACCCGTTGTGCGTATCACCCCGGCTGCTACTCCATACAGCCCAGCTCCTTCCAGAAGTCCTGCAGGCTGCCGACGTCCTTGCAGGCCTCTTGGAGTGTCCTCGGGTTTTTGAGGATGTTTGCCCGCTCGTTTGCCACCCCCTCGCACTGTAGCAGCACGTGCGATGGCGTTTCTTCAGCCCCCATGCAACCCCTGCACAGGGGGCTGTCTGTTTTACCTATAATGAATAAGTGCTTATTTAATGGGTAGTGACCACTTCTAACCCACCACCTCCCGAGCGCACCATCCTCGCGGATATAGCACTCGCAATGTGTTCTCATCGCTCGTCAAGGCAAATATCATCCGAGTCCGATGCACGCACAGGGGTTGCAGTCGACCGGCCACCCGACACGGCGGCCGTGCCAAAGACGCGCGAATACAGCGGTCCAACCCCACTCGAGGAGACCCAGCGAGGCGTTCTGGGGCTCCCCCTTCGAGCACACCGGCTCCGGACGAAGTGTCCCCATCTACTAGTCCGTCAGTCAAAGGCCCTATTGGCCAGTCACGTCACATACGGCGACTTGTCTCCCCATTGTCCCCTAACCTAAACCTCACCTAACCCCCAAGCTAAGACTCTACTTGTCACGTCAGGCGTCGTGCTCCGCTTCTTTTAGTGGCCCCAGGTGGCTTCTTTATCGTGGCCCTGGGTTCTCGGCATCTTTTCAGTGACCACCTGGGCATCTTTATTGGCGATTGAGCGTCCTAGTCTGTCAGTCTTGCGCCGGTAATGGGTAGTGACCAGTCAAAGTTCCCACCACCAATCTGATTTTACCTTTGTTCAGTTGTATTATACTGTATAAGTCTCTTCCTGTTGTATAGGGAGTGAGCAGTGCAGCCTGCACATGGCAGTCAGCTCTGCCACAACACGTACGCCAACGAGCTGGGACTGCAGAGGTACACAAAGCGCAAGCATGCCGCGGATACATCGCCACGGTAGCTCTTCCCATTGTATAAGTTTCTTCCTGTGTTTGTTTAGGAAGTGAAGAGAGGAGCCCGCACGTGCCGCGCCAGCTCTGCCACATCACGTACGCCAACGAGCTGGGACTGCAGGGGTACACGAAGCGCAAATGTATGAGAGAATGTGTTTCTTTTGTATCAGATATAAGTGCGACGAGTGTGGGAAGGGGTTCAGAGTGAAACCGGACATGAAGCGGCACATCATATGGACGCACATGAAACTCGGCGGAGCACAGTGTCCACATTGTGCAAAGGTATCCTCCTCAGGCAATCTACCGTGATGTTTTAGTGACTATCAATTCGATCGCAGAATATAAAGCCGGCCAATTGCGGACTTGTGCACCTAGGGTCCGTACCGCCACGTAATTGGCCGGTTTTTATTATTATTATTATCTTTTTTTTAAATCTTAATTTTAGTTTAGGGCTTCCGCCGTATTCGGTAATGTCGGCCCCATGGTGACTTTCAAGTTGATAGAGTTCAGAAATTAATTAAACATCCCTCAAAGTGAGAGAACTTTTAAAGAATTTTATAACTTCTTGACAGTGCGCGGAGAGTGGATCACTCAGTGCACAATGTATAGCACATACCAAGTTCATCCCATCCGTCTGTAAACTGATGACTTCTCAGGTCGATGTTCCGCGCAAACTATACGAGAACATGGAATTGGTCCTCCTCTTTCATGCAATAGCTACAATTTGGGGAATCTGTTTTACGCATTAAAAACGCACTTTTGTTTAGTGGAGTGTGACCTGACCGAAGCCTTAGAACTGTTAGTGATGTCCACTCTTGACATATGTAGGCCCACAAACCACGGTTGTTGTCTTGGTTCACTTTCCAGGCTCTTATACCAAATATCCTTTCTCTCTGATATTCCATCAAAATGCTCTTTCCATTGAGCGTAGAATATTTTCTTTATATGTGGTAGAACATCAGTGAAAAAGGGTTTACACTTCCATGCATTGTCGCATCCAACAGCACGTTTAGCCAGCCTGTCGAACTGCTCGTTTCCTGGTAAGCCAATGTGGGACGGTATCCATTGAAAAGCCACCTGTTTACCTTGCTGATTCAGTTGTTAAACAATTTAATTATCTGAATTGCTATTATTCTACTACGAGACCCTCTCGCACAACCAATCAAGTGCTGTAGGGAACTTTTAGACCGATAGCGCTGGTCTATTTTGAGGACATAAGTTAAAAAAATTCTAAACTTGCTTATTTCTTGCCTGTGGATACAGTCGTACATAAGAAGCATAATATTGCGTTTTGTGTCACATCTGTCACTTGCATTTTCAGCAATTCGAAGATTTGTGGTTGTTTTTTTTAATTCCATTCAAAACTGGCAAAATTAATCTAAACTTTAAAATAATTATGGTATCATGTCTAGGATAGCCTGCGGAGTGTGCAAACCCAGTTTGTGTCATCTTCGTCCAGTGCAAACTGACCTATGGTCAGTATGTAAAAACAGTGCCTAAAACAAAATTAGAATTGACAAAATTGTTATTTCCTATCTCAGATCACTTACATATGCCCATTAAATGAATTTGTGCCAAATTAGGGCACGCAATTTTAAGATTTTCAATTATGTTATTTTTCCAAGCTACAACAGCTTCAAAAAAATATTAGATTGATTAGAGTTTACATATTCAATTTCATCAATGCATAAAAAATGTACATTGTAAAGTTGTGTCATTTTCATGCACGAAATAAATCAATAAAACACAAAAACAGTTGTTGCGGTCAAAGCGGACGGACGCGGGCAGATGGCGGCGGGCGGGGGGCATACGCACGCACACACGTTCGTTCGGTACCTACGATTTCTTCTATGCGAAGCGGCGGCCGGTGGGTGGCTGGCGTGCCCCGTGTGTCTCGCTCGCTCGCCTCGCCCGCCGCGCCGCCCGCGCCCGCGCTCGCACTTCGTGCAAAGAAGTTTGGTATCTCCTATAGAGATAATAAATAATGCAGTGCGAATTTTGTACAAAGCCCGCGTCTGCAATCTCAATACCTACGAATGTCAATGGTCAATGTGGTCAATATTATTTTAGATTGACGCTTCGATTCGCTTCAAATTTGCATAAGTTCAAACTGACCCACCTTTCATGTCCCTAACACTATCGTGCTGAACTAATATCTCGTTTTCTGTGAGAACTAGAAACTTCGTCATGAACTTTTGTTTTGGTCATAACTCGAGAACCACTGGTGCTAGACCCATCGTGTTGGTACTCAAACTTCAGGTCTCGGTGAGATCTATCCATCTGTCACGTGAACTTTTGTTTTGGTCATAACTCGAGAACCACTGGTGCTAGACCCATCGTGTTGGTACTCAAACTTCAAGTCTCGGTGAGATCTATCCATCTCTCACGTGAACTTTTGTTTTGGTCATAACCCGAGAACCACTGGTGCTAGACCCATCGTGTTGGTACTCAAACTTCATGTCTCGGTGAGATCTATCCATCTCTCACGTGAACTTTTGTTTTGGTCATAACTCGAGAACCACTGGTGCTAGACCCATCGTGTTGGTACTCAAACTTCATGTCTCGGTGAGATCTATCCATCTCTCACGTGAACTTTTGTTTTGGTCATAACTCGAGAACCACTGGTGCTAGACCCATCGTGTTGGTACTCAAACTTCAAGTCTCGGTGAGATCTATCCATCTTTCACGTGAACTTTTGTTTTGGTCATAACTCGAGAACCACTGGTGCTAGACCCATCGTGTTGGTACTCAAACTTCAAGTCTCGGTGAGATCTATCCATCTCTCACGTGAACTTTTGTTTTGGTCATAACTCGAGAACCACTGGTGCTAGACCCATCATGTTGCTACTCAAACTTCAGGTCTCGGTGAGATCTATCCATCTGTCACGTGAACTTTTGTTTTGGTCATAACTCGAGAATCACTACTGGTGCTAGACCCATCGTGTTGGTACTCAAACTTCAGGTCTCGGTGAGATCTATCCATCTGTCACGTGAACTTTTGTTTTGGTCATAACTCGAAAACCACTGGTGCTAGACCCATCGTGTTGCTACTCAAACTTCAGGTCTCGGTGAGATCTATCCATCTGTCACGTGAACTTTTGTTTTGGTCTTAACTCGAGAACCACTGGTGCTAGACCCATCGTGTTTGTACTCAAACTTCATGTCT